>PVHX01000558.1:64183-142912 GCA_004024805.1 Geosciurus inauris | reverse complement strand
TGTCTTTCCTTTTTAAGGCTGAATAATATTCCATCATCTGTCTATACCACATTATATCAATTCATCTGCCAGTGGACACGTGGGTTGCTTCTAGATTTTAGCTATTGTGAACAATGCTACTGTAAACAAATGTGCAAGCATCTCTTTGTGACCTTGCTTTTGATTCTTCGAGGTATCTACCCAGAAGTGGATTGCTGGATCATGTGGTGACTGTATTTTTAACGTTTGAGAGTCTGCCATGCTGTTCACGTGGCTGCACCATTTTACCTTTGCACCAACAGTGCACAAGCATTCTAATTTCCTGTATCTTCACCAACACCTGTTTTTCCCTGTTTGCCGGGGGGGATGGTAGTAGCCACTCTAATGCATGTGAGTTGCTTTGGTATACTTGTAAGACCATTTCCCTGAGAGCCCTGTGAGGTGAGTGGAAGGAGCAGTCACCCTGACTCAGGCTAAGCCCTGAGGCACAGGTGGAGAGCCATCTGGGTCAAGCTCCTTGATTTGCCTAGGAACACTTTGTCCTTCTGACATGTTCACCTAGCAGTACTGTCTGCCATCCACCTCCTTCACCTCTGTTGTCACGGGGTTCCAGGCCCAGGGAAGAAAATCAGACAACTGTGCAGATTGGCTCCTCCCCAGACTCAGGGTCTCCAGCCTCAACTTAATTTTCACTGGTGCCTGACAGTCCTCCTGTCTGGTCCTGGAGAATCCCCAGCAGCTGTTTCTCATTGCTTCCATTTTCCTCCATCTCCTCTTCCCTCAGCAGAGGACCTCCTTTCCTCCTTGCCCCTGAAGGTAGAAAGAGTCTCCTGTGGGCTGCCCTGCAGCGCCCAGGCTCTCCCTTCCAGACCCAGTCTCATCTGCTGAGCTCTGATTTCACCCCTTCCCCTTCTCGGGAACCTTGTTCCATCAGCTGTAGCCTCTTCCAGTCTCACCACACACTCAAGGCCCCCGTGTCCTCCCTTGACTCCACATCCCCATCGGCCACCACCGTCTCTCTTTGTCTTTGCATTCAGACTTCTTGCAAGCCTTATTGGCACATGCCATGAACCCTTTTCCCC
Organism: Geosciurus inauris; assembly: GCA_004024805.1. Taxonomy (NCBI): domain Eukaryota; kingdom Metazoa; phylum Chordata; class Mammalia; order Rodentia; family Sciuridae; genus Geosciurus; species Geosciurus inauris. The sequence goes on along the minus strand of PVHX01000558.1, from coordinate 141,851 downwards.
TCCCATCTGTCAGTCTACTGCAGTCTACCTTCAGCCTTATCCATGCCCTTGAAACTGTGCCCCTCAAGGACATCAACTGCCTCTTTGCTGCTAGGATCCGGATACTGTCCTCTGTCTAGCGTTTGAAACTGGCAGCCACTGCCTCCCTCTCGAAACAGTCTCCCCTGTCTGCCATCACACATAAACCCTCCGGCCCTTCTTCCTCCTCCCCTGACTATTCCTTTTAGGCCTTTTTAAAATTGTTTTTCCTCTGTGTGTTCTATAAATGTTGGGGTTCTCCATTTTCTGCCTTTGGCCATTTCCACTCTACTTATTCTGCACACTGGGTAATTTCATCATTTTCCATAGCTTAAATTAAATCCTTCAGCTGGTGATGTTCAAAGTCATAGCCCGAATCTCTCGCTCAAACTCCTGACACATATCCAGCTAGGTTCCTGGACATCTTCATGGGGATCCCCACAACATCTCAGAATCCTAACAAGCTTCTCCGCAATTGTCTGTTCTGTTGCCTCCAAGTTGCCTGCCTATGTGAGGGGAGACATGTTCTTGTCTCCACCTGAGTCATTGCTAAAAATAGCCTTTTCAGTGGCAGCACTCAGAGCTAGCCGGAGGAGCCATGACCTGCCAGTCCTGGCCATCGCAAACCCAGTGTGCCCCAAATGGAACTGTTTTATCCCCAGAATGTATGGCTCCAGCCAGTAGAACCTAGATGTTGCCTGGCCTCACCAACCCATCATTACCAAAATTACCAAAGCCGCCTCCTTGCCTTAACAGGAACCAGTGTCCTCCGAGACACTTCCGAGCTGCATGAAGCCTGACAGTCACTTACAGTCAGCCCTGGATTTTGTTTTCCTCCGCCACCTCCCCTGCTCTGGCTCCCCATCATTCTCATTCTAATGCCCACAGAGCTATAGCTGCCAGTGACATCCATTATAGAAATGCCAGTGCCAAGTCCAGCAGCTTTGGGAACCAAGAGCCCCTGCAGGATGGGCTCCGTGCAGGGTGAGCAAGAAAAGCTTTCATCTTCTCCACCCCAGCTCTGCACCATGCTGTGGATGTGCTGCTTGTGGCCTTAGCTCTGGTCCTTTATGCTTCTGGCCGCTACCAGAATCCAGTTCTCTAATTCAATTCACTGTGCTGGTGCATCAGGCCAGCTCTGCCATCTTCCTTTCCCTTCCTATCTGTGTCCCCCCAGCCAAGTGCATCCCTCCCTCAATAGTGATAACACAAAACCTCCATTCATGTCCACAGAGGTGAAGACAGGAGAGGGGGAGATTGGGAGCAGGAGGAGGTGTCTGACCCCAGTTCAGGCAGTCTCGAAGCCCTGCTGCATCCATAGCCTGAGACCAACTCGGTTTCTTCTCCCTCATGCCTCATGTTCTGTCATCTCACTGCCATAACACCACTTCACTGAACCATTCTTCCACAAAAGACGCAGCACTATCATGCAGTTGCCTTGGACTGGGTGTAATAGAAAACCCACCTCAAATTCACTAGACCATGTAAAATGGAGTCTAGAGCCGGCTCTGAGCAGCTCTGAGGTTGGTCCAATGACTCGCCAGTGTCAAAAAGGGTGGGATTCTTTTCCTCACTCTGCTGTCAACAGCACTTGCTTCTTGATACTGTAAGATGCCCCTGCGGTTTATAAGAGAGTTACCTGTAGTAATTAGGCTACATGCTTCCTCATTCACATCTGGCAAGCAAGAATGGATGCCTGTCATTCCCTTGAGAGCACAAAGAACTTTCCCAGAAGCCTCCAGCCACTCTTACCTCATGTCTCATTGGCTCGAATTGAGTCACATGACAAGAGATATGGGGAAGTCCACAGGCCAATCAGGCCAACCATTGGAACAGTGCCATTTCCCAATATACATTGCTGTTACTCCAGTGGGACAGCAGTAGTGTGGATCTGAAGAATCACCCATAATGCATCACAGCCTTTAAGATAGCCAGCTCAACATTCTTAGCCTCCAATTCAGAATTCAACCTTAATTTCATCAAGCCTTTCTAGTCATTTTTTCATTTGGGAAAAATCTGCCTCTTAGACTTTCTTCAATGACAGTCATCTTGATTCTTTCACTCCGGTGCCATTTGACCTGTCCTTGTCCTGGTGGACAATCCTGTGGCTTTGTGTTTGCATATAACCAGAGCCCCTTATTCCTTAGTCTCATTCTTTGGCATTGAACACCACTCCACTAAATGGAGGGAAAGTGAGGTATAGAACCACCTCTTGGCAAACCCTGTCTACCTTTGGAAGAGGGCTATTGAGTTTTTGGGAGGCTAACTCATGGCATACACTGGAATTTCCACATTCTCTTAAGCAACTATAGGACACTAAAGGCATGGTTGGTTTGCTGGATCTGGGCAAGACAAGAGGCCACAAAAGACAGAAAATTCAGAGAGGCCCAGAGTTTCCACCCTAGAGAGGCCTGCAGCCCAACAGGAGAGATGGTGGTGACTGCATATGTGAAAAGGAAAGTGGTGCAAGGCAGGGCCAGCATCCCCTTTTACAAACGAGGCCCTTATCATGTAGAGAGACAGTGTTCTTTTTGGTGAAACAAGGCTGTGGAGAGGGTGAAGGAAGAATTTGTGGAGTACTCTTTATCAAAAATTAAGAAATGAAAGCTCTTCCACATTTATTGAAGTAATTATTTCTCTTTTAGGGTTCAGAAGTGGGCCCTAAAAGAGGTCAGGGATGGACTCCCAGACAGCAGAAGCCTGGAGGAAGTACGGGTCTTGGGTAGGCCCAAAGGGATGCTGGTACTTGGAGATGATGCCAACAGCACATTTTTGCCAGAACTTCACAGTAAGAGAAAGACAACATAATGGGGGCACAGGGATGTTTTTGAGATGTCAGGTTAGAGAATAAGATGACCCAATATAGCCAACATCTCTAAATAAGGACTGAAATAATTTTAGATATTCTAGCAAGCAAATGCTGAGGGCAAAGAGAAGGGAGGGGTAGCAGCCTATGAAGCCATGGCCCAAAATATCTCCCTCTCTTCTCAGAATGTCTTGCTAAGGACCAGGTCCTCCAGAAAGTCTTCTATCCCGCACCCCAGCAGGTTAGGGCCTCACCTCAGTGCACCCACAGCCCTTTGCCTTCATCTGTCACCATGCCCAGGACCAACCCTGAGCTCCTCCTCTCTTTCCAAGTCTGTCTCCAGTGCTGGACCAGGTGCTAGGACAGTGAATGGGTGGGGCTGGGTTAAGATAAGGTTTAGAAGACAGAAGGGGGAGCCAGGGCCCTCAGAGAGAGGGGATTGCTGGTAGGAGGAAGAGCCACAAGGGAGGGACCAGGCTTCTCATGCCCAGAAGTGAAGAAGACTGTGATGGCTGCCGCCACTCTTGAGCATCCTTGCTAACTCTACGCCCCCTCCACAAAGACAGTCTAAAAGAAAGAAGTCATATTTGCCACAGAACATGCCAACTTCACTTAGTAAGAATTTAGCATCCTGTTAGAAGAAGGAAAATCCTTTGGGGGTTCAGGTTTAACAGTTCACCCAGCCATGATCTTGGGAGTGTAAAGTCCAGAAGTTCCACATCACATGGTTTGTGAAGACTTTTAGAGCTTCATTAATCCACTTTATTAATGCCAGTGAGACTTGCCTATAAAAGAACACCACTCTTCTCCTAGTGTACCAGCTGTACCTGTCCCCAGGCTGACCCTGCAAATCCATGACCCTCTTTATAATTTTAGAAATCTCAGGCTTTCACCAGGGCTCTCAAAATCCCCACCAGGGAATACAGGCTTAATTCAGATCAAAATGTTTTCCTGGTGAGTACATGCTATTTCATTTTCCTGTAGTCCAGGAACCCTAAAGACTTTTCCCTCATGAAGAAGGCAATACATTCAGATACATTGATATCTCAGCAAAATATCCACCAGTCGCCACCTACGCATAGGCGTTACAGCCAGGGGAGACCACTAGATGGCGGCAGAGTGCCTCTGACCACCTGGGGGTGGGGCGCAGTGCCCACAGGGACAGGAGAAAAGTTTAAAGGTTATACTAAGGCCAGGTTTCCCAAGGAAAATGAGTGCAGTTAATGGCACCTGGGATGAGATGGGGGAACCCCCCAGCATCTGTGAAGGTACTTGGGATCCAGACTTCAAAGAGAAGGAGGGAAAGCATAGCCAACTCAGGGTTTGTAGAACCACAGCGGACCCAGGGAGCCCCACAGTGGACAGGAGGCGTGTGCCTGAAAACTACAGCAACCTCTAAGTCACCCCTACGAAGTTAGGAAGCAGACTCATCCAGGCATCCCTGCTTGCAAAGCACAGCCCAAAGGAGATTCTCAGACTTGTGGCCAGTTCCCAGAATTGAGGATTTCAGGGATCAAAGGAGGCCTGATGGGCTCTTAGTCCAACAGTACCCCACTTGCTTCCCTAAGTCAAGCTTGAACCCCTTGCCAAGCAACTGGGAAGCCATTCCTTGCCCACATCCTACCTAGGTGGCAGCCTTTCAGAAATGTGTGGATGACGCCTGTGGTCCCTTGAGTAGGAACAGCCAGTCCACGGTGTGTGTTGGGTTAGTAGCTTGCCAAGTGGAGTGACATTTCCTGCCTCCTAGCCCTGAGCTCTTGCCACCACACCCTGCCGTCTTTCCCAGAATTGACATTTCTGAGGATGCAAAAAATGTGAGATTCTGGGACAAGCAAATGCCAGGCTCTAGTGACCTCAGCTGCACACCATCCCTCTTCCTCCTCCCCATGGCATTGGGGCTAACCTTTAGCTCCAATTGCAGAACAGAAGCTGCCTGCCTGGAAACTGCAATTTATTTAGTTCCCCCAGAGGGCTGGGACAGTCACCTCTCACCTCCACCCCGAGAGTTCTTTTGTGAAGGGTGTTGTGTGTTCTTGTTCCTGGGTGTATGTGTGCTGCTGTGGCTTGCATGTATAAAGCATAACACATTGCTTACCACACATATCTCTAACAATGATGAGTCAGATACAGGAGCAGTAAAAAGGGGACTAATTATCTAACTCTGGGTAGATAATCTAATTCTAGATATCTTAGAATTGGGTACAGGGACAAAGGAGAAACTCAGTGGTGCTTTTCTTTTTATTCTCCCTGGGAAAAGGAGAAAGAAGCTCCAGTAATCATTTCAGATATTCAATAAAAGGGTGAGTATCAGGTTGGTAGTCATAATGGGTCGGGATTATGTGTCCCTTTGGAAAAGTCATGCACATTTGAGTTCATTTCCCTCACCTGCCTTTCTCTCCCTTTGTGGTTTTATGGATTTTGTGGCTTGTTTTTTTGTTTTTTTGTTTGCTTTTGCTTTTGCTTTCTCGAGTGGTCCTTGCACAGTCTGAGTTCACTTACAAGGTTGCAGCCTCCATGGGGACAAAGGCCCTCTCCCTATCATGTGCCCAGTGCAGTGCCTGGCCTTCAGTGGGCACATAATAACTAGATGTGGAATGGAATGGACACTGAAACTACCCAGGGTGAGATAATTAGACCTCTTTTTAATGTTCCTGTATTTGAAGCATCATTGTTATAGATGTGTATGGTAAGCAGGTGTGTAGGTATGCTTTACATATGCTATTTTTAATATTTTAAACTTGCACTATACCCCTGCAAAGGCAGAGATCCCCACCTTGGGGATTAGGAAACTGACTCAAAGATCACACTCAGCATTCAGTCCATATGGGACTGTGATTTGGAGACACTAGTTGCCCCCTGAAAAGCAAGATGGAAAAGTCTGGCTATTCCCCACCAGAGAAGAAAGTTGATGGACTTGCCTTTTGAACAACTGAAGTAACATTTGTAAGTGTGCAGAACAGCTCCTGGTGCAAAGGATGTACCATGTAAGTGCCAATTAAATTAATAAAAGCCCATGTCAATGAAAGAAGTTAGATTTTCTGACATTATTTTAGTCATCTGGAGTACACACAGTTAAAAAAAAAAAAAAAAAAGCTGCTAATGATCAAAACCACCACCAAGTCTGGCCAGGGCACCCAGGACACAGGTGCTGAGCATTGTAGAATTGGAGCATGTGGAGCAAGCGGGGCCTCAGACCACCCAACCCTGGATTTTAACCTGGAGCCCAGGTCTCCTTAGATGATCCATCTGTGAGATTCAAGGAGTCCATGCACCTGTTATAATTATACACGGTATACTCCAGTCCCTCCCCAAGTTCCAGGCCAGGAGAATCAGTGCAGCTGCCCCTGCCCCAATACACATTCTTCCATCCCCTGCCAGCCTGACAGCCATAGCAGCCTGAGTGCACAGTGGACTGTGGGTGGGAGAGACTGGGCCCTGCAGGAGCAAGCCCAGCCCTGGCCATCCCATGCCACATGGTTCTGCTTCACCTTTCAGGATGGGCCTTTTTCCATGCCAGGCTTGGGAACATGGCCCAACAGAGCAGTGACCTGAGCCACCACCTCTCAGGCTACTCCTGTGGCTTTACCTCCCATAATAACGCCATTAGAAATTTGCCGAAGTCCATTTTCATATTCTAGAATTTGTTCTCTGAAAATTTTATCCAAATGCCTAAGGATATAAAGCAGGAGCAGCAAAGATGCTCACTTCCCCTTCCGCCCCAGGATTCCCCTGAGGCCTCAGGAGTTATTGGCAGAACCTCAAGGTAGAAGACGCGCCCACCTGCCAGGCAGAGCCATCTGGTTGTTGGTATTTGCAGACTTTGGCAGCCCCAGCGGCCCCCAAAGCTGTCCCCTCGATGTTGCCGCCCCAAGATAGGAACGAGGGAGACGCCTGCCCTCTGGTGGCGATTTCAGGAATGACACCACTCTGAGAGCCGGCCCTCCAGGTGCCGCAGATGGAGGAAAGCGCCTTCTCTAATTAAACAGTCGATGCTGATTACACCTGTGGCCCATTAAGGCCCTTGAGTCATTAGTTAACCACTCAGGGATCTTTGGGAACTGGACACATTCTGTTTTGCTACTAAAACACAGTCTCCTAGGAATGTCTGAGTCATTTGAGTTTTAGAGGAAATTTTATTAGCAGCTTGGGATTTCCAAATACTGGGTCACCCAGAAAGTGTAGAGCTTCAGCCCACCACTCAAGACTCCATCTGTCCTGGGGGCTCTGTCCTAGGGTCTTGGGGTCCATGTCCCTACATGTAGCCCTGCCCATGTAGTAGTGTAGTAGTGTAGCCCTGCCCCCATCTCTGCTATTCAAAAAGAAGCTCAGGGCCTGGGATTGTGGCTCAGTGGTAGAGCGCTTGCCTTGCATGGGTGAGGCACTGGGTTCGATCCTCAGCACCATATAAAAAATAAATAAATAAATAAAAGATATTAAAAAAAAATAGAAGCTCAAAGTCCAAAGTAGGACAGACCTACGTTGTCCTTGCCCTAGCCCCCTCACAGCTATACACATAGCCTGCCTGCTTTGCCTGCCCCCCAGTGCAGGGTCAGTGCTTCCCAAGCCCCAGGCTCACTCAGTTTCATCTCTCCTGCTCTTAAACCCCCCCTTTGCCACGCCTTGTTCACTTTCTGAGATACCTGTCACCTCTTGTCCCCTAAAGCAGTGTTTCTCACCTATATCGCCAGGGATCTCACTGAAATGCACTGCCTAATTCAGTGGGCATAGAGGAGGGCTGAGTTTCTGGAGTTCCAATGAGATCCCAGGTGATGCTGATGTCTCTGGTCCATGGGTCCCAAGACAGTCACGACCCAGGACAGTGGTTCTTCATCTCGACTGCACATTGGAATCCCCTGAGGAGGTTACGCAACCCTAAAGCCTGGGTCCTAGTCTGGAGGTGGTGGTTGAAGGGGTATGGCATGCAGCCTGGACATTGGGGATGTTTAAAGCTCTCTTGGTGGTTCTAGTTGCAGCCCAGGCTGAGAACCACTGACCTGGATGTAGATCCCTGCTCCCACCATGCCCCCATACCTCCCTGCCTCCCTACCCAAGGTGGCCATCCTCACCGGATACTGATCCCTCCATACCATAACCATCACTTTCTTGCCGGCTAGTCTGCTCTCTCTGCTTCAGTTGAATCCACTGCTGTCACTGGAAGGAAGGAGGGCCATACAGAATGTGATGCATGTGGCATACCCTTAAATTTGAGCAGCAAGGGGCCTCTGTGAACTGACCATCACACAGGTCAGTAGGGACTAGTAGCTGAAGGCCCAGCTCATGGTGGGTGCCCAATTGAGATGTCATAGGAGTGGAAGAATGGGACCCAAGCAGTGAGTCTCAATTTTATAGCCGCCTTGGGGTTCCTGGGGTGCCGTGTTGGTTGTGCCAAGGACAGTGGCAATGCCAGCACATCCGCCCTGAGTGGTGAATGGTTGGTAAGCTGCACCCCCTGCTGTCCTTCCCCACAGCCCAACTCCTGCCTTCTGTCCTTCTGGTGCTGAAGATATTTTGGGGATTGAATAGAATTTGACCTTCAACAGTTTTTATTTAATGTACAATTCGACCATGCCCGGATCGTCCCCCAATTATTCTCAAGCCTCACTCCCTTCAACTTCCTCAAATGTCACTTTCTCAATGAGGCCTGCCCTGACCACCTTATTTAAAATGTCAGCTCACCCTTCACCATCCTAATCCCTCCTAATCCATCTCTGGCTTTCTTCCCACAGCATCTATCACCTTGTAGCGTGCCGTACTTGCTCTATTTAATGTTGGACTCTCTTCCACTAGAATGCAAACTTCCCAAAGTCAGGGGATTTGCCTGTTTTTCTCACAGTGCCACCCAGCCCCAGGTGGGTGTCCAGCATGCCTGTGAGTCCTGCTATCTGCCTGGTCCTCTACCTGGCTCAGATTTCAGGATCAGGACAGCCATTGGCTAACTTCATACCACAGGTGACTCTAGACACCTGCCTGCATCTCTAGCCTGGGATTGTGCCACCTGGAGTCCCAGCTAGGAGGGAGACTGAAGCAGGAAGATAGATTAAACCCAGGAATTTGAGATCAGCCTGGGCAACACAGAGAGACCTTAGCTCAGTAAAAGAAAGATAGATCTGTCAAAAGAAAAGGGAAGTTGCGGGGCATGGTGGCGTACGCCTGTAATCCCAGTGGCTCAGGAGGCTGAGGCAGGAGGATCACGAGTTCAAAGCCAGCCTCAGCAAAAGCAAGGCGCTAAGCAACTCAGTGAGACCCTGTCTCTAAATAAAATACAAAATAGGGCTGGGATGTGGCTCAGTGGTTGAGTGCCCCTGAGTTCAATCCCCAGTACCAAAAAAAGAAGAAGAAGAAGAAGAAGAGGGAAGTCAACCCTTACATGTTTTTTTTTTAATTTTAAATAAATTTTATTTTGCTAAGGATTGAACCAGTGCCTCACGTGTGCTAGGAAAGTGCTCTGCCACTGAGCTACAATCCCAGCCTACACTGCCTTCACTTTTTGGGGGGTAGGGGTTACCAGGGATTGAACTCAGGGACACTGAGTCACTGAGCCACATCCCCAGCCCTATTTTGTATTTTGTTTAGAGACAGGGTGTCACTGAGTTGCTTAGTGCCTTGCTTTTTCTGAGGCTGATTTTGAACTTGCGATCTTCCTGCCTCAACCTCCCAAGCTGCTGGAATTACAGTCGTGCATCACCATGCCTGGCCTCCCTTCACTTTTAAATGGTAGTTTGACTAGGTAATAAATTCTAGATTGAGAATAATTTTCATATAGAATTTTAAAAGAATTCTACTATGATTATCTAGCTTGCAGTATTGAAGTCGAGCCTGTCTGTGTTCCATTTTTCCTTTTTGGCAGTTTGAGGGAACTTCTCTTTGTTCCCAGTATTCTGCAATTACAGGATGGTAAGTTTGTGTGTAAGTTTACACGTGTGTATGCACGTGTAAACCCTTACACATTTTATTTTATTTTTTTATTTTTTTATTTTTTTAAATATTTATTTATTTTTTTAGTTGTGGGTGGACAGAATATCTTTATTTTATTTTTATGTGGTGCTGAGGATCGAACCCAGTGCCTCACGCATGCTAGACGAGCATGCTACCACTGCGCCATAACCCCAGCCCCCCTTACACATTTTAAACAGCAGCATAAAGCAGCCTTTCCCTCCTACAGCAGCTGGTGAGGATTCAAGTCACATTGCTGTTGAGTGCAATGCCTCCCTTCGTTCCCTTCTCCTCTCAGGGTAGAAGTGGCTGTTTCTCCAGGGCTGGGGGAGCAGCCCACACTTATTGGATACATACTTATTGGATAAGGTACCAACTGGGTGGACAGGTACCTGGCTGCATCTGTTGACCGTGAGGGTGAAGCTTCCTGCCCAGACGTGACCCTCCCTCACACACAGCCTTCACACCTGCCCTTTCTGTTTACAACTTGGCTCCAATTTCAAATGACCATGAAATGGCATCAGTCTAAGGGGCCACTGACATTGCAGTAGGTCTCGAGGAGGATGTGGGGTTGGAGTCGGGTCTCTTCGGGCCCTGGAAAAGATAGTGCAGGCAGCCATGGGGAGGATGCATAGACTGGAGCTGGGAGGAAGGAAAAGTTCCAGGAGTGCTGAGGCAGCTGGGAGGCTGGGCCGGTGAGAGGTGTGAAAGATGAAGATGGGAGGCAGGGTCAGGAAAGTCACATAGTGGGAAAAGAAGCAGAGTGAGACGTGGGATGGATCAGGAGGTGAGGAGGGCAGTAAGGAGAGTCCCAGAGACCTCAATGTTCAAAGGATCTTTGGCACACAAAAGCTCTGTGCAGCAACTGCTCCTGCAGGCAGCAGCCTTAGGCTTCTGTGGGCCTCCAGCAGGCAGGTGCCAGGCTGTCCATCTGAATGCACAATGGAGGCTTCCCTGTGTGGGTCCCTCCCTCTTGCCCCTTTGGGACAGGCAGCCTTCTCACCCTGGCTCTTTCCTGCGTCCCAGGCTTCTCCTGCATTTCTCTGACTGCACCACGGCCATCCTCACCAGGCCACCTTGAGACGGTTTGGTTCTGAGTTTAGGTCTGCCAGATCTAGCAAATAAGGATACAGATGCCTAGTTAAATTTGAATTTCAGATAAACAACAGATAATTTTTTGGTATAAACGTATCCTCTGCAATGTTTGGGACATACTAGGAAATTGCTCACTATTTATTCTGAAATTTGAATTGAACTGGATGTCCTGTATTTTATCTGGCAACCCTGCTGAGCTCCGTGAGGTTTCAGTGTAGGGCCTACTGGGTAGCCTCTTGCTTGTGGGCTGGCCCTGTGTGCCTGCAAAAAAGTAGAGAGAGGTGGTTGTGTGGTGCTCTGAAATCCATCTGAAGGGGCGCTCAAAGCATCCACGGCCTCCATGATCTGCCCCCACTGAGCTTTCTCCCCATTTTCCACTTATTCCTTAAGAGAAGCTGTCTCTTCTGACCTGGCCAGTGTCCTCATCCCTGCCCCACACTCTGGAGCCATGTGGAGGCCCACATCAACACCACCCACCCTCTGAAATGACCTACTTGCCTTCCTCCATCAACTGTTGAAATCCTCCTCTCTCTTTCTGGGACCAGCTTCCCAAGACTGGGGACCAAACCCCAGTCTTTGTATCCCCACAGAGACGAGGACCAGCCTGCCATTCCCAAAGGTGTTAGAAAATATCTAGAAAGGCTTGAATGAGCCTGGTCTCTTAAAGAGCTCTGAGCTCTGTCCTTCAAGCTTTCCCTGGATGGACTGTAAGGAAGAACTCTCCGCCTGGAAGCATTCTCATCGTTCCTTCAGAGAGAAGGGAGAACCTCAAAGCAGAGCTGCCCTCCCAGCCCAGTGACACCCTCGAGATCTTCAGGAGGTGGGCACTGGCCCCCTTGCAGCAGGCTGCAGCAGATTGGCTCCCTCTGGATGGGAAGGACAGGGGGTGACGGGCCATCAGATACTTTACCACCACCACCATCATCATCATCATCATCATCATCATCATCACCACCACCACCACCACCATCACCACCACGCCATTTCAGCTACATTGTGTTTAACAGGTCAGATACATTCTCTCATTTAGCTTTCAATAACCCCATGAGTTAAGGAGTATTACCCCCATTTTACAAACTGGAAGCAGAGTCTCAGAGTGATCCAGTACCTTTACATATGGCCCCAGAGTGGTCAAAGGCAGAGCCAGAAGTAAGGACTCCCTGGCTGGCACTGTCACTGCCTCTTCAGGATGCCTAGCTCTTCCTCAGAAAGGTCCAGCCTGCAATTAAACTGTGACATTTGACCTCAGCAGTCAGCCTGGTGCTCCTTGCCAGCCTTAGAGATGCCCCTCCTGTGTTCCTGAGGAAAGAGGATCAAATGCCCTTATGGACCCTGCCAGCTCTGAGCACCTGTGCACCCCTCCCTACTTCCAAGCCTACTTGGAAAAGAGTGTCCTCATGGCTTCATCTCTCCTGTGATTATTGACAAGGTGATGACCTTGTCAAGGGTGCCCCAAAAGATAGTCCACAGAACATGAGTCCCACCAGATACTCTGTGACAAAAGGATACCATGGCCCAAAAAGCTAGGGAAACAGTGATACTATATTAGCAGAGCATGGCAAGTGTAATATAGCATAATTAAAGGCACTGAAATGTCCAGCATAGAAAAATATCCATGGAACTTTATTTGACTCAGATTTTCTAAAACTTACCCAATCGCGGAATTCTTTTTTTAATCAAGTAACAACTTATAACATTCTGTGGAACTAGTGTTCCGTACAACCTACTTTGAAAAACAGGAGGCTAGTTCAAATCTTTCTTTATATAAGCTGAAAAACAGAAAATCAATTCACGAATTCCTTAAGCATTTACTCAGGCAAACTGAGTTTCTCCTAAATGGCATGCTATGTTCTAGGATGCACAGAAATAGAATAACAACTCATTTTTATGTAGCGGCTGCCACATAGGCAGACTGTACATTTAATCCATGGGGTGTGGGTTTCCTACCCATTTTAAAGATGAGGAGACTGAGGCACAAGGTGGTGTTGTGAGCTGCCACAGTTGGCAGCTCCATCTCTTTTTGATCCTACCCCGGGCCTCTTAAGTAAGATTGTGTTTCATGGTGAAGCCATGAAACAGAGCTCAGGAGGGGTACGGCTAGGGGTTCGAGGCAAGGCTGTGGCCAGGATCTACCCTTGTCCCCTCCCACTCTCAGCCCCTCCTCTCCCTGCTTTTGTCCCCACAGGTCTAACTGGCTGAAGCCATGCTGTGGGAAGAGAGCAGCCGTATGGCAGGTATTTTTGCTCAGTGCAAGTCTCAACAGTTTCCTGGTAGCCTGTGTAATATTGGTGGTGATTCTCCTGACTCTGGAACTTCTAATAGATATAAAGCTTCTCCAGTGTGAGTAGCCAGAGAGATCCATATGCAAATACATATGATGTCAATATTCACTGTGCATCTGCATCCATCAGGGGTCCCCAACCAGCATGCCACCTCCAAGGTGCTGGCCCCCGGGGCTCATGGCGATTGCCACTGGGGAGGAAATGCGTCTGCCAGCTTCTCTCTTGGTCAGCAGCATTTGTCCCTCTCCGCCCAATGTGGCCTCTTCAGTCCCCTTCCCCAGTATTCTATTATCAGAAACTGATGAGACAAAAATGTTGGGGACCCCTGTATGCATTTTTTTTATCGTTCCCATTTGGAGTTTTCCAGGTTGGAATTTTTTTGTAGTGTAAAAAGAGTTCTCATCTAGGGAGGCATATCACCTTGTGGTAACTAATAGTGACAGCAGCTACAATGACACTAAGATTCCTGGTGTTTTTATGCAGCTGTAATTTGGCAGTGTTACTTACATGTATTGGGATAGTTTTGAAAGAACTTTTTTTCCACACATTTGATCCTAGGACCACCTTGTGAGATGGGCAAGGCTGACGTGATTCCATTTTATGACAGAGTAAATTAAGATTTGGAGGAGTTAGAGACTTGCCCTAGGTCAGAGGTAGCAGAGATGGGTCTTCCGGACACCGGATCATTTTACTACTTGGCTGGTTCTCCTGTGTAGGTCCTCTCGGGATTTATCCTAGCTTCGTGTTTACTGGAGCCTGATGCCCATGGCAGCAGGAAGCTTGGCTGCTTTGTCTCTGTCCTGGCTGTGGCGTCATGGCTGCCAAAGTGGAAGGCCCATTTCCTGTCCCTGCCCTCGCTGACTGCTGTTTGGTGCACCAGAGGGCCAGGGACCGAGGGTCTTGACTCTCTTGCCCTTGAATGAGTAAGTGATTTCTGGTAGGGCTCCTTGTTCCCTATTTTCCTAATTCAGAAAGTGGGTCACTGAAGTACAAATAAAAAAGAGGTGAGATTATTGGCCCCAGAGAAATTTCCTTCCCTGTCATGGACAAAATCCAAGACTGCAGATTCGGCTACCTCCAAACCCATTTGATTGCCTTGGATTTGTCTTCTCCAGTTCCCCTACAGGATCCTCCATCCTCAGGGTCTGTCAAAGCTCCCTCCAAGTCATATTAACCTCCTCTACTCTCTAAGCGAGGATGACAGCGAGCACAGAATTGCTTTTGTCTGATAAGCCTAGTTGGGTTTTATGCAACTGGTGGCCCCTTGGTTCCAATTAAAGGATCTTCCAGCGTAAAGTGACCAGCACTGGGTTTACAGTCAACCTGTCTTCAATTAAACCATGTTGTAGACTTTCCCTCCCACTCATCCATACTGTCTGCTTTTTATGAGATCTGACCATAACGGGGTCTTTCTTTCCCTGTGGTGGATTGTCGTTGGGGCCCTCGGCTGCGAGGCATTGAATAGAACTGAGAACTCAGCCGACACTGGAATTTTGCTTAAAATTAAGTATCCAGGAGATTGATTTTGGTGGGAGATCCAATAGCAGCTCATAAAAGGCATCTTAAATTCCATAAAATGCACAATCAGAGATTTATTGCTCTTCTAAAGCAAACCGTAAAAAAAGGCACAGGAATTCATTTGAGAAATAATGGGGAGAGATTTTATGTTTTCAGAATCATCTGGAGGTCTTTTCAGAATCTCACAGGCCTCAGCCTCTTGGTTCCCACTGGTGTTCCTGTGGCTGGGGAGGGGAAGGAATCCACAGCATCTCCAGGGCTCAGCTTCTGAGGGTCACATAGGCCCAAAGCCAGGGGACCCCAGGGTCTCCCACCTGGAATCTGCAGCCTTCTTCCCCTTGGATTCGTTCCACGACCTGGTTTTTACACACCCCCAGGAGTCACAGATCCCAGAACATAGGGTAAGGCTGTGGGGTCCTCTTTCAGTCCAGCCCTCCCCACGGAAGGCACTGGGCCTCTACCATCTGCTCCAGGGGATTCTGAGCAGCACACCAAGTAGGCCCACTAGGGAGGCAGCACAGGCCTGTTGGCAGCAGCATCCCTGCCCTCCCTCTGCCCTGTCCCCTGCCCTAGGATGTCCACATATCTCTTTGAGGCCTGCCTCTGGGGAGCCTCCCTCCTACCCTATCTCCATCAAAGCTCACCTGGCCCTTGTCAAGGGCCACAGCACCCTACTTTGGCCTCATTAGCTGGTAATCTAGTCTTGTACTTTACAAGGGTCTCCCAGAGACAGCACCTTCACTCCTGGGACTGTTAGCAGAAGGTGGAGTGGAAGCGGTTAGTGGCCAACAGATCCCCGCTCATACTCCAGAGCCTGGAAGGTGCATGGCACTCTGGCAGCTCCCAGCCTGCTGGCTGTGCCACTTTCTTCCCACATCCAGCCCTCTCTTTCAGGCTTCCCTCCAGCCATCTCTCCAAAACACTGTGCTGACACGCCACCTCTGTCACTCAGAGCTTTCAGGGTGATTGGTCAGGGGAAGCTGCCTTGAGTTCCACTAACAGTGCACAGTGCTTTGGGGGTGCACTGTGCTGTGGGCTTCTGAAGCTTATCCAGGCTTGACTGAGGCTGCCTGCACAGGTCAGATAGCCACTGATGTCTTCGAGAATGCCCTCTGGAGAGTCCTTTCCTGGAGTCAGGCTATGGCAAGAAACCCACAAGGATTAAGCAGAAACTCAGAGAGGTAGCTTGTAGGGAGCAGGTAGCCCTCGGGGGCTAGAGAGAACAGCCCACAGCACCATTGGCCACCAGCCTCCCACACCTTCCCCACTGGCATTCCTTAAAGCTGCCCTTCTTCTCTGACCCAACTTCAGCCAGATCTAAATGTTCTCAAGAGTGGCCCCTAGAGTCCCAGAGGTCTCCCTGGATGCTGTGAAGCCCCCCTACCAATGCATCTAATTCCTTGCTCCTAAAATTGGCCCTTACTGTGTTCCTTGCAGTTTCCAGTGCATTCCAGTTTGCTGGTGTCATCCACTGGATCAGTCTGGTCATTCTCTCTGTGTTCTTCTCAGAGGTAGGTAAAGACTTGGGCCCTGTTGCCTCTTCCCTAGAACAACTCCTTACTGGGGAAACCAAGCTTCGCTTTTCTACATATTTCCTGTATGTCAGGCCCTCTGTTAGCCTTTGAGGCTCCAAAGAGGGACACGATTCAGGCAGCTGAGTTCTACGGTAGGAGATGGCTCAGCAAGGAGCCGCAATGCACAGGAACAGCGGCCAGCCAGGGAGCTTTGGCCTGAGCAGGTGACCCCTGAGTGAAATCCCAGACAATGGGCAGGTATTGTACAGGGGAGGGGTGAGCAATGGCATTTGTGAAGGTGAGACTGAGTAGGAAGAGCTGAAGAATAGAATTGGTTGGTGTGGCTGGTAAGGAGCAGGCAGGATGTGACTAAAGCTAGAGGTGGGAAGAAGCGAGGATAGTCCACATTCAGGCTGACTGTAATGCTGAGGCATGCAGAGAGCGGAGGATGCGGTCACAAGGCTGGACAGTGGACTGGAGCAGATCCTGCCAGGGGCATGGAGTCTGACTAGGCCAAGGGCTATGTTTATGAAGTGGTGAATCTGGTCTCCTCAGTGTTTCTAGAGTCAGTGGATAAAGACCACGTCTGAAAAGCTACCTGGAGGCTCCTGGGCCACTGGGTTCTAGAGCAGGAGTTGAATAGCCCCATTGTGGGGACTGAAATGCTTGAGAAACCAGGCTCCCATCACATTCTTCTATTTTTATGTGGGGTGCGTGACTTCTCTTTTGAGCAGTTCCCAGGCCGTCACAGTGGTACTCTGGCTTGCATTTTGGGGGCACTGGTTGGAGCTGCTGTAGGCAGGACCTCCTGGCAGAACTGAAAGGTCGAAAGCAGTGGGAGTGCCTGAGGACCTGGAGAGTGTCCTGTGGAAAACCAGTTCTTCTAATAGCTCCAAGGGCTGGCCACATCAGTTGGCCACTGTCCCACTCCACCAATGTGTCCCCATCTCTTACTACTGGTACACATCAGCCCACAGAGCCCCAGGGGGACCTTTTAGTAAAAAGCAGACATGAGTAAGGCTCAGAGCCTTCTCTCTCTCTCTCTCTCTCTCTCTCTCACACACACACACACACACACACACACACACACACACACACACAAACACCTACTTCTACACTGAAGGCACAGGGCTCTGGATCTCACAGTACAATGCAGCCTCAGAGGGAGAGGGGACACAGGATGCTGTAGGAGAGGAACAGCATGGGCTGGGAGACAGAAGAAGAGAACATTTTGTGGTGTGATCAGGAAACCCAGGGAGTGAGGAGTCCAAGGGCCTCTTGTGGGCCACCTCTGGCTATCCTATGACCCTGATATCTCTCTCCCTAACAAAGAGGGGAGAGCTGGGTCTTGGGTCTTGAGTCCAGAATCTCAAGTCTGGGTGTGGGTTGTGCTGGCTGCACAGCAGAACATTCTCTTCCCCAGGCCTTAGCTCCTGCGGCTCATGGACTTGGCCAGTGAGCCTGGGCCTGAGGCTCAGACTGTGGGAGCAGATCCCCACCCTGTCCTCCTGGGAAGTGTCCCAACCAGCTCACTGAGATTACAGCCCTAGGGGCGCTGCTCCCCATCTTAGTGCCCCTCTGGGTGTTCCAGCCTCCCTGGCCCTTGTCTCTGCTCTCTGGGATTCCCTCCCACAAACACCTGGGCTGGGGCCAGATGGTTCCTTGATGCAAACCTTGGAAAATGTGCCCTGTGTCTGTGACTGCCAACAAAAATGTTTAATCAGTTGCTGCGGCTCTTCCCCTCTATCCCTCTGCTTTGGTTTTATTGGCTTTTATAGAATTTATTACCCAGCGTTAATTTGGCATTCCCTTCCTGTCACTGTCGGAGATGAACCACCTGAAACAGACAGGGGCCTGTGTGCAGGAATTGCAGCCTCAGAGCCCCCAGAAAGCACCTCCCAGAGTGCGGACAGGGATGGGGCTTCCCACAGGCTTTGCTGGGGGAGCCAGGCTGGCAAAGGCTGGTCCCTACCTTGGCTTTTGTCGAAGTTGGTGAAGGTGGACTGAAGCCAGGCAAAAGAGCAGCACAGGTGCCTGC
The DNA here is from genome assembly GCA_004024805.1 of Geosciurus inauris. NCBI lineage: Eukaryota > Metazoa > Chordata > Mammalia > Rodentia > Sciuridae > Geosciurus > Geosciurus inauris. The sequence goes on along the minus strand of PVHX01000558.1, from coordinate 123,647 downwards.
CTCACCCTGCCCAGTGCGGATGGAGGGGCTGGTGCACGGTGACCTCATATGAAGGCAGCCTATCTAACAAGTATGGCCTCGCAGAGAACCGAGGAACTTTGGTGCTAATGTGGTCACATAGAGGTCCTTGCCTCAGGTTTGGAAATGCATGAGGCTGTTTGTGCTCACAGTGACTGAGGTCTTTGAATAGGAAGGGCTGGAGGAACCCAATGTCCCTCAACAGCCCATCAGGCCTGCATGTTTGCCTGTCAAAAATTCCAGTAGGGGGGCTGGGGTTGTAGCTCAGTGGTGGAACACTTGCCTAGCATGCGTGAGACACTGGGTTCGATTCTCAGCACCACATACAAATAAACAAAATAACAACTAAAAAACTTTTTTAAATGCCAGTAAGGTCCTCATAAAAACCCCACACAGGTAAGGAGAGCAGACTTGGTTTACATGGCCAGTTATGGCCAAAACTGGACCCAAGATTCTGGTGCCTCACTTGATCTCTCACCATTGACTTCCTCTGTGGACCTTGGTGCCAACAGGTTGGGAGGGGACCAGGAATCTGAGGTAAAGTCCAGGGCCAGGAATTGAGAAAGAAAAAATCTGACCCAGTAAGACCTCTGACCAAAAACCAAGAACAACCAGCCCTCCTTCCTTCTCTGGGAGAAATGAATGTCACCCTTGTGGCCCCTTCTTTCTCTGGCATGTACAGCTGAGAGCCAGGGTGAAGGGTCACTCCAGGCCTTCTGGGCCTAGTGAGTGGGCTGTGCTGCACAGGCAAATTCTCAGACGGCTGCACCCTAAGACTCCTGTTGTCCTGGAGCCCTTTGCCTGGTCCCATGCAATATTCTACCCCTTGCCTCAACCGAGCCTTGGACAGCCCTGTAAAGGGGGGCATAGCACATTACACACTGGGAAACGGAGGGCTGGAGAGGTGTGGAAACCTGCTAAGGGCATGCAAGAATGCCATGCAGAGCCAGATGCAGGCCTGTGTTGGGTGAGCTGTCCACTGCCCTGCCAGAGGACAGAGCTAGCCCCAGAATGGAAGTGAGAGGCTGGTTTGGGATCAGTTGAAGGACATCTGTTCAAACAGTCCATAAGTAAGACAGAAACTTCTCAAGTAAGTAAGACAGGAACTTCTCATAAGTAAGTAAGACAGGAACTTCTCAAGGCAGTGAAAATGGGCACCCTTGATCAGGAAGGCCAGGGGCGGGGGCAGTCCCAGTAGGGGTCCAAGGTGAGAGTGGGTGCCCACAAGATTTCCTGAGCCCTGCTGAACTAGGTCACCCTGGGTCACTGCCCTTCCATGTGTCCCTACAGCACCAAGAACAAGCAGAGCCTTTGAAATCTGATGGAGAATTGTGCAAAAGGTTTTTCCAAAGCACAACCCCACCCTTGGCCAAGACTTGGCCCAGCTGGCCACTTGGAAGCAGGAGGGCCCATTCTTCCTGAGATTGCACACATTCTCAGGACCTCCTGACCAAGGCCAAACCACCCCACAGCAGTGCAGGCCATGGGGTGTTGGCCCCATCTTAGGGTGTGGAAAGGCCTGGGCAGCCCCAGCTTTTTCCTTGGGAAAGGACAAAGCTGACCCATGGCTGGCCTTCTAGATAGGAGGCTCAAGGTGGTGGTGTGGTGGTAGCAGTGGCAGTGGGGTGGCTGCTGCTGCTACTACTTCTCTTCCTCTTCTCATATCTGCTGACCTCCCCCTGCTCCCACCTCCACTTCCTTCCCAGGTGGGATTCCCATAGCATATCCCTTTCAACATTTGGTGCATACACGCTGTCCTGCAACCACCAGCTCTGTCTAGTTCACCACCTCCCAAGGAGGCTCTTAGTCACTAGGCAGCTACTCCCTGTGCCCCTCAACCCCATCCTCTGCCAACCACTCGTCTGCTTCTGTCTCTAGGAACTTAGCTATTCTATATAGGAACCATATTCTATTTAAGGAACCATGTACTATGTGGCCTTTTGTGTTTGTTGTCAGTCACTCCAGCATAACATGGCTCATTCCCACTGTAGCAGGGATCAGTCCTTTATTCCTTTTGATGTCTGAACGATTGCACTGTATGACAGACCACATTTGTTAATCTGGTCATCAACGGATCAAGGCTTCTTTTCACACCAGCCATTTGAGCCGCTTTCTTCTCCCCGCAGCAGCCTCTTGGAGTTGTCCCAGGGCTGCACTGGGGTCACGTGGAGCCTGGCCTTTGGGCTACCTGCACCATTTGCCAAGAGATGCCCATTGCCAAACCAAATAGCAAGGGCCTCATCTTCTGGTGTCAGCAGTTACCCTAAGATTCTGGATCCCAGGGATCCTTCTCCTACCTGTGCATCCTCCAGAAGAGCTCTGGTGAGCTTCTGTCCCTGGATGGGAGGGGAGGGGGATGCCGTGCTCCAAGCTCAGAGAGATGCCGGATGAATTGGCTCCCTTTAGTATTCCACTGAGGGGGAGCCAGTTTAGCCACTGACTCACTCTGACCTTGGGCAAATCTCTGTGTTGGTCTGCTCCTCACTTCCCCAGCATCAACATAAGAAAACAGAACATCATGTCTTCTTGACCCTCTCAAAGGTGGGGCCAGTGCTTAGGTTTGGGGAAGAGTTTTTCTTTTCTCTTTCACCCTCTCCAACTTTGAGAATGGCGTAGGGAAATCAGGGTTCAAGGGTTGCTCCCCTCCAGCTGTGAGAGCCCCTGTGCGGCCCCTCCAGCCCTGTCTCTGGGCTACTAGAGCAGGGGTAAAACATTGGAAGGGACTTCTGACCTCACTTGGCCATCCACAAAATAAATAATAGCGCTGCCATCTCTCAGGACAAGCCCAGTAGGATTATGATAGAGCCTGAAATGGCTCTGCCAGAGGAGGAAGTGAGTCAGGATCTCCAGCAGCAGACATCTCATCTCTCAGGGTCAGCCTTCATTCTAGAACATTCGATCCTCCTTTCCATACCCAGGCCCTGCCCTGCACTGGGTATGCTGGCAATGGAGCAAGCCTGCAGAATTCCTCCAGAATTCCTCCGTCGGGCCTGTGTGGTGCTTGGTTGGAGCACCCCTGTGTAAGGTCATGTAGATGGCAGGAGGGGGTTCAGCTCAGGCTGTAGCTTTGTTTATTTATTGTGACAGTTTCCTGGAAGCTGGCAGTCAAATGTCTAGTTTTCAAAAGTCAGTATATTTTCACAGTTTTCCAATAAATAGACATGAGCTGGCACCAGTCTTGTCAAACTCCATGTTCTTATTTTGGAAGTGCCCAGGCTTATGCTCTGTTTGGAGAGACCATCCCACTGCTGCTGGCTCTGAGTCCCTCCCTCCTCTCAGGCTCAGCTCTGTTCCTCTATGACCTCTTCCAGGCAGCCTGACCTGCCTTCCCTACCCATGCAGACCACCCCTCCTTGCAGTTTGTTGCTGTAACCCATTGTTATTTCCTCCTTGGGCAGAGGTTTTTTTGTCCCCAGCTTCACTGAGCCTTATTATCTTATTACCTTATCTTCTGTCTTTTATCACCTGGCACAGGGCTGGGCATATGGTAACTACCACCAAAGAAGCAAATAAATTTAGTATGTTCGTGAGAAATTCTTCAGGACATCATTCTCACTTTTTCCTTTGCCTTGACAATGATCTTGGAGAGCTTTCGGGTCAAACATAAAGATGACTTTTCTAAGCAAATTGGAATGTGCTATTTTGGACAGTACCAAGCTCATGGTTAATTGGAGTCTACAAGCTCAGGCTAGATGGTGACTCACTGAGCTCTGGAACAGGGATTAAAACACTGACAGGAGCTGGGCACTGTGGCGCATGCCTGTAATCCCAGCACTCAGGGAGGCTGAGACAGGAGAATCGTGAGTTCAAAGCCAGCCTCAGAAACTGCAAGGTGCTAAGCAACTCAGTGAGACCCTGTCTCTAAATAAAACACAAAATAGGGCTGGGGATGTAGTTCAGTGAGTGCTCCTGAGTTCAATCCCTAGTACAAAAAAAAAAAAAAAGAAAGAAAGAAAAACATTGGAAGGGGCTTGGGTAATGCAACATAACTTTTAACATTTAAGATCCTCCTTCCAGGGCTGGGATTGTAGCTCAGTGGTAGAGCGCTTGCCTCGCATGCGTGAGGCCCTAGATTCGATCCTCAGCACCACATACAAAGCAATGAAATGGAGACATTGTGTCCATCTACAACTAAAAAATATTAAAAAAAAAAAAAAGATCCTCCTTCCAGCTCTGAGATTCTAGAAATAAACTCAGACCCATAATATTCTACCTGCCACAGGATTCTGTAGTAAAAACACATCCTTGCCAACCTTCAGCTCAACCCCCGTAGCCTCATCATCCACAGATAAGCACCATTTATTTCATTTGAGAATACCAGGCCTTTCCCACTCCTGTGTATCTACACACATTTTCCTCGCTTTCCTTTTTGTCTGATTACATTTTGTAAATGTTCTTCCATGTTATTATATATTATTTTTCAACACCATATTTAGGAGCATTCTACCTAGTATTAGGAAGTATCTTGAGCACACCAAAAACATAGTGAGTCATTTAATGCACACCTGTGTTCCCATCACCTGCCCCATCATACCCTAACATCTCCCCCATGTTCTCCCCCATTTCTAACAACTGCATCCATCATGAGCATGTCCCTTGTTTGACCCTCACCTTGACTTTTAAGGATGTTTCCATGTTTCTGCTCTCATGAATGGCAACTGAAAGCTCACCCCTTCTCGAAAACCACCAACATTAATTTAAGTAGCTTTTTTAAAAAATGTTTTTAAAATTGTTGATGGACGGGGCTGGGGTTGTAGCTCAGTGGTAGAGCGCTTGCCTCCCATGCGTGAGGCACTGGGTTCAATCCTCAGCACCAAATAAATAAATAAATAAATATATTGTGTCCATCTACAACTAAAAAAAATTTTTTTAAATAAATTGCTGATGGACCTTTATTTTATTTATTAATTTATTTATAGGTGGTGCTGAGAATCGAACCCAGTGCCTCACACATGCTAGGCAAGCGCTCTACTGCTGGGCTACAACCCCAGCCCTAAAAGTAGTTTCTTAGAAGCAGGAAGAAAATTAGATTCTCAGCCAAATTTACAGCGGCCCACAGCAATCCTTCCATCCCAGCACCTCCTCAAGTGAGGTATGGGTGACTCCACCCCTGCCTGTTCCTCTGTGCCAAACTTTGCCTCAGCTGGCACCACTTCTGGTATCACCCATTTTCATGACTTCTCACCCAAGGGACCAGTTCATTCATGTGGAACAGCAGTATAGCAGGAGGGACAGGCAGGACCCTGTGCAGCCTCTCATCAGTGTGTGTCCTGGGGAAGTCACTTCCCTGGCCTGAGCTTCAAACTCTCTCATCTGAGGGAAAGTTAAAATGACCATCTAACAGAAACTTTTATGATGAACAAAATAATGCATGTAAAGTTCCTACATTAGTTTGGGTACTCCAGGGAAATAAGACCAATAGGAAATGTGAATATACATTCATCCTGGAATTGATACACAGTGACCAAGGCTGAGAAGCCTCAGAGGCTTCTTCCCTCTTTACAAATTTGAAAACAGCCTTCAGGTATCAGCCCCTGGTCTCACCCACTGCCCCCCCCCCAACCCCTGTGCTCGCCAGGGCTGTGCTGGACGGATGGACTGTCTTCCCAGTGGTTTTCCTCCCTCTCAACACCTAGGCTGTACCTTCTTTCACCCTGACAAATCATTCACTATTTTTATATCCGCTTTCTGTCCTCATGTTTTGAGGTTCGGGCAAGGATGCCTGGTGGCTTTATGCAGCACAGAATTTACATTTCCTTTTATTTTCGTTAGTGCTTTGGAGCAATTTTCAAGAAGAGAAAGAGGTAGTTTTCATTGCATTGCCTTACTAGCTGATTTGTTAAAAAGAAATTTTCAAAATTTGAGTCTTGGAGTATTGATTATTCTATAGAACAAAATGCAAATAAAATGGCTTTGCTAATGCAGAGCACATACTGTTTTGATACTCTACACTTAGCCTATTTTATGGGTATTTTTAAATCCTTTTATTCTTTTTTTTTTTAAATATTTTTTTAGTTATAGATGGACACAATGTCTTTATTTTTTTATTGCTTTGTATGTGGTGCTGAGGATCGAACCCAGGGCCCCACGCATGTGAGGCAAGCGCTCTACCACTGAGCTACAATCCCAGCCCAAATCCTTTTATTCTTTAAGAAATTTATTTTTTATTTTTATTTTTATTTTTTGGTACCAGGGATTGAACTCAGGGGTACTCGCCCACTGAGCCACAACCCCAGCCCTATTTTGTGTTTTATGTAGAGACAGGGTCTCACTGAGTTGCTTAGTGCCTCGCCGTTGCTGAGGCTGGCTTTGAACTCGCGATTCCTCATATCTCAGCCTCCCTAAGTGCTGAGATTACAGGAGTGTGCCACCGCGCCCGGCTTCTTTGAGAAATATTATCCATTCTTATTCCAAAAGGCAAAGCTCGGTTTGGTGTGTTCGTCTTATTCAGTGAGGTGCCATGTTGGTGTTTGTCCACAGTGAGTAGTGAAGTCACTCTGTCAGAGGAACCCACTAAGTTGGGAGTCCAGAGCTGTGCACTCCCCCTGTCCTGCTGGCTTGTAGAAGAGCTGGATTTAATGCTGTTTCCTTGTATGTTTTTAATAAGTCAAAACATTTTGGTAATGAATTTTAGGACTGACTAGTAAGGAAAACAAGACTGCGAACGTTAAAATAGAGAATAACGTCAGAGTTGAGGAATATTTTATGAACTCACTATGAAACTTGTTTATCTTAAACTACTGTGATTTAGTGGGTATTTGTCAGGCTGTCGGGAGACAGATTATTTCCCTGCTGTTCATATGCTCTTATTCTGTCCAAAGAGCCCAGATCCACACATGGGACATACCGAGCTGCACCGACAGCAGATGAATCGCTAGGTCCCGGGCAGAGTGTTCTAGGACTGTAACTTTGCAGAGTTGGTGAGAAAGACTGCTCCAGCTGGGGATGATGACAAGCTTCATAGCAAGAGGGAGTCCCTGGCAGCCGGGGGCAGGGGCATTCAAGGCAGGAGTAGGACATGATGAAGTTGACATTTCTGAGAAATCACCCTGGCAGCCAGGATAGAGCAAGGCCTGGAGGCGGGAGTGGACTGCGATTTAGAGACCAGGCAGGAGGCCAAGTTCAGCTGAGAGGGGTTAGAGGTTTGAACCAGAAAAGTGGCAGTAGAGACCAGAGAGATTAAGGAGCTAAACCAGACAGGATTGGGAGATTGATCCAAGAGGGTTGGGGAGTGTGTGAGGGAAAAGGAGCAAGAGAGCTTGACTCCCAGGGGTCTGGCTTAGTCAACAAGGGTACGGTGATGCCCCCTTCTCTCCTGAGTAGCAGGCTGGAGATGTGGATTTAGGAGCTTTAGAGCCCAAGGTGGTAGTTGAAGCTAAGATTTTCCATGGAAGAGGGAAACTGAGGAGAGAAGACAGTGATCCCTGGGACACAATTTTGGTGTGGTCAGAGGACAAGAAACCTGCAGAGGTGACTGGGAAGGTGTATCCAGGGAGGCAGGAAGAAAAACCAGATTAGAGAATATCTGGGGGCAAAAGGAGTACTTTCCCAGCCAGGCAATCAACAGAGCCACATGCTGCTGACTTAAGTGAGATGAACCCAAGGAGGCTCTTGCTCTGGCTGGTGAGACAATGAGGGGGCACAGTAGCAAGTGGGTGACCTGAGCAGCAGGGGCTAACATCAGGTTGCAACAGGTTAAGTGGAGAGGCTTTGTTCAAGACTCTGCCTGGGGAGGAGAAAGAGAAGAGAAGGACAGCGTCTTAGGGAGGGAGGCTTGGGGTCAGTGGAGGCAGCGGGTACGCTGAAAAGGAGACTTGAGAATGACCCTATTCTACGAGGAAGTTCTGGGACTAAAGCTCACACATCTTATGTATTTCAGTCTTTCTCTTACTCATTCAAGATCAAGGACAGTGCTCCATGCACTGTGAGTCCTCTGTCGACGTCAGTCCCTTAATTGACATTTGGTCATGGGTCTGCCACCCCAATACAAAGAGACACAGTTATCTGGGAGGTATCAGCCACTGTGTCTGCTCAGAGGGTCCACCTTCAGGCTCCTAGAGAAAACAGCACCCTGGGAAGAGGTAGTCCCGGGTCACCAACCCTGTTCTCAGCGGTTTGGAGGGAGTGAGCCTGGTCCCTTCTGCGAGTGCCTGTTTTATCCACTCCTATCCCCAGGGGGCGCTCTTGGGCTGCCCTGCAATTTTCTCAAACAGCGCTAGTCACCTGGCAAAACTCAAGTACTGAAGACTGGTTGCCCACATTGCTTACTGTTGTTTTGTAAATGGATCCTGGCATCCATGTCTTCCTCTTGCAATTCTAGTTTAACTTTCCCAAGAGCAGACTGCTCCTGGAGGGAGCACCAGGAGTCAGTTCTCACCTCCTCACCAGTCCCCTGACCCCAGGAATGCTGCCACAGGCTCAGGGGCTAGGCCTGAAGGGCTCCCTTCTCCCTGACTGGGAGACCCTACCTTGGGATGGTTCTGCAGGGCACAAGGTGTCCACCCCCCATGCTGCTCATGAAACAGTGAGCCAAGGGATCTCTTTCTGCCAAAACAAGGCCTTCCTTTTTTAATTTGGATAAAACCAACTTCTAGACTATCATATCAGGTGCTTCTTCCTGCATCCCCCAAGTTTCCTAAACTCTAAGAACCTCATGAGGCCCTTCCCAGGGAAAGAGGCTGATTGCTCTGAGGGGTTAGGGTTAGGGCCACAGGCAGAAGGCAGGAGGTCCTTACTGCCACTTGACTGAGGCAGGGCCTGGGCCAGACACAAGGCCAGGACTTCGCACCCTCCTCTCCTGCTGCCTGAAGACTGAACCCTTTCCCTCAGGGAAGTCAGCTTTTTCTTCCTTGGAAGAGATGAAGTCTCTTTTCCCACCTGGGCAGCTAGAGCTGGGGAGTCCAGTGCCTTCAGATCCTCCCTCAAAAGCCCTTGCAACACTAGGCAGAATGTAAGACTAGAGGGCCTGCAGGTAGGGTGGGGTGACAAAGCCACCCCTGCTGTGTCCTGCATGGAACCTTCCCCCTGGAGCTCTGCAGCAGCCCAGCATGGTGAGGCAGTAATTCTACTCCCAGTGCAGATGGGCTGAGGGGATTTGGCCATTGTCATGTGGTTAGTGAGGATAGTGAGAGCCAGAAAGAGGACCAGTCAACTTTGGACTCAAAATCTAATGCTCTTTCTTGTTGTAGCTGGGCATGTGGTCTCTCCTGCTGCAACTCAGACCAGTATCACCTTACACAGCCCAGTGGTTCTGTTGGGTGTGCCATGGGGCTTTGTTTAAGAAGCACATCCCAAGCTTTGAACTCAGAGATTCTGGTATCTCAGGGTCTTCTGGTATCTTCTCTTCAAGAGAAGAATCTAGAATTTAAAACAAAAGCTCCTGGTGTTTCTGATGCAGGGGATCCTCACCTGCGCATTGAGAAGCACAGCAGTCTCTGTGGAGAGGGGAAGTCTCAGAAACAGTGTTTGGGCACAGGGAGGAAGGATGCTGTGGGGAAAGGGCAGTGGGTGAGCTGTTACAGAGTTGGGCTCTCACTCTCGCTTTGAGCCTGACTTGGAGCAGCCGTCCCCAGCCCTCTATATAGCTGCCTTTTGCCGCTGCTTCCAACATAAGCCTCCTAGAGATGGAAAGGAGAGCAGAGGCTGCTGGGGTCTGGGGAGGGGAGGATGGGTACAGAATTTCAGTTTGGAATGAGGAGGAAGTTCTGGGGATGGTGGGTGGAGATGATTGTACAACCATGTGAACCTGATGACCAAACTCTGCACCAAGAGTGGAGAAAGTGGATGAGGAAAAAAAAAAAAAAAAAGGTGTGTTTTACCCCTGTTCTAAAAAATGACGGAAGAGGAAAAGCAACAGCAGCAATCATATCTGGTGGACCTGTTTTGGTTTCATCTAGCCTGGTCTTTTTGTTTTGGGAACCCCAGAATTAGAATTTTGGGGTGGATGTGGCCAATGTAACATTTCAGAGGCACTGTTTCAAGTTTAGCACATTAGAGGGATTGGATCACAACAAAATAAACCAAGACAATATGTGGTGTTCTTACCCAGCTTACGTCCACCTTACAGAGTGGAAGCTTCTGGATCCAAATGCTGACCTCATCACCAACTGCCTTTGTGACCTTGGGCAGCTTCCTTAACCTCTCTGTAAACTGAGAATCACATATAAGGAGAGCTGGCCCTGGGCTCTTATTGGCATACATAATATGGTGGGTGTTATTCTCATCAATAATTGAAAGAATTGTATCATCCAAGCCACCTCTCCATCAGAAGGGAAAACTGAGGCCCAGAGAGGGGATTCAATTTGCCCAAGGCCACTCAGTCCATTCCTGAACTATGACCTCAAGATATCTTGAGCTCCCACCCAGATCTCTTCAGCCCCTAAGAGCCATCTTGAAGCTAAGCCTGGCTGAACAAAGCCAGAGACTGGGAAGTAAACTGGAATGGGTATCAGTCTGCCACATGTTCCTCTCTGTACTCAAAGAAGGTGACATAAATAGCTGCCACCAGGGTCCCCCTTCTCATCCTTTCATGGAAACCAGGATAGTCCAAGGGGAAGAATGGATTTCACCAGCCAAGTCTTTTTTCAGCATAGGAAGCTGGTGACCCATGGAATCACCACAGCTTCTCTGGGTTCAGAAGGCTGGCCCGGTGCCAAGGCACATGGAAGAGGGGGCACCATCCAGTGCGTATTCAAGTCATCGTGGCTCAAGGGAGGGCCTGCAACAAATGCACCAGGATGACCCAAGATAGCTTTTAAGAATCTTTTCAGGGGGAAGATGCCCTGTTGGTGGAGAAACTCCCAAAGGCAACAGTATTTAGCAAGTGTTCACTCAGGCATGCACTGACACTCACTCAATGCACACCACGCAGGGCTGCGCCGCACCAGGGAGGGGGGATGTAGGGAGAGACATCACTAAGGAATGGGATGAGTGATTACAAGACATGACACAGAGCTGTAGGAGGGTGATGTACACATACACTAAGGAAAGAGGTGCCCACGGAGTCAGGGGGACAGGGAAGAGCTTCACAGAAATAACACTTGAGACGAGGCCAGAAGGACAAGAGGGGAGAGGACACAAGATGCTCTAACAAAAAAAACCCCAAAAGCACAGGGACTTCAACAAGGCAAGGGTAATTTCTTTCATGGAAGGACAGTTTTGGGGTAGGCAGTTAAGGCTGGTGGTAGCTGGGGGCTTTGGGGACCCCAGCAGGCTTCCATCTTATTGTCTGGCCCTTCCTGGTTGAAGCTGGCTCCCCACCACACCCACACCCTCTCATTCTAGTCTTTGGGAAGAGGGAAAGAAGAAGAAAAGCAGAGCCTGGTCTATTTAAGGGCACAACCCAGAAGCTGTGCACAGGGCTTCTGCTCGCCAGCTATTGGCCAGAATCTAGTCACATGGCCACTCCTTAATGCAAGGACAGCTGAGAAATGTAGTTGACAGCTGGGCTGCCATGCAGAATCTTCAGTCATTGTAAGATGGACAAAATGCGGGGGGGTGGGGGGAGGTCAACTGTCAGCCTCTACCGCATGCAAAACAACGCAATAGGGAAGAGAGTTTTCAGGTTCAAAGATTTTTAAGTAGTTTTGTGTCACAATGGGAGTGGCAGGAGATGATGCTGGAGAGGGAGGGAGGCAAGGTCCTGAGAATCATTTTGAGGGATTCGGAGTGTGTTCTGTGTGTACTGTGAGCTCTGAAAGGTTTTGAGTGAGGACTGGCACGAATAGTGGCCAGGGGGTGGCACCAATATGGTGGGAGGGGCCAAGCCTGTGGGCAGAGGGGCCACCATGAGAACTGGAGGTGGGCATTCCACTTGCATTGGGGATGGGGAGGGCATGGGAGTAAGGAGTGCATAGGGGACAGTGAAGGCCTTTTCCTATCACTGAACATGGAAATGGTGCTCTGGATTCTGAGCCTGGGAATCTTCTGTGCTGCAGGGAGACACTGCAGAACAGTAACCAATTTTCTCACTTCCTCTCCTCAGACTGTTCTACGGATTGTGGTACTGGGGATCTGGGATTACATCGAAAACAAAATAGAGGTAAAGACCAATGGCTGCCCCAACCCCCAACCCAGACATCCTGGCTGCTGGAAGGTGTCACTGTCCCAACCATTCCAGGGTGGGAACTATCAAAAGACTCAACTGCTCTTTGCACTTGACCATAGGAGTCTCCTCAGCTATGCATGTGGGGTAGGGTGGGGAGGAGGCAGATGCTGGGAAAGAGTAAGCCAAGATGATTTCCAGCGAAAGAACATTCTAGAACATTCTCCTTGAAGTTCTACAAGTTTTTAAAATTTATTCTTAGGCTGGGGATGTAGCTCAGTGATAGAGCATCTGCTCAGCATGCTCAAGGGACTGGGCTCAATCCCCAGCACAACAACAAAAACAAAATTATTCTTGAATCAACTTGAAAAATTTTTGAAATGTGTTTTAAAACAAATAAGTCCATTCCAAAATGGTGCAGTGGTCAGGAGCTGCCCAGGGAAACTAAAAATGCCTCTCAACCTGGGTTTCTGCTCTGCTTCAGGTAAAAGGGCCTGGATGTGGGGGGTAGAGATGAGGTGCAGGGAGGCCTGGCTATCACAGGCAGTTTTGTGCACTCAGACTAAGGTGAGGTGTCCAGGGTTTGCTGCCCTCTCCTTCCTCCCCTCTTCAGGCCCAGTGCTGGGAGCTGACATGAAGAGCCCAGGCTATGAACAGCTTAGGCCAGAGCCAAGCTGGGGCAGGCAAGGGAGAGTCAGGGCCCAAGATTTAATGGTGCCAGCTGGGCCCCCTCCTTTCCTAGCCCTGTCCCCCTTCCACATGGGGTTAGGAACCCTGTACCTGTTAGAGATGACATGTGGGCCTTGGACTCCAGCTACCTATGGAGAAAGAACCACCCCCTCCTCCCCGCCACACACAAGCCTGCATCAGTCTCCACCCTGCCATGGATTCAGTTCAGCTTCTGACCAGGGTCCAGAGCACAGAATGTAGGGCCCATCCTGAGAAAGGACAAAGACAGACCAAGGCCACCTGAACCAAGAGCTGGAGATGGCCTGCAGTCACTTGGAGGGCTGAGTGCCTGGGAGCATGTTCAGCAAGGAGGTTCCTCAGGAGTGAGGAGGGTCAGGAGAGGCAGCTGGAGAATAGTGACCTTCCAACAGGCTCAGGCCCCCTGGAGAAGGTGACTGGCACCAACTGCCTGCTGGGTTGCTCCAGGTCCTGGAAACATAGCATGGCCCAAAGCACTGAAATACGCATCCTCTCGCAGGTATTTGACGGGGCTGTGATCATCCTGTCCTTGGCCCCGATGGTGGCGTCTACCGTGGCCAATGGGCCCAGGAGCCCCTGGGATGCTATCAGCCTCATCATCATGCTCCGGATCTGGCGGGTGAAGAGGGTCATTGATGGTGAGTTGTCTGAGAGGGGCCAGTGAGACTGACAGAAACCAGAGCAATCCACTGAGAGAGGAGAGAACCCATGGGGGGCAGGGGTGTCCCCATCAGTGTTGGGGAAAAGGCAAGACTCAGCAGGGAAAAGCACTGGCCGAAACCCAGCCAAGCCCGCCCCTGCCATTCAGCATCGTGTGTTCAGGATCCACTCACACACTGCTCAGCTGTTGCAGGCACATACCTGAGTTTTTAAAAACCCCTTTAGAGTATACACGTTCATTCTGACACAGCCACGTATTGTGTGCCTGCATGGCCAGCCCTTCACACTAGCTGCGGGCTTGGGCTGGGTTGGCCAGTGCTTTACTCGTCTTCAGCATCTTTATCTCTCTGGGTTTTCATTCCCAGAGAAAGTCATTCCCAGAGAAAGTGTCACCACCTTTGCTCCATCAGAGGCAGAGGCTGCCCTCCCCCCTCAGTGCCTGGAGAGCTGTGCCCAAATCTGGGCAGCTTGAATATTCTGGAAGTGGTGACAACCCAGAGGGAAGACTTGGTAGGGAGGGGACTGACTGGAAACCTCAACCCTGAAGAATGGTGTGGGGTGCTGGGATTGGGACCCAGAGGCCAAAGACACAGGAAGGGGGGATGACATCATCTCAGGGAGGAGGGAAGACCCAGGTCACTGGGTTTCAGAGGGTGTTCCTCAGATGCAGAGGTCATGACAAGGGGGTCCACCTTCCATCAATCACACTAGGTACAGAGCCAACCACAGATGTGCTGTCTGCCTTTCCAAGCAAGGTCCCCTCCTAGAGTGACATGGAGATCATGTCACAGTGATCCTCAAACGCTTATCCTCCAGGAGGGCAGCCTCTCCCGGGTCCCCACTCTCCATCCCACCCTATGAACATGGTGGGCATCGGTCCTGGTTTCTTCACCATCATCTCAGCAGGTAGCCTCCAATACAGATTCTTCATCAAACTCAAATGAGCTGTGGTCCAGCTTTGGAAGGTAGGGAAGGCTCTGGGAGATCATTTAGTCCTTTCCCCTCATTTGACAGATGGGGAAACTGAGGCCCGGGGGGTGAATAGGGGTCACACGGTGAATCAGACTCAGAACTACAAGTGGCGCTCAGGACCTGTGACAGACCCAGTGCTCTTCTGGCCGTTCACACCACCCTGTCTGCTCAGGGCTCTGCTCTTGGCTCCATCCATGAGAACATCCGCTCCCTTCGGTGCAGGAATGGTGCCTTCTGGCTCTTTGCAAGCTGTGGACAGCTGCACACCCTCATGCTAATGGATTTTGACAGTCCCATTGTGAACACCCTTCCCAGCTGTTCCCCCTTTTTCCTGACACATCAGGCACTGGGAGCTTCACAATGGAGATTCACTGGTGAGCAGATGGGTGTTAATTTGCTGCTCCCACCCTGGATGTAAACTGGCTTCATCAGGAGCCGAGAGGTGATAGTTTAGGGAAGCTTCGGGACCTGGAGAATGGTCTCAGGGACAAGTACCCTCCCCTCAAGTCTAGAAGCACACAGAAAAGTCCTGATTTCCTTCTTTGCATGATGCCTAAAATATCCAGAGAGCATCTGGAGGTGGGGAGGCTGTGGGTGGAATGGGGTCTTGCAGAGCATGGACATGCAGGGT
Organism: Geosciurus inauris; assembly: GCA_004024805.1. Classification (NCBI taxonomy): domain Eukaryota; kingdom Metazoa; phylum Chordata; class Mammalia; order Rodentia; family Sciuridae; genus Geosciurus; species Geosciurus inauris. Next base: position 108,615 of record PVHX01000558.1, on the reverse strand, counting down.
GCTAGAATGCAGTGGCCAAATGCATCTGAGCAAAGTTTCTGAAGAATCAGGAAGGGCTGGGTTCTGAGAGGTGTGAGAAGGGTGTAAAGGGCACAGGTCAGGTTAAGAGGATACTGAGACTTCCAGGGAGCCCGTGGCTGCTAAACTCAGAGAACTATCAAGGGAGGGGCTCAGGGGGCTGCTTCTCGCTGGGAAATCATGGGGCCTTATGCTTTCTCCTAGATTGGGTCTTACTATATGTATGAGTTATGAATAGGATCATCTGTAATAGAGACCCAGAATAACAATGACTTAAATGAAACAGAAATTTATCTCTCTTACATGGAAGTCTGCAGGTAGATGGTGGCCATCACTACCAACAAGTATTGATGTGGCACTCATTCTCTGAAGTCAAGACCCCAGGCTCCTATTTTGTCACTGTGCTACACATACCCTACTTTTCAAAATCACCTCATTGTCTAAGATGACTGTTCCAATGCTGGACATCACATCCTCATTATTGCCAGTAGGAAGGAGAAAGGAGGAAGAAGATAAGCAAAAGGAACTGCCATTTATTTATCTATCTGAAAAAGCAGCTTTGGTTGATGAGTTGGCTCCAGAAACCAAAAAGACTACGTCTGCCCATGCCTCCCAGACCTCACACTGTTTGCTCTACCTGGGAAGGTGATTTAAATTGCCTGCTGGTTTTCCAAGGCCCAAGTCCTTCCTGTGCAGCCTAACACAGCCACCTAATAGCAGTACCATTTTACCCCAGCAATGCTTGCTGCAGCTATTAGTAAGAACTACCCATGGATGACACAGGCCTAAAATCCTAGCAACTCAGGAGGCAGAGGCAAGAGGATTACGAGTTCAAGGCCAGCCCAGGAAACTTAGCCAGACTGTTTCTCAAAATAAAAAATAAAAGGAGCACCCTTGGGTTCAATCCCCAGTACCCTGCCCCCCCACACACACACAAAGAAGAAAGGAGGTAAGGAGTATGGGGGGAAATGTTAGATGCATATAAAGAGTGAGGTGCAGGAAACAGGAATATAGCCCGTCTGTAGCCCTCAGCACCTTGATCCTTTATTGGTTGCGATGCTCTGCGTCAGCTCATGCCTTTTTGAATCACATCAGGGATTTCCACTGCCAGCCATGAGATGTGGAAGTCCAAACTTGGATACCTTCTTAGCCCATGAAGCTTTGAAGCGACTGTTTGGGTGTATTTCTCTACCCCTGCACACACCTTTACTGTCTTTCCATCCAGCAGGGAGTGCAATTTCTAGAGCAATAGTGGAACATGTGATAGGAATGTCATACTCGATGTCACACTCATACTTGAAGAGGTCATGGATGTACCAGCACTTTCCAAACCATGAAGTCCCTTCCTTGTTGGACTACAGTCAGAACCAATCATTGTGTACATTCTTGTTGTTCTTCACCTAGTGGATAAGGGATTGCTATTTCTCCTGCAGTCACTATACCCATAACTCACAATTCTGGGATTCAGTTTACTCTTTGGCACTGGGATCCCAGACATGTCATGGCACATGTCCTCATCTGCCATCTTGATTCAGGGTACAAGAGCTGCTTTCTCTTTCTAAACATATAAATTGGGATGTAATTCTCATGCCATAAAATCTACCCATTTAAAGTACACAATTAAAGGATTTTTAGTCTACTAATAGAGGTGGGTATTTTTGGTTTTTGGTGCTGGAGATTGAACTCAGGGGTACTCAACCACTGAGCCACATCCCCAGCCCTATTTTGTGTTTTATGTGGAGACAGGGTCTCACTGAGTTGCTTAGCGCCTCGCCGTTGCTGAGGCTGGCTTTGAACTCGCGATTCTCCAGTCTCAGCCTTCCTAAGTGCTGGGATTACAGGCTTGCGCCACCGTGCCTGGCTTACTAATAGAGTTTTACAACTAACACCAAAGCCTAAGGTTCGAGCATTTTCATCCCTCCAGAAAGAAACCTGATACACTTGAGCAATCACCTCCATCTCCCCTCAGCCCTGAGCATGCTTCTGTCCATTTCTGTGAAGCTGCCTACTCTGGACATTGCAGATATATAACATGTAGTCTTTTGTGTGTGGCTTCTCTTGCTTACCATACTGTCTTCAAGGCTCATCTGTGTTGTGGCACGTAACAGCACATCATTCCTCCCAGAGTGTGTCCTCGTAGGGACAGGACACATTTTATCTCTCCATTCATCCTTGGGTGAACATTTGAATTGTTGCCACTTTAGAGCTATCGTGAATAATGCTATCATGAACACTCATGTACAAGTTTTTTTGTGTGGCTGTATGTTTTCATTTTCTTAGGTACATAGGTATAGAATTGCTGGGTCCTGTGGCCACTCTCTGTTTAACGTTTGGAGAACTGCCAAACTATTTTCCAAAGTGGTTGCACCCACAGCAATGTATGAGGGTTCCAATACCACCACACCCCACCAGCCCTGGCTGCCTTTTAAGGAAGGCTTCTGGATGCTGTAGCATGTCTCCTCCAGTGGCACCCCATTGTCCAGAATGTGTCTTGGCCACTGGTAACTGGGGATTACTCATTATTCCAGGCAGCTGTGCACACCTCCAAAAATGAAGGGATTTATCACCATAGGAAAGGAGGAACAAAAAGATGGACACCATGAGTTCAAACTGTACTTTCTGGGGTTCCTGGGTGTCCCCCTTCCCATCCTCAGGGAATGGAACCTGGGCCTCAGAGCTGCTGCTGGCCAAAGGGAGGACCGGATCCTCCCCAGCTTAAGCCCTGCCCCTGCCCAGTTCTTCACAGACCGTCTCTTTCTTCCAGCATACGTCCTGCCCGTGAAGGTGGAGATGGAGATGGTCATCCAGCAGTACGAGAAGGCCAAGGTCACCCAAGACGAGCAGCTGGAGAGACTGACACAGATCTGTCAGGAGCAAGGGGTAATGCACTGCCATTCTCAGTTCTATTCTTATGTCCAGGCCTCGCTGGGGACACTGCAGTGCCTAAGCCCATGTCAGAGCTTAGGGCCCACAGCTGGACTCATGGAGAACCTAAGGCCCAGGAAGGAGAACACATCCCCATAGTCACTGGTGTTCAGCCCAACAAGGCCTGGACTCAGCCCTGACTCTCAGACCAGGGTCCTTGTCATTATACCATGGTGACCCTTCAGCTCCCCAACCTGAGATGCCAACTTACCAACTCAATTCACAGAGTATTCTCAGAGGAACAGTCCCTCAGGGAGGGTACTAATTCTGTCTATTAAGAGTTTCTGGGTACCACTGTGTACCAGCTACCACCCAGGACTCTCAGATGCCCCAAAGAAGTGTTAGCAGTGCTCTCTACCCTCCAAGGACCCTGGTAGAGGCCCTGGAAGTACATGCCCAGTGGAGCCAAGGGGAACAGGCACCTGGGCCAGGGCGGGGCACTGTCCTGGAATCCAGTAACTGCACAAGGCCCAGCTCTACCGCTCCCTCTCACTAGGACTTAGCCATATCATGTCACCTCTCCCCTCATCTGTAAGATGAGAGGGTGGCTTCCATGTGAAGGGAAGACAGCTCCTTCCAAAGGAATTCAGAGGAGGAGGATTGGGGTGCTCAGGGGTTGGGTACCAGCTGGGCCCTGCAGCAGGTCGCAAAGTGGGGCCCCTCACTTAGCCCAGCAGCCCTCAGTGTGGCTCTCATATGGTGTGTACTTGCCACCATGGCAGTGGGCATACACACTGGAGCAACTTCTCCACTGAACTGGGTGCTCCTCAAGGGTAGGCCTTGGCCAGCTCACGTTGGTGCCCCAGTCCAGCCCAGCACTCCTTCAGGTGGGTATTGGTAAATGCAGATTCAGTGCTTCTTTTGGTCCTCATCCCCAACCTCTCAAGCAGATAGGGGTGGGAAGTCTGTAGAATGTCACTACAAAGTGACCCCAGGAAAAGCCCTCACAGGAACACACAGCAGCATCTTCAAAATCATCCCCCTAGAATGTCTATCATGAACCAAATCTTTTTATCTACTTTGGGGACACACAACCTTTCATTTTAGCATAGAATGCCTCTGAGTGACAAGAGGGGCCATCAGGGACTCCACCCTCAGGAGCACATTGCCCAAGGGACCCTAGGAGGAGGGAAATCTATATGAGGTCCTAGACTGGAAGATAAATGTCCCAGCCCCCACACAGCTGCCATCAGCTTCATTCATTCTCTCAGCAATGCCTCTTGCCAGCCAGGATGTGGTCCCTGCCCTTGTGGGAATCTGGGTGACTCAGGGAGTTAGGCAGCCCATGTCCTAACAGCAGCAGTGCGGTGCCCTTCGTGCTTCTTTGGGGAATTGTCTGGGGCTCTGTAGGCCAAGATGGGGAAGAGTTTGCCGAGGAGCTGACCTTGAGCAGAGCCACCTGGGAAGGGAGCCAAGCAGAGGAGCCTGAGTGAGGCCCAGGAGTGGGAGGGTGTTACAGTGGAAGCACAAGGCTCTTCTCAATGTGAGCAAGGGGAGGCAGCCAGAGGACTTAGGGTGGGCCTGGGAAGGGCTCTGGGCTGACCAGAGCATTTGGGCTTCATCTCAGGGAAAAGGAAGCCTGGAGTGCTGGAAGCAGAGGTGAGAGCTATCTTCTCCAATTTGAGTTTTTGATGAAATTTTCTGGCTGCAGCTGGAGGATGGGTAGGAGAGGATAGGAGGGCAGGAAGACAGGGTAGAGAGGCCATTGCAACCACCCAGGTGAGAGCTGGGCTAGGTTTGTGTAGAGGGAAGTATAGGGCATGGGGGTCAAGGACAGTTTTGGGTGTCAACATGAAACCAACTAGAAAGTGACCAGGTAGCTCCCAGTCCACTGCATAAGAGGAAGATGAGCACTGCCCACTGCTGCAGACAGCAAGGGGAGAGACACTGACGCAGGGCTGTATCTGCCCCTAGTAAATGTATAGCTGCCCAGCTCAGCAGAGAACGCGCCAATCTGCCACACGCCTCATGTCCACAGCACATGTGCCACGTGGCCAGAAGAAAATCCTAATGGCAAGCTCACCTCCCACAGTTTCTACCATGACCCCTGTCCTGAGCTTCTCGGGGACCCCAGGTTTCTGCAGTTCAAATTGCTCCCCACATGTGGCCTCCTTCCCGGGGGTCTTAGCCAGAGGGAGGCTCCCTTGGATTCTGCACAGGAAAGAGCCAATAAATAAAGACAGATTCCCTCTAGGTAGCAACATCTGGAAAAGAGATGAACAGAAACAAACCATTTTAATTTAAAAAACACCCGAAGGCTGTCATCTCAGTTAAGATAGCTAAAGGGGCCAGACGGGCTAGAATCCCAGGGGGCCTCTGGGGAGGCCTGGTTGAGAAGGGCTGTCCAGCTTCTGCCAAGAAACCAGGACGGCTGCTCTCCAAAGCTCAGGTGCCCACTCCCTGGGGGCAAGATGGGGAGACCCTAGCTTTTCAACAGTATTTTAAGAACCAGATTTGAGACTTGACTGGGCAACAAGTACCCTTAAAGAAATGAGCAAATTGTTCCATGGAATCTGGGGATCTGCTCTTAGAGAGCAGCACATGGAAGGGTTAAAAATGGACTTCAGGGACAGACCCAGGTTCAAAACCAGCCCTGCTACTTACTGATCTTATACTTTTGGACAGTGCTACAGACCTTGGTTTTGCTAATTAAAAAATGGGGATAGTGATAAAATCCTTGAAGTATGCTTGTGAGATTTAAATAGTGGTACAAATGGCCCACCATACCCACCCAACCCCTGACTGTCCCACACACCCATTTTAGAAATTAAAAAACCAAGGAGTGGCGACTTGCCCAAGAGTACACAGCTCACTCGGGGCTGTTAGCACCAGGAACAGATCCAATTGTCCTGCACACTGTTCCCCATAGCCGGCTTTGCTGAGGGGCAGTTTACTCAAGTCACCTCTCAGCGCTCAGTGAAAACACTGCCCAGATCAGACCAGGCAGCTCAGTCAGCAGCCCAGAGCAGCTGTCCCTCCCCACCTGCCTGCTGGGTTGTCTCAGTGGTGTTTCCAGTCTCCTGCCTGCTGTCCTCCCAGCCTGTTCCCATCCGCCGGCACTCCAGTCACCTCTGTCACAAATTTGTTCTCTTTCTCCCTGCTGGAGTTCTCAGAGCTTCTTTAACCGAACAGTTTCCAAATTTTCTAAATCCCACCTTGTATCTCCTTGGGCTCCTCTTGCCTGTGATCATTTCTCAGTTTTTCTTTATTTTTGAAGACCTTAATGGTTTTGAGGTGCACTCAATGGGTATTCTGCAGAATGTGTCTCGCTGGGGTTCATCTGAGGTTTTTATTTTCTCATGATAATGCTAGGTCTTGGGTTTGGGGAGGGAAGACCACAGGGGTAAAATGCCATTCTCATCACATCACATCAAGGACATATCTATCAATGTGACTTATCACTATTGATGTGGACCTTGATCACCTGGCTGAGGCAGTGTCTGTCACATTTCTCCACTGTAAAAATTACTTTTTTTTTTCAATTTTAGCTTTTTAGAAAAATTAAATTGCTTCTTTCTATGACCCTGTGGAGACTCCCAGGTGACATGACTTGCCAGTTTGCGTGAGACCTTGTGCATTTCATCTGTATCACATAACAGCTTGTTTCTTGCCACAGGCCCTGCACCAGGTGCCCCAGAACACCTTGTATTAAAGACAAGAGACCAAACCAAAATTTGTAGGTGGGGGACCTGAGGCCCAGACAAGGGAGAGGTGTGTTCAATGTTGCACTGCAGTTTGGGGAGTGGAATGGAAACAGAGGTCTCTTGTGGCTCTTTCCAGTACCATCCCCACTGGACCAGAGGGTCCTTCCAGTTGTGACAGGGATTCACTGCTTCCCTTGTTCCCATGATCTCTTCTGATCACTGTGTGCACTTCATCCTAAAAGATACCTACCCAGGGAGGGGAAGAAGGCGCTTCCTGAGCCCTGCCCAACCCTCACAGTCTGCATCCAGACTGTCCATTGTTATGACAGAGGCACATCACCTCAGACCCCTGAATCCAACACCCCCTCAGCTGAAAGGTCTTGTGCTCACTTTTACTTGGCTCTCTGTCTGGATTGCAGCCAGAAGTTTTCTAATCTCACTGGTACATAGATGGATTCTCATGGCTGTCCCTCAGGGAGACATTGTAAACTTTTTGTCTTTGTCCTGGCTACTTCGGAAACCAAAACTAACTTAGATGCAGCAGTTAAATCAGTGCAACATTAAATTCTTCTCACTCATCCTATGAACTCTGTTCTGAAATGTTCTGTACATCCATGCTCAGGATCTTGCTCTAATACTGAAGCACGTTCTGCAGCCCCTCTTCTACCTGCCCTTTGCCCTTTAAGTCTTTTTTTTTTTTTTTTTTTTTTTTGGTACCGAGGATTGAACTCAGGAGCACTTAGCCACTGAACTACATCCCCAGCCCTTTTTTATATTTTATATAGAGACAAGGTCTCACTCAGTTGCTTAGCACCTTGCTTTTGTTGAGGCTGGCTTTGAACTCATGCTCCTCCTGCCTCAGCCTCCTGAGCAGCTGGGATTACAGGTGTGCACCACCAGTGCCTGGCTGCCCTTTAAGTCTTGCAACAGCTTTCGGTCCAACATCGTATGATCCAACCTGGCCCACTGTGGTAGTTATTTTCTCTTCTCTGCCGGGTCCCACAGGAAGCACAGAGGGAAGTTGAGTTCTCCTTCCTGGGCACCCTGAGACCATTAGCAAAATACTGAGGGAGGAACAGGGGTTTCAATGTAGGGTGACTTGAGGCCCAGCCTCCAAAGAGGCCAACGGAACCTGTAAGCCTTAGGACAGGTCTGTAACTTGGTTAAACCTCAGTTCCTGAAAGAGGAGTTGCCTGTGGGCAGCTGGAGGGTGGAAAATTCACTTACATGGGGAGCTGGCAGGCTTGGTTCAACCCTCTGGTCCCCCAGCAGCTGGTGGTCTCCTGAACCCCCAGGACTCAGGCTTCTCATTGAAAAAATGAAGGCAACAAGGCTCCGATCACATGGATACTGTGGGGGTCGCACTAAATCCAGTACTAAATATAGAGGCTCTCAGTAAATGTGAACGAATATAGATAATGCTGACTAGATTTGTATAATGGTGATCATTTACAAATGCACTGTCATATACTTGAGTTCACATTGATGTTGATGGTCTTGTTCTGGATCCTGGTGCTCATCATCTCTGAGAGAATGCCCACAGATCTGCACAAACCACTCAACTTTGAAGATGGTTCCTCAATTGGGAGAAGGAGCTGCAAGACAGAAATAGCAGGAAAACAGCAGGCAAGGGGTTCTACCCTGGCTGTGAGAATAAGGCTTGACACTGGCTTGTCTCAGAGAGTTCCTTCTTTTCCTGCAAAGGCCAGAAGCCCCTAGCTTAGCACAATAGCCTTTGTTACCTGGATTATTCAAGATCTCCACTGTGGAAAGTGAATTTTTTTTAAACATGGGAAGTGATTTGTAAAACAGCCGATAGCTTTAATGACAAGCCTATTTAGCTGATAAAATTAGCCATCAGAGGAATAACTTATGTTATCCTTTTGCCATAATTTAAATTTATAGCCAACTACCAGTCATCTTCACAGAGGATGGAAAGGGGCCAAGGTCGATTTCAGCTTCACCCCGCTCCTAAATCATTAGTTTGCAACTGTCTCCTGATTTTTATTGTTACCAACAATGGCAAAACTAATGGAAATAAACATTGGATGCCATCCCAACAGCAGATGGGTTTGAAGGCAGGGCAGCCTGTGCAACAGCAGTAATAGGATGGAGCAAAATTATTACATTGCATTAGATACCGTAGAGCTTCTGGCCAAAGTGTGCATTGATCAGGCCGAGGCCCATGTCAATTGGACTCCACAACCAGAGCATTAGAGGCACAGAAGAGCTGGGTGTGGCCACCCTGGGCCCCAGTGGGTCTGGCCCTGCCAAGGCATGCATTAAAAACCCAGCCCAAGGAAGGGGCCCATCCACTCCAGTAATGCACGCTCTGGGCTTCCCTGTGCATCCCGGCTGATCTGGTCAGGTTATCTGATTAGAAATACTTCGCTAATGACGTGCATTAAGTGGGGCCGTGGCTGCACTTTGATTCTTTCCAAGTGTGGGGATGGTCTTTTTTTCCTGCCAGCCCAGTTTACCCATGGAAGATTGGCTTCATTCCGTCATTAAAGCCACCATGTACCTTTTCTCCCAGAGGCCAGGCCCATTTGAGCCCCAGGGAGCCTGAGTGCTGTGGTGTTTCTCCCTGTTTGTTTTCAGCATGTTGACTGCAAGGCATCTGGGTATGAGGGTTTTTATCCTGCTTAGGATATTTGTGGGTTGATGTTTTTCATTAAATTGGGGAAGTTTTTGACCATGATTTCTTTTTTGTTTTGATTTTGATTTTGTTGGTGCTGGGGATTCAACCTGGGGCCTTACATGTGCTAAGTACATGCTCTACCCTGAGCTACACCCCCAGCCCCAGTGATTCCTTTATTTTTTATTTCTGTCCCATTATTTCCTTCTTCTCCTTCGGGGGCTCTAATTTTGTAAGTTGAGTTGATTGAACACATCTCACATCTCCCTTTATACATCCATGTCTCATTCATTCATTCATTCATTCATTCATTCATACGCCCCTCCTTCTCTCTCTCTTCTGGGTTGTAAGTTTTAACATTCTCTTAAGCCCACCTTCAAATTCAAAAACCCTGTCTTCTATGTCCAGGCTGCTGTCACCCCATCCAACTAAGTACTTAATTTCAGTTACTACATATTAAGGTTCTCAAAGTTTGACTCTATCCCTTTTTAGATTCTAATTCTTTGCTGAAATGCTGGATTCACTTTGTCCCTCCATTCCCTATTTTTTTTTTTTCTTTTTTGGTACTGGAGATTGAACTCAGGGGTACTCAACCACTGAGCCACATCCCCAGCCTATTTTGTGTTTTATGTAGAGACAGGGTTTCACTGAGCTGCTTAGCGCCTCGCCATTGCTGAGGCTGGCTTTGAACTCTCAATTCTCCTGTCTCAGCCTTCCTAAGTGTTGGGATTACAGGCTTGCACCACCATGCCAGCTCCTATTTTTTAAAAACATATTAAACATAGTTATTTTGAAGTCTTTATCTATTAACTCAAGTATTGACATGGATCAGTATTTACCTGGGTTTGCTTTGTCTTGGTAGTTGATCATTTTCCCTGCTGATTTGCATGGTTAGCAATTTTTGCTGTATGCTATGCATTGTGGACGGTGCATTTTAAAGGTTCTGGATTATGTATCTTTCTCTAAAGAGGACGTTCTCTAGAAGTGGGGCATCTCAGCAGGGAGCGGGGTGGCCCTAAAGGCAACAGCCAGGATTAACTAGCCCCTGTACTTCATCCCTCCCAGCTCGGGGTCCCAGAGTTAGTACAGAGCTCACTGCAGACTCAGAACTCTGCCAGTCTTTTCCCTCATTGGACACACAGTGACTCGAGGCCCAGAGCAAGAGCGACTTAGCCAAAGTCAGAGTGAGAGAGGGCTGATGGGCCAAGAGCTCAGGCTCTGGCCTCCAGCCTTGGCTTTTGCCCCTGCTCTTTCTGGACCCTGATTCCATCAAGCTGTCCTGTACTCTGGCTGAGTCCCTTCCATTTCACTGATAAGGCTATAAGACCTGTGACCCAAGGCTGTGGGACCCGGAAGCCAGAGGCCCTGCTGTTCTTCTTGCTTGCTGCGGAGGTGCCAGGTAGTCCTAGACCTTCCCTCATCCTCTTCCCCAGCACATGGGGCTCCTTCTCACTTTCAGGCTTCAATTTACCCATCTGACTGAAGAGGCCTCAACATCCTAGGAGCCTTTGACAGCCCTTCTAAGTATGGGAAGCACCTGCAGTCACATTAAGTATGGGAAGAGTCAGAAGCCAGGTTCTGAGTGTTTCCCTAGAACATTCTGAGACCTCTGGCCTGTCTCAGAGTTGAGAGCCACTTGGCCATTTGCAGTTTCCCTCTCAGGAGTCAATCATTCTTTCTCAGGGTAAGAGCATCCAGCTACCCTACATCCTCTGGATATGAAGCTTGTAAAAATCTTTCCCATGAGCAAGTGCCCTCTTCCTCACCCCCACCCCAATTCATGTCCTGTGCTAACAGTATCACCTCCTAAATAGTTCTCTTGTCCTTCCTCTTCTCTCCGTCTCCATTGTCTCCACTTAGTCCAAATCTGGTCCTCTCTGACCTGGACACTGCAGTAACCCCAGTGTGTATTCCCATATCTCCAGGCCCCATCTGACCCATCCCCCTCCACAGTCAGCCTATTCCTTTCACCAACACTGCCACAGCTCCACCCTTCTGTGTGAAAGATTCCAATGGCTCTTTAAATAAAGATTGAAATCCTTAAATCATCTCTCCATGGCTACACACTCTGCCTGGTGGCACCTGCCAACCCCCACCCCCACCGTCACCAACTGATCATCTGTCTCTTATACATATCATGTTTCCTCTGTCATAAGTACCACCCCAGGGTTAGCTCTGTGACTCTCAGAAGAGACTTGTTCCCTGTTGTACTGCAGACTTCCCACCAACCCCCACTTTTCTGAGGCTACCCAAGACTCACCTTCAAGCCCAGACAGGCATTTTCATTGTGAAATATATAATAATTTTAACATGGCGTCCACCAGGTTTTTTCCCAACCTCTTAGTGAATGAACAAATGAGAGAACTACTGTATGCTTGGAGTTCACATCTTTTGTTTAAAACTTGTTTCCGTGTGTGTGCCGTGTACGCACGTGCAGGCTTGGGGCTGGGCAAGCCCTGGCCTCCAGCTGTCTGGCCTGAATTCCAGTGGGACTCTCTAGGGCAGCTCCATATCAATTACAAGCCATCAATAATGCATCCCTTCAGAGTGGCCTAGGAAGCCATTAGCCGGGCCTGTAGGCCCAGTTGTGTGGCCTTGGAGAAAGCAGGCCGGGTGTGCCCAAGGGAAGTTCAGATCAGCCCCAGCAGAGCTCAGCAGAGTTACTTCATGGACCTTCCATGACCTCTAAAAGATCTTGCTGCCAGAGGGGTGGCTCACACCCTTGCCCCCTGCACAAAAGGGCACCCCATAGTGAGCCAGCCTGGCTTTCTCTCTCTGAGCTCCATTTGCATGCTGGGTGTTGAGGTCTGGAGTCTGAACGCAGTCAGACTCTAACCAGAGTTAGGGCTGAGTCTGTGACCAGGGTCGGCCTCAGTTTCTGATCCAGGTGAGGACTCAGAATGGGATTAGGATCAGGGTTCAGTCTCTAACCAGGATCAGGGCTCAGTGTGTGGCCAGGGTCAGAGCTTAGAGTGTAGCCAATATCAGGGCTCAGTCTTTGTCTCTGCTTTGGGATAGCATTGGTGTTGAGACTGTGACTGGGGCTAGCCTCAGTCTGAAACCACAGAACCAAACTAACTAGTTTTATTCATTCATTCCTTCTTTCATTACCAATATCTACCAAGCACTTCCTGTGTACCAGTCAACAACACAGGCAAAGTCCCTGCTCTTTTGGAGATTATATCCTACTGGGCGGTGAATAGTATCAGCGGTGGACTGGAGCTCTCCCTAGCTTGTGCATATTTTTTCCAAATTCCCTATGACCTGAAATCAGTCATGGTGAGAGTATTTACATTGCTCAATCATCATACACTGTGAATCGGGCCTCCTTCTTTTTCTTACCATCATACCACTGGAAATAAAAGAGAGGTAAACCTTACAGAAAATGTGGAGGAGCCACACAAAGTTATCTGTACTTTTTTTTGTAAATTTCACTAAAATGATAGTGAAGGTGGAGAAGGCAAAATAACTAAGAAACTGTCTCTTTAAGTTTTGTCTGCCAGGAGAAAAAGGATAGAGATTTCAGGGGATTTAGGGAAGATGGAGAATAGATGAGAGAGTGGTGACTGGTCTAGCAAAATGGAGAATTTATAATTAATGTGCCTACAGAGGAGAATGGCAAGGGAAAGGGATAATTCTCCCTGAAAAATCCTGAGTCTAGGAGGAAGAGGATGGGGTGTGAAGCTGACGTGGGGGCAGGGGGGTGGCTAAAACTCCTCACACATGGTTTTCAAAATCCCTAAGGTCCCCTTCTACATCCTAAAGAAGCAGGAGACTGTGCCCCTCCCCGCAAGAGTCAAGAGGTTTGCCCTCTGGAGAAACAACCAGAAAACTCAGCCTGCGGGCAGTGGGTGAGGCAGGGTCCTGGGGAGAGTTGCAGGACTGAGCCTCCTTCCCCTAGTGGGACCTTCTGCTGCTTCCCCTGCCCTGCTCACAGCCCAGAGGCAGACAGAAGAATATCCCCAGGCAGGAGGCTAGAGAATTCTGGAAAGCCCGAGTGGTCCCAAAGACCAAAATGTGTAGACACTAACACTGGAAAGTTGTCCAATGCTGGTTTGCTGCTGGCCACCGTAGGGTTAATAAATGCTTAGTTATGTGCATATTCTTTTTTAAAAATATTTTTAGCTATAGATGGACATAATAACTTTATTTATTTTATGTGGTGCTAAGGATTGAAACCCAGTGCCTCACACGCGCTAGGCAAGTGCTCTACCACTGAGCCACAACCCCAGCCCAGTTATATGCATATTCTACTTTCATAAAAATAAAAGTAATTAAAAATAAATACACCAAATCATCAGGATGTGGTAAATGGGAAGTAGAGAATCACATAGGCTGATGTGACTGAGTGCCTGGTCGGATGTGGTAGGTGAGTCAGGGAAAGTCCTTCTGAGGGGGAGCTGGTCAGGTGATCTAGGATAGGGGAGCAGCTGGGAAAGAGGCCTTGAGACCACCTGTGTTTGGTGTCCACACAGAACAATGAGAAGGCTTGTGTGGTGGGGGCAGAGAGAGGGAAGATAGGGTGAGATGCAGTTAGTCAGGTGGGCAGAGCCAGATCATGCACCTGATTTGTAAACCAAGGCTTTCTCCCGAGTGAGGTGGTAAACTGTTGAGACCATTGACAGGTGTCATGATGTGATTGATTTAGGTCTGCCAGAATCCCTGTGACTTCTGTTGCAGAATGGCAGTTGAGGGATGCAGAAGCTGTGGCTGGCCAGGGGAGAGCTGGTAGGAGAGGTGGGAAGTGGGCAACTTGGTATAGCATTTGGAGGTGGATCTGGGCTTGGGAGCAGACTGGACATTGGCTCCAACTAACCTGAGATTAAAACACCTGAGAAGCAGGTTTGGGGAGAAAGTAGAGTCCTATTTGGGCCAGGTTGAGTTTGCAACTCATGTGAACTGGCTACATGGTGCTGTCACATAGGTAGCTGACGGTGTGAGTCTCATATTCCAGACTCTGGCGTTTCAGAGCTGGAGATATGCTTTGGGGCATGAGTGGCAAGTAGGGAACCTTCTAGGGAGGGAGCCTCACCCTGAACTCTGCTAGTCCCCTCCCTCCTGCCCGTTCTCACTGAATAGACGCAACGCAATGGGAGCCCAAGACGCTAGGTGGCAGTAAAGGCTCTCCCTCCAGCAGAGCCCATGGCCTGGCCCTTCAGTGTCAGCCCAACTTGGCCTTCACCCAGAAGTCCTGGGAAGTCTGGGAATGTACACAGCCATCCCAGCCACAAACCCAAGAAGCATCTGGAAGCCTTTCTAAGAAGATTTCCCCAACAAAAAATAAATAAATAAACCAAAATAAAAATGTGTAGTTGTTTTATAAAACCCTTAGAAAGCCACTCAAGTCCTCAGGTGAAAACTCCATTTACACACAAGAAAACCAAGACTGAGGAAAGTGAAGGAAATTACCAAGGCCACATCCGCAGGGCTGGAAGTACAGCCCAGTCCTGCCTGGCTGAGGTTCCCCCCCCACTCCTCATCGGAGAGGGTAGTGGGGGTTGCTGGAAGGCAAGCCAGTGGATGGACCCGCAGGCATGTGATACCAAGAGGGGCTCCCAGAGCGGGTAGCATGAGCCTTTGGTGTTCCTGGGTCTCCTGTTTTCCATTTAGCACAGTACAAGGCCCCTGAGGAAAGTTTTCATTTTGTCAAGCACCCCTGAGAGTGGCACATCTGGGCAAGTAGCTGGAGCTAGATTGAAACCCAGGTTTCCTGACTCCCCATCCAGTGGTCTTCCCACAAACCACAGCTGTGTTTCCTCTCATGGCCATCTTGTCCACACAGTGGGGTCCCACAATGATATATCTGAGTCACAGGATCACACCTTACTATTTGGAAAAGTCTCCATAAACGTAAGAAACTCTTGGAACTAGTATTGGGATAGTTCTAAGGAGTGCCCAGCATTCAGCCTTTGGATGCTCAGCCCTCTCCTCTCACCCATGTCCCACATTCAGGAGTAAAGTGTCAGGGTGCAGGTCCCTGTTCCTCTCCTGCCTCTCCAGGCACACCCAGCCCAGCCCTTCTGCCTCTTACAGTTTGAGATTCGGCAACTGCGGGCACACCTGGCGCAGCAGGACCTGGATCTGGCCGCCGAGCGCGAGGCGGCGCTGCAGGCCCCGCACGTGCTCAGCCAGCCACGCAGTCGTTACAAGGTGGTGGAGGCCGGCACGTGGGACGAGGAGACAGCAGCCGAGAGCGTCGTGGAGGAGCTGCGTCCCTCGCAAGGTGAGTCCTAGGTCCGCCGAGTCTCAGGGCATTTCCTGCCTCACTGCCCCACCGCCCCGCCCCCCATTCTGCGCACAGACGCTGGGGCTCAGCGGGGCTGGAGCGGCTCCTTGCACGCAGCACTGCGCTGCCTGCTCTGCCTATGGTTGCGGGGTGACCCTCAGGTCAGTCCCCTCAAGAGTATCTTTCTTTTTTTTTTTTTTTTAATTTTTTTTAGTTGTTGATGGATCTTTTTTAAAAAATATTTTATTTAGTTATAGATGAACACAATACCTTTGTTTATTTTTATGTGGTGCTGAGGATCGAACCCAGTGCCTCACGCATGCTAGGCGAGCACGCTACCACTGCACCACAATCCCAGCCCCTTGTTGATGGATCTTTATTTTATTCATTTATTATTTATATGTGGTACTGGGGATTGAACCCAGTGCCTCACGCATGCTAGGCAAGCGCTCTACCACTGAGCTACAGACCCAGCCCCAAGAGTATCTTTCAAAGTCCAGGAGAGAGCATTTAGTCAAGTAACCCTGATCCAAACTAGAAAATAATCTTAGCGACTTGTACTGGATTCGTGCTCCAGCAGCGCCAGGGACTCTCTATGGTTTTTCTTCACCGCTCTTGCTGCAAGCGGTGGGAGAGGAATGACTTTCCTGTTTTATGGAGGAAGAGATGGAGACCCAGGAAAGCCATCCCAAGGCACATCACTAAGGAATGGTGGAGCCAAGATGCCTGGGACTTTCTTATCGCACTGCCACCTACCAGGGGGGGCCCAGCTAAGAAGTCCAGTCCGGGGCCAGAACAGCTCAGCACCTAAGCTTTGCAGATGGGAGCAAATTTATGGGCACCATGTGGATGGAACTGGGACCACAACCTAGGGCAGGGCACTGTAGAGAAATGAGATGTTTCTAGATCCAAATCCCAGCTCTTATGTCAGCCAGCTGTGTGGCCTTGAGCAGGGATTTAACCTTTATGCACCTTGGTTTTGCCAGCTGTCAAATGGAAACAAAGCTGAGCCTTCTTCAGGGGGGTGTTGAGAAATGTGCACAGGGCCTTGGAGCCCAGAAAATGGTAGAACTGGGCTTGGAACTTGGGCTGCAGAACCCAAACTCCAGCTTGATGCAGTGTCCAATGGTGACCTGCCCTCTTGGCAAGGCAATGAGGATAGAACCCAGTAGTGTGAGCAGGTTGTGGGTGGGGCTCTGCCACTCCTCAGCCCCATGACTTGAGGCTTCAGTGCTCCTCCCATGGAGTGGACTCAGCTCCAGCTCTGTCTGCCTCACAGGAAGTATGAGGACCTGGTGGCTGTGATGAAGCTCTGCAGGCTGAAGCCACTGCAAACAGGTTTGGGGAATGAGTTTGCTATGTGATATTCTGATAAATTTTCAGATTTTAGAACCGCAGAATTTGGGGGCCAGAAGGGACTGCTGGAACCACCCTTCAGCCTGTGAGAAGCCCATCTCTAACTCCCCCAAGAGGCCACGAGGCCCCAGCTCACCCTTCTCTAAGAGGTGCTTTAAATAGCTCTACCTCTAAGAAACACTTCCTGAGGCTGAGCTGAGGCCTGGCCCCCACCAGCCTTCCCCCAGTGTGTGTGGTTTTTATGCACAGAGAGAGGTGCCCTCTCAGGTGCAACATCTTTTCACAGACTATTTTCTCCTCTGCCAGTCCTCAGGGCACAAACTCTCCAGGTTCTTGCTTACTGTCCCTGCCCTGAACTCTCCAGTTCAGGTCCCTCTCAGAGTAATATCCAGAACTGAGGGAGTTGTTGGGAGCTCCAAGGCCAGGGCAGTCATGAGGGACCATACCTGCTTTTTTGTTCTGGACCCTAGATTCCCAGATGAAGTCCAAAGGCTCCTGAGCCTCATGCTGACTCTGTGGCCTGAGCACACCCAGGCTTCACACATTATGCACACATGGCTCTTCTGAGCCCCTTGTCCCTGCAGCCCCCCCATAAGCAACTGGCTGTTTATACTTCGCTGCTGAACTTGACATTCGTCTGTGTTCCTCTGTAGCTTGTCGAGTCCTGCCTTCACTCCAGGGCCTGGTAGATCCTGATTCAGAGCCCATCACCAGTGCCTGTTGGGTTTACTTCCCTCATATACCTTGAAATGTTCCCTTCTTCATCTTCGCTCCCCAGTTGTCATCATTTCTGGAGCTTGCCTGGCTCCCTGATCTCGGCTTTGTCCCCTAGGTGCCTTCCGCAGTCTCCCTCCTCCCCACTGTACAGTGACCTCCCCAAAATCCTTCTTGTCTTGACCCCTTTATTGGTTCCCTGTATCCCTCAGGTAAAGGCCCGAGTCCTTTAGGGTGGTACATTGGTTTTCTGGAACACCTGTAACAAAATGCCACCAACTAGGTGTCTTAAACAGCAGAAAGTCGTTTTGCAGTCCTGAAGACTAGAAGTCTGAGAATAGGTGTTGGCAGGGCTGGTGTCTCTCAGTGCTGCAACAGGGAACCCATTCCCAGCTGCATCCCAAGCTTCTGGTGGTGGCTGACACTCTTTGACCTTTCTTGGCTTGTAGGAGCATCATGCAATCTCTATCTGCACATGGTGTTCTCCCTATGTGTCTGTGTCCACATTTCCCCTTTTTGTAAAGGCCCCAGTCATGTTGGATCGGGGCCCACCTACTCCCATATGATCTCCTGTTGACTAATTACACATGCAGTCACCTTGTTTCCAAATAAGATCAGCTTCTAGCACTAGAGACGAAAACTTTAACATCATGAATTTGGGAGGAACACAGTAGTTCAGCCCCTAACAGGTGGCAGGAGACCCCTGCTGATCCCCCACCTCTCCTTCTCCACCCCATCTTGGCTTTCACCCAGGAGCTTCTGTCAATGTTCTGAGTCTTTCCACACGCTGTTCAGTGGATGGCCTGAACGGTCTGCCAAACTTCTCTTCATCCTCTGCATGCTCCTGGATCACCACACCCAGCCCTCAAGACCTCACATCAACTTCCACTAGGCCCTGTGCAGGGCTGCCCTGTTTATGTGTCTTCCTGCCTGGCTCCTGTGTCTCCAGGGCCCATCCAGGACTGAGCCTCAGCAGCTCTCCAAGTAGACCGAATGGAGTCCACATGTCTATAACTGATCAAAGAACAAAGCAGGGCTCTGGCTTCATCCCTTCTGGGTCCCTGCAGCTCAGCTTTGTTGGTGCTCAGCAGCCACCAGCATAGTCCACACCAGAGACCCCATTGCTAACTCCCCAGGCTGAGGTTTGTGGAAACCACCATCTTTTTCTTTTTGGTACTGGGCATTGAACCCAGGGGCACTCTACCACTGACCTACATCTTCAGTCCTCTTTATTTTTTGAGACAGAGTCTCACTAAGTTGCTTAGGGCCTTGCTGGGCTGCAGAGGCTGACCTCAAACTTGCAATTTCCCAGCTCCCTTCCCAGGAAGGGAAGAACTTTCTGAAAGTTCTGGAAGGCAGCAACAACTTTGTCCCCTTGGTCTGGCTTCCAGAGAATAGGAGGAGCTGGTTTGCAGTCATGGGTCCCCTGTTGGATCTTCCTGCCTTCTGGAGCAAAGTGAGTGAAAGGCACTGCTGTGCCACTGTCCCTGATGGAGCCTTGCAGCTGAGCCCCACACCTCCTGAGGGGGGAGGGCTGCTCAGTTCCCTGAGGCACATCTGAGCACTTCCGCTCCCCCCAGTGCCTCCTTATCATCTCTCTCATCAGAGTCCTTAGCTCAGGAGATAACAGTGGGGATCGTTGTTCCTTAGCCAGTGTCCTGCAGATGCTGGACACTGGAGGCCACATTTGGGCCCACAGGGAGCCAAGGTCAAACACACTAAGTCTTTCAAATCCCCCCACATATTCTAGGAGTGCAAGAAAGCTCTGAGTTCCTGGCCATCCCGCTCCTCCTGTCAGCACCATAGTGGAAGCTTCCAGGAAGAGAAGGAGGGAGGCAGGGGCAGGCTGAGCCAGAGTCCAAGCCCACTCAAGGGTAAACTTTTTTGGGTGCATGTCACTAGCCAGGTGTCATGGGGTCTATGCTGACCCTCACCCTCCTAAGCGCTGGGGGAGAGTTCCAAATAAGGCAGGCTCAGGCTTCCTGTAGAGGGACCAAACATGCACCCCTGGGAGCAGTTGCAAATGTCCCTCCTGCCCAGCTCTAGAACCCCACCTCAGCTGCCTGGTACCTCCTATGCGACATCACCTGGGTACCTCCTGCTCCACAGATGCTCACCTGCCCTGCACCTGCCCATCTATGCAGCCACCCACACGTAATGCTTTCCCCATCTACCACTTCACAGCCAGTCCTCAAAGCCCATGAGGCTAAGGCTGAGGACAGAATGTGGGGATGGGTGGGAGGCATCCAGGATTCACAGCCTTGTGTGGTCTAGGGCATCCCTCAGCTGAGCTCTCTCTGACCAGAGCTGTGTCCAGGGAGGGATTTTCAGGGCATTAGAAATTATGGTTGGACAAGCTAGGGGCATTCTGGGCCACTCTGGAGATTAAGAAAGGGCAGCAGTTTTTGCCTGCCATGACATTCAGGCCAGCAGGGCTCTGAGACCTGCTGCATCCACTACAGGACACAGGATCTGGACATTAACCTGCAGACATGAGCAATGAGTCATAGGAGCCTTGGGAGGGGGCCACCTCCCCTGTGTGGCTGTTGCTCCCTGGGTGGGGGAGGGCTGCCCGGGAAGGGGGGAGGGTGCCAGCCCTAGTGGCAGCTTCGGCCTTGAAAGGAGGAAGTGGCTCCTGCAGTCTCAACAGTTGCCAGCAGGTCACAGTCAGACAGCGCAGCCGGCTTCTGTTTAGACATGCTCTAGCACAAATCATTTTTAAAACCTGGGCTGCAAAGTTCCAGGCTTTGGGGCCTGCCAAGTTCACGGTGCCCCTGTGTAGTCATTAATACTTCTCTCCCAAATTTATTAGTCTTGAAGCTCGCCCATAACTTATGAATTACAGCCCCTGGTAGGAGTGCCACGGATTTCACTGTATATCACAGCAAGCGAACCTTGGTGTCTGTCCCCCGCCCATGTTGTGCCAGTGTCCAGGGAAACCGCCAAAGAGGTGCCTCCGGCCATGACTGAACCTTCCCCCTGCCAAGAGCAACGGGGCAGGGAGCTGAGCTGGCACCAGGGTTTGCCTGTGGAGAGGACAGGGCCTGTGTGCTCCTGGGTGCCTCCACTGATCCGGAAGTAGGTGTGCCTGATGGGGACACTGGGAATCCCAGGAGCCCAGAGCTGTAGCACTAGAGCTGGGAGAACCTCACAGAGTAGCATTTGAAGCAACTGTGGACATGGTTCAGGACTCAGGTCCAGGCTGAATCTCAACTTGGCCTTGAACAAGTTATTTGAC
The DNA here is from genome assembly GCA_004024805.1 of Geosciurus inauris. Classification (NCBI taxonomy): domain Eukaryota; kingdom Metazoa; phylum Chordata; class Mammalia; order Rodentia; family Sciuridae; genus Geosciurus; species Geosciurus inauris. The sequence continues at coordinate 87,856 of PVHX01000558.1, read as the reverse complement.
CTCTGAGCTGGGTCAGCTTTGTGGACATGGTCTGCATGATCACACAGGGACCTGAGCTTGGTTCAATGCTCTGCTGTTACCCTCTTGAAATTCTTAATACTTTTTGAAAAAGAGGCCTATAAATTATGTAGCTGGCCCTGCCTCTGAGCCCCAACCTTTCCAGAATGAGGACAGCAGCAGTGTCTTTTCACTGAGGAGGATTGGACATTCTGTCCTGTGCTCAGTTTTCATGCTTGGTATGCAGTAGATGTTCAGTGAGTATTAGTGTCCCCTTCAGTGAAGGCTGCCAAGCCAGCAAACATAGAACCCCAAACCAGGAATCAGGGCTTCCCCCGAGGCTTGGGGGCACGAGTCTTCAGAGGATGTGAGCTCAGGTACCCCTGCCACTCAGCCACACAGAGCACGTGAGGCACAGCTGGTCTTTCTGCCTCCAGGAAACCTGGCCCAGCTGACTCACCAGGCTTTCTCTGCCTCCTGTAGGTTGGGGCTCCGCTGAAGGGGTAAAACCCATGTAATGAGTGCTGGCACCTCACACTCCAAGGGCTTTCAGAGGATTGAAAGTGCTCACACCCCAGGGAGAAAGACACTAGGCAGCAGAGAGCAGCTGCCACAGAAGCCACCAGAGACTTTGGGGCCAGCAGTAAGCACTGTGGCCAGGAACTTAGGAAGGTGAGGGATGCCTGGGCTAGACACACGTCATCTCAGGATTTATTTATTTATTTATTTATTTTTTGGTACTGGAGATTGAACTCAGGGGCACTCGACCACTGAGCCACCTCCCCAGCCCTATTTTGTGTTTTATGTAGAGACAGGATCTCACTGAGTCGCTTAGCGCCTCGCCGTTGCTGAGGCTGGCTTTGAACTCGCGATCCTCCTGCCTCAGCCTCCCAAGCTGTGTCATCTCAGGATCTTTACAGGGCACCCACAGCTAGGTGTTTGCTATCCCCATTTTATGGGTGAGGGAGCTGGTCTTAGGGATTTGCCTAGGCCACAGTGCAAGTGGCCTGCAGAGCAGGAGCTGGTGCCCAGGCTGCTTTGTTCTGCAGTCTGGGTTTGACCCTCGTCTTTCCTGACCGTCTCCGGTTTGCACAGCTCAGTTCCCTGTGGGCTGCTTCTGCATGTCCACAGGCTCCTTAGTGCTAAATCAAAACAAACCCTGTGGCGGGGGCTTAGGTGGAAAACAGGCAGTTCTGTGAGGCTGGCTGTGCCTGCCTCCCCTCCCACCCTGTCCCCCAGGCTGCCACACACCCGGCAGTTGTGGGTCTCTCAGTAGAAAGTGCTGGGGAGGAGTGAGGCTGCAGGCTGACCAGCGCAGACCGCATCTCACAGTGGCCCTGTGGCATCTTGGGGTGGGGACAGGGAGGCTAGGAAGTCCTATAGGCCTCTGACTCAGCCACAGTCATCTTCTGTCCAGCCCACCCTCAGCACCTGGCATATGCCAAGCCCCAGGCTAAGTGACAGACCCTGTGTGGGTGCAGACAGAACCCCTGCTCAAGGAGTCAGTTCTGGGAGGTGACAATCCAAGGGCCAGCGTGAAGCAGAGGGCAGATGAGGCAGGTGTCAGCACTCCCAGGGATGTCTGCACAGCCCTCCCCGACTGGGACACAGGTCTGGATCAGAGGCAGTGAGGGCAGGAGGAAAAAGTGCATACTGGTCAGAGTTTCAGTGGCCACCTGGGACCCAGGGTGTTTGTCAGATAAGTATAAGGAGTGAGTGAGCCCATTCATTAAACCCACAGGCAGGGCAAGAGCCCAGAGGGGAAACCGTGAGGTCCTACTTGAGGACACAGGGCTGTAGCAGAGGGTTCAGAGGTTACTTGACTGGTCACAAACTTGGTGGGAGTTCAGGTGTTGGTAAAGAAAGAAAGGAGGCACCAAGAAGTGACCAGGGTCCTCCTGCAGGTGGGCAGAGGAACCAAGTCACCAAGGTGAAGGACACTGGAGGGGAAGGGGGAAGCTGAGTCCTATTTCTGAACATGTTGAATTAGAGGCAGCTGGAGGTCATTCAGGAGAAGTTGCCTGGGGACCAGGCAGACCAGTCCAAGCTCAAAAGAGGTCTGGGACCTGGGGCTGGGGCTCAGTGGTAGAGCGCTTGCCTAGCACGGTGAGGCACTGGGTTCGATCCCCAGCACCACATAAAATAAAATAAAATAAAGGTATTGTGTCTATCTACAATTTTTAAAAATTTTTAAAAAAGAGAGAGAGGTCTGGGCTGGAGGTCACGGGGCTCAGGTTATTTTTACTTGGATTAAGATGTGAGCGTCCTCAAATATGTAGGTGACACTGATGGGAGGCTGAAGTCAGACTCAGAACGCTTCCAGCAGGCCGCACCTTGGGGCTGAGACCAATGCACCCACGCCTGCTCGGGATAATGGATGCGAAGTCCTGGTGGCGGATGTGTGAATGCAGGCGGGTGAGGCCTGGCCTGGCTCCCACTCCTCAGAGGAGACCTGGGCGTCCATGCTAGCAACCAGCATGTGGATCAGGAGAGAGGACGGTTGCTAAACACACAGAGGATATTAGGGGAGATGACGTCGCCAGATCTTAGGAAGCCAGTCTGTTAAAGAAACACCATCTTGCAGGACTGGAGCTCTAATCAAGACACTGAACTCTTGCTCCCTTCCTGCCTCCTTCTCCCCTCTGTCCCCACCTGGAGCCCTCAGTGAAGCATTCAGTGTGGAAAGGCTGGAAAGTAGGGAGGGGCAGAGCTGGGCAGGGGCTACCTGCAGAGGACACTGCTCAGGAGGGGTGTGAATGGCCTGTGAGTGCTGGAAGGTCTGTCTTCTAGACGGTGAGCAGCCCAGGGCTTCTCCTTGGTACCTGTGGGGAAGGTGGAAACAGGCTGTGCAAGCTTTGCACATATTAGGCCCTTCCTGATGAGATGGAGATTGGCTGTTCCACCAAGGAGTGGCTGCCGGGGTTGGGGGTGTCTCCAACTGTGCTCCTTGGAGGCAAGGACTTCTGGCCTCAATAATACTTGGTAGAGGGGCAGGCGCACTGCGGCCCCATTGAGCACAAATGAATGGGAAGCTGCCCAATAGTCGATTATCCGAGCTGCTCGGCAAATGTAGGAGCTGCTCTCCAGAGGGCCCAGCTATGGAGGGGAGCCGCGGCTTTGAGGTGATCCTGCACTGGGGGCTAAGGGGATGGCCCAGGTGCCTCCTGCCCCTTCCTCCTCTGCTGTGTCACTTCTTGGAGCTGCAGAGCCATCTAACCCAGCCATATTATAATCTATAGGAGCCTCCCCAGCACCCTCGAGGTGCAGATGAAGAAACTAAGGCCAGGAGAGGGGATGTGACCTGGCAGCACCAGGACACAGCTAGAGTAAGTGACCAGATCCTCCTGCCTGCCCTTCTCCACCCCCCGTGGGCCTGGTGGTCCTACACATCTACTGCTTGAATGACAGCAGCCATGCCAGCCACCTCCAGCTTCCCAGGTTGGCCAGCAGGGCCAGACAGCATTTACAGCACAGTTATGGACAGCCTCAGAGGAGAGCGTAGCTGGCTAATGCCGGAGGGGGCCTGGAGCCAACCCCCGCCACACCCTCAGCTCCAGCATTAGTGTAGAACACACCTCTGACCGCAGGCATTGAAAGATAAAAAGAGGCCAAAAAAGCTTTTAAGAGCCAGGCCTCTGCTTGTGCTGCCACTCAGCCTGCTTGTGTGAGGGCAGATGGGCTTTTGCAGCTAACTCAGGTGTGGCAGGGAAGGCGGCCTCAAGAGCATCATGTCTGCAGACCTCCATTCCTCTGAGAAACCCCAGCGGGTGTGGTGTCAGGCTCTGCAGGAGCTGCCTGAGGAGCAACGCCTCGTCCCGCTCTAGAAATCTGACTCATGGGTTAGCTCCTTTCATGCCCATACCAACTCTGAAAGTAGGTGTCGTTATCCCATTTTACAGACAAGAGACATAGGCTCGGAGACTCATGGTGGAGCTGGGATTTGTGATGGGCAATTCCAGTCTGACAAGTTGCCAGTCTGAGCCAAGGTCCTCATTCTGTCACTCTCCAGGCCCCGCCAGCATTCTCCTGTTATCACTGACTCCACCCCTGCCCATCCCATGAGGCACTGCCCACCCTCAGGGCCTGTCACCCCATGGGGTGTTGCATCTCTTGTTTCTGCCTGAAGTCCAGCTCCTTCCAAACACTCTCCCTACAACCACAGGAGTGACCTCTCCAAATCCCACCTGGCTATGTTCAAACCTTCCTGGGGCTCCTTACTGTGCTTGGGTCAGGGCCAAGCTCCTAAGGATGGCTTTGGGGATCTCCCATCGCCCACTGTCTTCTCCTGCTCTCAGGCCTCTCTGGGAATCACCTGTCTTCTCTCCTCACTCCTCTCAGGACAATGAACTGATATATTTTTTTAAGACCCTGTTTTATGTCATCTTCCTTGACCTGGTCAGCCTTTCAACCACTAAATAGCCTCTCAACAACTATTTACTGAGCACCTACTATGTGCAGGAACTAAGCAGATGGTGGGGATCCCTAGCACTATCCCCAGGGTTAATGGCATGGAAGACTAGAGACCTCAGGTGGACCAAGGCCAGGGGGACTGTCATCAAGGATGCTCAGCCCTGTGACTGTGGCTGGCTGTGTATTCCTGCCAACAGGATTTCGAGTCTCCTGCGTTGAGGCCAGCAGTTCTGGTGACCCTGAGAACCTAAGGTGGATTTAGAGAAGTCTGAGGGCATCTAGACAGGGAAAGTCCTGAAGAACTATTTCCACACCGCTCATCTCAGAGATGGGGAACAGGGAAGGAAAGGTCTGTCCAAGTCAGGTGTCAAGGTAGATACTGCATCAGAACCTCGGTCCCCTGGTTCCCAGTACAGCCCAACCCTGGCACCAATGAGACGTTGCTCTGTGCAGAATGAGGAGGCTTCCATCACACATGGGCAGGGCTTCTGAGAGACAGCTGCCTCTCCTCAGGGCCGTAGGTGTAGAGACAGGTCAGGATGAAGCATGATCTTGCCACCGTCCCTGCCTTGGGCTCTGACAAGCCATCCCATGTACTCTCCTCTGTCCCACCTCCACAGAAGCCACTGTGAAGGACGACATGAACAGCTACATCAGTCAGTACTACAACGGGCCCAGCAGTGGTGAGTGAGTCTGGGAGAGAACTATTCTGCGTGTACTGGAACCTCTGTACAGCCCCGGGCCCCTGCAGCCCCTCAACCCTGCACAACTCAGTCTGGCTTCGGAGATCTCAGCAGACTCCTGAACCAGAGCCCAGGGTGGCCAAGGGCTGAGCCTGTGGGTACTGGAGTGGGGTGTTTTGTGATCACTGACCAGTGAAAACTGCCCATGGAGGCCAGCAATGAAAGGGGAGTGAGATCCAAAGTGATGTCACCCCCAACCTGAAACCCTCTCAGGTGAGCCAGATGGAGGGTGAGCTCTGGTCACAAGACTGGGCTGAGAGGCAACAGGCCCTGGGTGGCCCTTGATTGGTTGTTTCCTTCTTACTGTGAAAGTCTCAGGGAAGCCTAGTGGGTTTTACTTATGGGAAAGATTGAGTTTAGTTTCCTTTTAGCCAACATCTTAAACCCTGAGTTTGGAATTCACAGCTGTTAGATCCTTACGTGCCCATCGTGGAGATAGAATATTAAGTGGTACAACGTGTGATGTATTTGGATTTTTCCTTTTCTATTATTCAGCTTCCGAAGGCCTCCTCCTCTTTTCTCCTTTCTCCAAGCCTCACCCAAACAGCTGGTTTCAAAGACCATCAATCTCCAGTCCAGACCCCTTTCCCCGTCTACTCCCCCACAACTTTGGGGAGACGTCTTCCCTCCCTACATGCACTGCAGTTCAGCTCCTGATATGTGTCACCTAGAGGAGAGCCGTGGAGTGTCCCCTACCCCTGCAATGCTTCCTAAGAGGCCAACCAATCTTCTGCAGGCTGGTGCTGATCAGGCCACTCCCCACTCCCCACGCTGGTCCCTTAAAAACATCCAGTGGCTCCGCAGATTCAGAAACCCATGCTCCTTGTCCTGGTACTAGGTGCTCTCTGAGTTAGGATGGGCTAGGTTGGGTTATTGGAACAAATAACCCTGCCCCTAGGTGGCTTAAATAAAGCCACAAAGGCCCAAGGCAGATAGTCTAGGGCTCTGCTCCCAGGTCATTTTGCCCAGTATCCAAAATACTGAGCAGCTACCATCGACTCTAGGACACTGGCTCATAAAACTTTCACTCAGAAGTGCCACAAGTCACTTCTCATAGATGACACCAAAGTATGTCACATATCCACACCTGAATTCAACAAGACGAATGGCAGTGAAGAGTGACCAGGAACTGAGCTCTCCCAAGACCGCCCTCCTTGAAGGCTGCCTCCCACACTCACTGCCCACCCCACCAATCCCACTCCCAGCTCCACGCACACCAGGGCCCCGCGAGGTGTGGCCAAAGGTGAGCTGTAACCGCCATCGCCTTCTTTCTTGCAGACAGTGGGGTTCCAGAACCAGCTGTGTGTGTGGTCACCACAGCTGCCATCGACATCCACCAGCCCAACATCTCCTCAGACCTCTTCTCAGTGGACGTGCCCCTGAAGCTCGGTGGCAATGGTACCTGCACCAGCGCCACCTCAGAGGGTGCCACCCACAGCTCAGTCACCTGGGCCCACAGCGACAGCAGCCAGACCCTGGGCTCCTCCACAGACTGCAGCACCGCCCGAGCAGAGCCGTCCTCTGAGCCCGGCCCCTCTTCCCTACCACTGCCGCCCCCGCCCCAGGCACAGATGGCAGAGGCCACGGTCCAGGACCTGCTGTCTTCCCTGTCAGAGGACCCCTGCCCGTCCCAGAGGGCCTTGGACCCAGCCCCCTTGGCCCGGCCTAGCCCAGCAGGCTCGGCCCACACCAGCCCTGAGGTGGAGCACAGGGTAAGTCTGTTCAACCAGAAGAACCAGGAGGGCTTCGCTGTCTTTCAGATCAAGCCTGTCATCCACTTCCAGCCCGCTGCACCCGTGCTGGAGGAGAAGTTCAGATCTTTGGAATCCAAAGAGCAAAAGTTGCACAGGGTCCCTGAGGCCTAGAGCCTGCAAGCTCACTGGGGGAGGAGGGGAGACAGCCATCTTGAATCTCTCTTGGGACCCTGGAGGCCACCGAGGGCCACATAGGGGCCCAGGATCCTGCCTGGCCTCCCTCAGGGTGCTGCCTGCCTCCAGGGAGGTAATGCCAGACCAGGAGGCCACATGCCTCAGACCTCAAAGCCCAGAGCTGGCGCCTCCGCTCGCCCGGCTCAGGGGAGGGTGGTGCTCATGGCTGGGTTTTTGTTTTGGTTTTTCTGTGTTTTTTTAAAACCATTTTTACAAAAACCAGCCTGTGGCCCAGTTTCAGCAGGGTAGAGTATGGGGGCCAGCTCAGCCTCTTCCGTTGCCTTCGTTCCTGATGCCCACCCCGGACCCTCGGGAACAGCACTGTGAGCAGGGGCTGACCAGCCCCACCCCAAGCCGTCTTTTCCAGGAATCCTGGTGGAGCCAACACAGACCACCATCTGAGCCTATTTCATTTGTCCTCATTCTCTCATTTTGGCATGAGCATTTCTGAGTCTTTTCAAGACAAATCTAGTTTTCACCTTCACACAATGTGACGGGACAGATGGGGGGGGTTGGGGGAGGGGGCACAGCCATTTTCCGACCTTGGCTTTAATAATAAAAACCAGCTGCACTGAGGCTTCCAGTTGGCAGAGGTTTTCCTTTGGTTGTTAGCCCAGGTGAAGCATCCAGAGTGGCTCTGGGGCCAGGTGGTTCTGGTGCAAGCCCGCCCTGGTAGTGCCGACTCCTCTCTGGCAGCTGATTGTGTGACCCCAGGCCAGTCCCCTCCCCTCCCTCATCCTTCTGCCTTCCTCACTGGCGACTCCCAGACAGAGTCCCTGACCCAGGGACCCCATAGGGACCTCAAATTCAGCAGGGGTACAGTCATCTGGCCGGTTACCAACGTGTCATTGTTGTCTCTCTCCTCATATCCTACAAGCAGTCTTGAATCCTGGCCATTCTACTTTTCAAATTATCTGTCCCTAGTCCCCATCACAGCCTCGTTAAGGCTCAGGTCCACACAGGGCTGGACGGCTCCCCACTGACCCTCCTCCATATCATCCTCCCAGGCCGCTAAGCCTCATCTTCCCTGCTTAAAGACCCGCACTGGGTTTCGTCTTCATGGGTTTTGTCTTCATGACCGTCATGTTTTCTTTTATGTGCAGGGGCAGGGCTTTATTTTTTAAGGACTCCCATTTTCTCCAGAGAGCATGAGTGTGACTCACAGCTCTTTGTGAGCTGGCCCAAGCTCCTTTCCAATCCGTTCCTTCTTCTCTGCACTTTGGGTTATTCTCACTGTGTCCCAACTGCTCTCACTCCAGTAGGTCAGGCGTCCTCCTGGCTCCTGAGGCCCCTGAGATTCACCCTGACCCTGCAGTAGTCCCATAGCGTGGTCAGCATCTGCCCTGTCTCCCTCCCCTGCTGGTTCTCAAGAGCATGGCTCGGGCCTGAGTCCTCTTGGAAGTCCAGGACTCTGAATAAGGACATAGAGCCATTCAGGAAGATGGCTGGACACAGTGGTGTACGCCTGTAACCCCAGCAGCTTGGGAGGCTGAGGCAGGAGGATCACAAGTTCAAAGCCAACGTCAGCAAAGGTGAGACACTAAGCAGCTCAGTGACACTCTGTCTCTAAATAAGATACAAAACAGAGCTGGGGATGTGGCTCAGTGGTCAAGTGCCCCTGAGTTCAATCCTCGGTGTCCACCCCCCAAAAAAGATGGCAGAATTGAAAGAGAGGGAAACTACCATGTGCCAGAAAAGAGCATCCTCCTGATTCATGGGGAGATCAGCAGTTGTCAAAAAAATTGTTAAGGTAGGATGGTGGCACATTAATCCTGTACTTGGAAGGCTGAGGCTGGAGGCTCACAACCTTGAGGCCAGTGTGGGCAACTTAGTGAAATTTTGTCTCAAAACCAATTTCTTGATTGATTGATTGATTGACTGATTGTCAGGGTTGAACCCAAGGGATGCTTAACCACTGAGTCACATCCCCAGCCCTTTTTTTTTTTTAATTTTTTTTTTTTTTAGTTGTAGGTGGACACAATATCTTTATTTTTTTAAAATATTTTTTTTTAGTTGTAGGTAGACACAATATCTTTATTTTATTTTTATGTGGTGCTGAGAATCGAACCCAGTGCCTCTTGTGTGCTAGGCGAGCACGCTACCACTGCGCCATAACCCCAGCCCCTCTTTAGTTTATTTTTATGTGGTGCTGAGGATCGAACCCAGTGCCTCACACATGCGAGGCAAGCGCTCTACCACTGAGCCACAATCCCAGCCCTCCCCAGCCATTTTTAATATTTTATTTAGAGACAGTCTCACTGAGTTGCTTAGGGCCTCACTAAGTTGCTGAGGCTGGCTTTCAACTTTCAATCCCCCTGCCTCAGTCTCCAAGTCACTGGGATTATAGGCATGCACCATCGAGCCTGGCTCAAAATAAAATATTTTTAAAGGGCTGGGGATAAGGCTCAATGGTACAGTGCTTGCTTAGCATGTGTGAGGCCCTGGGTTCTATGCCCAGAACTGCAAAATATAAAAGGTATTAATGTGTCAGTATCCAACCAACCCATTCTTGATGTATAACCAGAAGACCTGCCATGGGGAGACTTTTAAAGAAAAGGACAAGAGCAGCTGTACTGAGGCACCTTGGGTGACGAGCAGCATAGTTAGAGTGGAATGAACCTCAGGCCTATACCCATGTCCACAACCCTGTGAGGCAGGTATTACAGCCCCATTTTACAGATGAAGAACCCAAGGCTCAGAGAGGTTGAAGAAACTTCCTGAGGGTCAAACAATACTAAGAGATGCACTGAAATGGGAGCCCAAATCTGCCTGGCACTGTGCAAGACACTGGGGCTCCTCTTGTCTTTTAGCACATGATGAAACCCAAGGGCATTACATGATATGTAATCTGCAGGACGGGATCCAGGGGCCAGTGTAGTTTTTTGTCGTGCCTCGTGGGTCTGCTCGACGGGTTGGGGTCTCGTGGGACAAGGGGTACCAAGGAGTCCTTGGGAAGGATGGAAAGGGGTCCCGCAGGAAAAAGTTTTGGGGTGACGGTCTGCAAAGTCATTTCACCCAGACTCTGGGGGGCTGGTAAAACTGCTCCACTGGAGCCAGGCGCAGAGCCTGTTTATTCCAGAAAGTACAGAAGCTTATATAGTGTCCTCGGACCAATCATGGTCCCCCCACCAGGTTATAAACAATGGGGTACCACTGTCAGGCAGTGCAGTCCATCAGCACAGAATGGGGAAAGAGGGAAGGGAGGGGTTGAAGGTCGGACAGTGCTCCTATAGGCCAGTGGACCTACACCCACTGGACTAGAAACAGCCACCCTCCTCAGCCAGGCCCAGCTTGCTGAGCTTTGCCAAGCTCCCTTTGCTCCAGCTCTTGAGCCAGAACTGGCTACTCCAACAGGTCCACAAATCAAGCCCATACCAGAAGGGCACTGCGAGCCCCAGCTACTGGCCAGCACTCACATCTGCTGTGACCTTCTACTCCAGGGAAGAACCATAGGAAAGGGAGGAAAGCAGTGTGGTAAGATGCTAGGCATGCTGCCCTCTTCCTCAGTTTCCCCATCTGGGAAATGGATCCACAAAAGAGCTGCACTTTTTTTTTCAGTGTTAAGTATCAAACCAAAGACTTCACACATGCTACGCAAGCACTCTACCACTGAGCCACATCTCCAACACCCTCTGTCTCTCTCTCTCTCTTTTTTTTTTGTGACACGGTCTCTCTAAGTTGCCTAGGCTGGCCTTGAACTTGTGATCCTTTTGCTTCAGATTCTGGAGTAGCTGGGATTAAAGGTGTGTGCCACCGTGCCTGGCTATGTTTGGCTCTGTGTTCAGGCCGGTGGCCTTGCGCAGGGTTCTGGGCTTCCAACAGAACTCAAGCCTGATCTGTGCTGATTCTGGAATTCTTATTCTTTTAAAAGTCTCCTTTACACATTTCCTCCACTATGAGGCTTTCAGACATACCCAAGCAGATGAGTAGCTTTTGCTGTCTGCACCTCTTACACTGTGACTTGTGGACATGAGGGAGGCAGGGAACCACCTGTCATCTCTGTCCCTGGTCTTCATCTACTCTCATGGGGGCTCTAGCAGGGTTTTTCTTCATAGCAACTTGTGAACACCCCAAGAAATCCGCTTATATATGTGTGTGTGTGCGCGCGTGCACATGCACGCACACTTGTGGATTGAGGATTGAACCCAGGGATGCTTTAACTACTAAGCTACATCCCCAGCCCTTTTTATTTTTTATTTTGAGGGACAGGGTCTCACTAAGTTTTTTTAAGGCCTCACTAAGTTGCTGAGGCTGGCCTCAAACTTGAGATCCTCCTCCTTTGACCTCCCAAGTCACTGGGATTACAGGAGTGTGCCACTGCACCTGGAAAGAAATCAGCTGTTGCCATCACATGGCATTAGAGCTGCCACATGAATATACAGACCAGGGTCAGAGATGACAGGTGTTCCCTGCCTCCCCAACATCCACAAGTCACAGCATAAGAGGTGCAGACAGAAGAAGCTACTCATCTTCCTGTGGACATCTGAAAACCTCATAGTGAAGGAAACTTTTAAAGGGGGATTTTAAAAGAATAAGAATACCAGAATTAGCTCTTTTATTTTTATGATTAATGAAAGCAATTCTTATGGAGAAGTTTAAACACTGAGATGTAAAATTGACCCACTTCCAGAAAATATGAACAGGGAATTTTGAATTGCCTCCCTGACTTAGAGTCAGTTGTTAAACCATTAAAAACAAATGGGAATGCCAGGTGGAGAGGGCAGGACGGCCCTGCGAGCAGGGGAGCAGTGGTGTGTTTGGGGGGTGCTGCTTGGGAACTGGAGAAAGCTGGTGTTGGGAAGAGCATGGTGTGAGCAGGGAGAGACGGAGTCCTGTGAGGGACAACCTGGGAAGAACGGGTGGACAGGTCAGGAAGCCTCAATGTCAGGCTGTGTTGGACCTCCATCCTTAGAGAGAGAAATGCTCTTTTCTAAGGATGCTCTTTTCTTTAGAGTCCATAAAAGGACTTTCAGCAGAGGCGTGACCAAGGGAAAGGCCAGAGCAGGGGCAGGTGTCCAGAGGGGAGGAGCTTGGGCTTCACACAGGCAGGAGGATGAAGGTGATGGGCAGCTGAGACATCAGAGACCTGACTGGTCATGGCACCACCTGGATGTGGAGTGAGGGGAAGGGAAGCAGTAGAGGGAGAAGCCACCAAGGCCAGTCTGCAGTGCCTCAGACAGTGGGGTGTTGGAATTACCCTGAGGGTATACAGAAGGATGCCAGAGACAGAAAGCATGGACATTCTTTCATCTGTTTGCCCCCCACCTCACCCCGTGGCACTGGGAATTGACCCAGAGTCTTGTGCTTGCCAGGCAAGCGCACTAGGGCTGAGCTCCAGCTCCAGCCCCAGCCTCTATAACAGTTCTTTCTGCAAACTTGCCTACCCTCCTTCCTGATGGAAGGTGGGGCCAGGCCTCAGTCTTTTCCCATCCCACTGCAGGTCCTAGGGTGTGTCCTGAAGGCCTGGAGTGCAAGAGATGAAAGTAAAAGCTGAGGCTTTCACGGCTCCCTGGAGGGCTATAGCCCAGAGTTATGGCCCAGGGCAGCTGGGGGCCTGAGGAGATGGAGCCTGAGCTCCCTGGGAGGTTTGCTGCCCTGGAAAATGGCTTCCCTGCTCATCCACCCTTTCAGAGAGCCCAGTCTGGGGACCCCAGGGAGCTATCTGGGGGTCTCCCAGAGGGAGGAGGGTCTGGGTACCAGTTGCTGTCTCCTGAGAGGAACAAGAGGGTGGTAACAATAATGGGTCCCATTAACTCGTTCCCGTGGTGACAGGTGCTCTTTATGGTCTCCCCTCCTTATCATATCCTCTGCTTTGCAAGGGAGAAAACTGAGGCACAGAATGATTAATTAAGCAATTTGCCCAAGTTCACACAGATAACTAGTAAACTAGAGTCGCAGGAGTTAAACCCAGGGTGAGGTGCCATGCTGAATGCTCAATCAAACCCGATGCCATCAGGAAAGCCACAGATGAAAATCAGGACTCCAGCTCTGTAAGCCTGTGACCCCCAGAACCAGCCTCCAGGCTTAGCCTTGCCTCTGGCACCTCAAGGGCCAGACCCATGGCCAGGGTGCCACCCTGACATGAACCTGGCAGCCAGAACAGCAAGGCTCAGAGCTGCAGTTCAGATGGTCAGCCCCAGGGAGCCGGCTGGAGGCATGCAGCCCTGGCCCAAAGCTTACCCAGGACGGGGAGCTGCAGGCTTTCCTTAAAGGAAACAACTTGTCCCTCCCCGGCTCTGGGTCAGGCCTCCAACCCAAAGCTTGGTTTTTCAGGTCAGGTTGTACAGACCAGGGGGTTGAAGGAAGCTGCTAACGGACCCTGTGTGGTTCCATGCTAGTGGCCTGGAATCCCCTTCCATGTGGAAGGTGTTGGTTCCATCCACCCGACTGCTTCAGAAACTCCTTCTTGGGCTCCCCCAAGTCAGTGCCCGACTGTGGCCATGGTCAGCAGACCAAGGCTCCTGTCTTGTGACCATTTGCTGGTCTCTAAAGAGAGAACACAGTGTTGAGGCCCTACACTCCTGGAACTGTTGAGAACCTCAAATGAGAGAGGTCCAGGCCCTCAATACATTGTGCCCACCCAACACTTGTGTAGGCTTGCTTAACAGGACACCCCAAAATTCTGGGGGCTGAACAAATCAAACCCAAATTTTGAATGGACATCTCAGGGATGGAGAGAAGCCTGGTCCTCTGCCTCCTGCCCATTCAGGTGCTGGTATACCTCACCCAGGGTATGTCACAGCCTGGGCACCTGCATTCTTAGCCCATCCCCCTTTCTGGCTTGCTCTGTGGCTACAAGCAAGTCCTTGGAGCTGCTTCCTCCCTCTGCACAACAGGAATAATAACTCCTCTGCACCAGCCCCTGAGAGGGTGGCTGGGATAACTAATGACATAATGGAAGGGAAAGCCTTCTGAGAACGTTTCAAGGGAGACACAAACTGAAGGCATCCTTATAAATAATAGATGCCCGGGGTGCTTTCCTGCCAGTGCACATTCAGCACTTCTGGGGCAGATGCCCAGGAGATAGGCGGTTATTTCATTTGTTGCCATTGATAGTCTGGTGCAGGGAGGATGGTAGTGGGATGTATGTGTACCCTGCCCAGCCCCAATGGCCAGCCCTGAGCTCATTCCACACACACCCCATTTGTTCCCCTGTAAACAATACCTTGAAGTCACCCAGAGCTAGGCAAGAGAGGACTATTGTTCCCCAGACAGGAGGCACATTACCTGCCTTCCTCTCTCTTTTCCAGTACTGTCCCAAACCCACATCTCCTCCATATTAATTAATGTGTAGGAAATCATAACTATTCCGAATTTTTTTCTCTACTGCTTAAAGTTTGGTATTGTGTCCTGGTGAATATTTAATTTAATTATCTGAAGAAAATGATGGAACATTTGCTGCTAATTTATGGCAAGCTACCGAAGAGATAGCGCTGACATAATTTTATGCAGAGCCCCAGGCTGCGGCACAGGCAAGCAGGCTGCCTGTTCATCCTGAAACAAGCGAATGAAATTGACTACCCCAGAGGTCAATCGAGTCATTAAACACTGTGATGAATGTGGCAGAATTCTTCAGTGCCCAAGATTTACAGGGCACCTCTCACCGAGCACTCCAGGAGCCTCCTCAACATCAATTTAGGCCCCATAACTAGGTGGACTCACCTCCACCTCCACTGCTTAAAGAAGGGGCACGGGGGCCACATGGGGTGGCTCACACCTGTAATTCCAGCTGCTTTGGAGGCTGAGAAAGGAGGATTCCAAGTTTGAGGCCAGCCTGGGCAACTTAGCAGGACCCTGTACACTCCAAATACTGGAGGTGTAGCTCAGTGGCAGAGCACTTGCCTAGCATGCTTAAGGCCCTGAGTTCAATCCCCAGTATGGGCTGTCCTCAGTGCCCCAAGAGGCAGCCAACATGTGGCCTAGACCCACAATGCAGTACAAAGAAACCTGCTTCTTGAGTAAGGAGTGGCTCAGAATGGAGGAAGGTCAGAGTAGAAGGGGACTCGGGAACGAGGGTCCAACACCTGCACTTTCCAGAGAAAGAAATGGAGTTTGTCATGTTTTTAGGAACTTCTGTGCTTTGCCATGCTGGGCCGTCTGCCTGGGATGATGCACTTTTTCATCTGGTTGATTCTGACAGCTCCTTCTGGATATGAGTAGGCTGCCACACCTTGGTCCCCTCCACTTTAGCCCACCCCAGCTTGGCTAGATTAGGAGGTCCTCTGTGCTCCTGCAGAGGGACTCAGGATGTGGCATGTGGTTGGCAGCAGATTTGGGCCTAAGGTCATCACTTACTAGCTGTGAGTCCTTGGGCAAGTGCTATGAGCTCTACAGGCTTTAGTTTCCTCATCTGTTGGGTGGGAATCAACACTACACCTTGTTAAAGCCATGAGATTTAAAAGAGAACATGTATATAAAGGGCTGAGCACAGCATCTTAGGCATAAAAAGCTCTCAAAAATTATTATTTTGGGGCTGGGATTATGGTACAGTAGTAGCATGCTTGCCTAGCACGCGTGAGGCACTGGGTTTGATCCTCAGCACCACATAAAAAAATAAATAAAATAAAGATATTGTCACCTACAACTAAAAAATAAATATTTTTTAAAAAAATTATTATTTTTGTCTCCATCCACCCATGTTGTATGAGATCTGCCTGTCCATTCACAGGTTAATGCTTAAAGATTACCTAGTTCACCATTCACACACAAAGAAAATGAAACCTGAATAGAGAAGGAAGGAGGCCAGGGTGTCTCTGAGGCAGTACCAGAGGCAGGACAAGAACCCAAGTGTCCCAGTGACCAGCCCAAAGGTTCCCCATGCAGCCCCACACTGGGAAAAGGAGCATGAGTTCACAGAGAGCCCTCAGAAGGGCAGGAGCAACCTGCCTCAAGCCATGTGACCAGTTACGGGTGGTGAAGGAGGTGAGGCCTGGGTGGGGCAGCCTCCCAGGGCCTTCCTCTCGTACTGTGGCTGCCACAGAAGTGCATTGCCAGTAAGTCCACAGTAAATTCTTAATTCCACCACTGCTCCTTGCTTCTGGTGACAAGGCATATCAAACAATGGAGTCCTAGAGAAGCTGGGGCTGTGGGGAGACAGCCAGGACTGGCGAAAAGGCTGCATCCCCCAGAGTCCAGTGCGGGTCCACTGTTCCTCTGGCATCTCTGATCATTACCCCTTAGCCCATTTCTTCATCTAGAGAGTTAGGGTGGTGATACTCACTTTGGAGATTATTTTTTAAAAATATATATAAGGGTACATAATATACCCAAAACATAGGGAGTTCCTAGTAAGTAACATTTGCTAAAAATTTTGGTTTGTTCCAATTCTACCACTTGCTTCAGGCCCTGGAGAAAACTGCTCCATTGCCTCAGTACCTGATCTGAATATTTCCTCTTCTTCCCCCCACTGATGGGATTCCCATCATAAAAGTGCTTTGTACACTACGGATTATCCAGAAGTCTTCTTCATTTGGGCTCCCTGCAAAGATTAAAGAACTCTAGGGCCACCTGAAATCCTGGCAGTGTATCACCCTCTACGGACTTTTCACAAGGTTATCAGCCAAGCCTCCAGCTAACCAAAACCATCTGTGACAATCAATATGGTTCTCTAGGCTCCCCAGGTTCTTCAGTCCACTTTTACACAGACCACAACAAAAACCTCTAGTCAGAGTCAGTGTGAAAAGCAACCAAGCTGACCATCCCTTTCAAAAGGAGCACATAAAGTGCATTTATGGCCCGGGGCTTCCAGCCCTCCAGCCCCGCCTAGACACACCCATGCTCTGGCGGCAGAATAGCTCCCCCACCATACTGGAGGAAGAGCCCTGCTCTCTGCAAGCCTCACCCACAGCACTGGAGCCACTTTCAGTTTCTAGGGGCCCACCTGGAGCCAAAGAGCTTTTAGTCAAACCCATTCAGGGCATAAGCTAAAGGATTCCCTCAAGAGCCTCCTACTTGTGCCTCCACCTTCTCCTCCTTCCTCCCTGATCCTGACTACCACCAGGGTAGGTATTCCTATGGATCAGGCTGTGGGCTTTCTCAAAAATGGTCAATGGGGTCAGTGTGGCTCAGTGGTAGAGCACTTGCCTCACATGCATGAGGCACTGGGTTCAGTTCTTAGCACCACATACAAATAAATGAATAAAACAAGAGGTCCAGCCGGGCACGGTGGCTCAAGCCTGTAATCTCAGCACTTAGGGAGGCTGAGACAGGAGAATCGCGAGTTCAAAGCCAGCCTCAGCAATGGCGAGGCGCTAAGCAACTCAGTGAGACCCTGTCTCTACGTAAAACACAAAATAGGGCTGGGGATGTGGCTCAGTGGTCGAGTGCCCCCGAGTTCAATCCCCGGTACCAAAAAAAAAAACAAGAGGTCCATCAACAACTAAAAAAAAATTTTTTTTAAAAAAGCAGTCAACGGGGGCTGGGATTATGGCGCAGTGGTAGCGTGCTCGCCTAGCGCGCATAAGGCACTGGGTTCGATCCTCAGCACCACATAAAAATAAAAAAATAAAGATATTCTGTCACAACTAAAAAATAAATATTTAAAAAAAAAAAAAAAAAAAAAAAAGCAGTCAACGGCTCCCTATTGCCAGGGAGTACTGAAGACTTGTTCAGGTGGCAGAGGAAGTTGTGCAGCTCTTCGTGGAACACTCACTATACTGACGTATTTAACTCTAACACGCAAACAAGGAACTAGCAGAAGGTATGTTTAAGCATTCAACAAAATCACCCCATACGTCCATAAGACAAAACAAGTGCCATGAGGGGCCAATGGCTCCTATCCATTCACTTTGGGATCTGCTCACATTCCCAGGAAGACAAGGGGTAGCAGACATCAGAATTTAAAAGTATGCAAGACCTAAGATGGGTACATTTTGATTAACTTTTCCTGAAAATCAGGAAAAGACGTCTGCGGTATCTTTCATTGTATCACTGGTCCAGCTTTTGAAATGCAGTGTACCTTGAGGACAAAATTTGAGAAACACTGATACGTGAGGAAAAAGGCCGCCTCAGCCTGTCAGTCAATGTCCTCTACGAACTGGTCTCAACTATAAACCAACATCCCTGATTGCCAATTTCTGCACTTCACTGCCTTGAGTACCATGTGAGCTCTCGGTTCAGTTTCCATTTCTGCCCCCATGCTAACTGCAAAGCCTCCACCCCCCCAGGAAGGGCCATGCCTGCCCACAAAGGGAGCCCTGTCTATAGGTACTGTTTACACCAAGGACCTGCAGGAACAGACAATTTGAAAGGGTCTCAAATTGAACCTCTGGCATATATGAATTTCAATAATTTGCCCCCCACCCCATGACTGACTTAAAAGAAAAAACACCTTTATTTAGATTATTTTTATGTGGTGCTAAAGATCAAACCCAGTGCCTTGAAATGGTAGGCAAGCACTTTACCACTGAGCTACAACCACAGCCCCTCATGACTGGCTTTGGAAGGTTCACTTTAACTGGGCACTGAGAGAACTTTTGAGTTGCATGGAATCCTGCTGGAGAGACCATCCCAGAACACCATCTCTCCTTTTCCACCAGGATCCCAAATGTACTCCACGCACCTGGCAGAAAGCACTGGTGCTCTTTACCTGAAGTTACCGTCATCAAGTCTCCCTCTTCCTTGAGCTGAGGTGAGGGAGAATCACATCCTAAAAAAGTCATCTCTCTGGAGCCAGACTTCCTGGTTTCAAATTCTGGCTCTTGTTTTTAGGCTGTCTGAATTTGGGTGAGTTATGTGATCTCTCTGAGCCCCAGCTTCTTCATCTGTAAAACAGGGTAATCACAGCATCTAACTTACACAGTGCTATTGAGGACTGAAGGTTTACATGTGTAAAGAGCCAGAACAGCACCTGGCACACAGCAACCACTACACAGCCATGTACCGCACAGTGACGTCTCAGACAATGACAGATGGCATATATGGCAGGGGTCTTGTAAGATTACAACAGAGCTGAAAATTCCCTCTCACACGGTGATGCCACAGTACAGCATGCTACTTGTGTGTTTGTGATACTGGTGTAAACAAATCTATTGTGCTGTGTCATATAAAAGCTGCACATGTGATTGCATACACTAGGTGTGTGCTAGGCTGGGGCATCTAGGTCACACAATGATAACATCAACACCACCTTTCTCAGAACTTACCCCTTCATTAGGTGATACATGACTGTTCTTAATGCTCTGATGATGATGATAATGAACTGTGCCCAGCAAATGCTGGTTCACTGAACAGCTGCTTGGGGCCGGGCAGCGCAGCCACAAGAGAAGTGAGCAGCAGGGAGAAGGACTGACTGACCAGCTCAACTCGCAGGCATGGAACCAAGAGAAGGCACCGCCTGGGACGCTCCTCTCTGAGCCAGCACACCTTCTCCTGGGGTGGCTTCTCAATTCTTGTGTTTGCCATCTCCCCTGCTCACCGATGACAGCATCTAATAAGAATGAGGGGCAAACGGAGAAGCCTTGAGCAAGGCCGGCTCCCTCAACAACTCTTAAACAGACAACAAGATACAGGAATTACTTCCAGGTGATCCAAGCCACGTGGACTTGGACAAGTCACCGCACCATCTTTGCTTCTCTCCTGTACCCTGATCTCTATTGCATGTACACCAAGGGGCTGAGCCAGATGATCACTCAGTTCTGACATTCTAAGATTCTAATACAGATATAACTTGCAAAGAGGTATCACTTTATAGCTCTCCTCCCACCTCATTAAAAGGTTGAAATGCCAGAGACAATTAACTTCTAAAAGTGCTTCAAGCAAGTGACTGTGAATCAAAAGGGTACAACTGGTCAGAGGACCAAGGGCCCCAGGCCGCCCTCTCTGCCCTCCCCTCATTTATCATTGGTCACTTCCCACTTCTTGCCATCTGCTTGATCCAGGTCACCATTCCAACTTCTGATCTACTTCAGGAGGGCAGTTCTCTTTATTCTATCTGCCAGTCAACTCCTGGCCTTTCTTTGAATCCATATAACTGTCCATGTTGGAGCTGGGGTTGTGGCGCAGTGGTAGCGTGCTTGCCTAGCACGCATAAGGCACTGGGTTCGATCCTCAGCACCACATAAAAATAAAATAAAGATATTCTGTCACCTACAACTAAAAAATAAACATTAAAAAAAAAATAACTGTCCACGTTTTTCGGCAGACCTGGTCAAAGTCTCACCTGGCCTGTCCTTGGACCTGCACTCAACTAGCTTGTAGCCCCTGCCCTGCCAGGCCTGGGCTATGCCCCAGAGCAGCAGAGAGAGCCAGAGGTTCTCGGGCCTGGCTTGCTTTCTCAGAGAGCACAAAGGAGGCCCCCAGGAGGGCAAAGGAAAGAGCAAAGCATTCTCCAAGCAGGATTTTAAACATTTCCAATAATAAGCTACCTGTTTGCATAAGAGGCCGTGCTCTAAAGCAGCCCCTCCTTCTCCACTTGTCCTCCTTTACAGACATAAAGTCACACAAACTGAAAAACATTTTAAAATGAATTGGAAAATTAAATTAAACTTAAGCCAACTAAATACATTCAGCAAGGTCAGATTTGAGTCAGATCTGCTTTTGTCACATTAGCAATGATTTCTGAAGACTGGAGTATGTTTAAGGTAATATTCCTGCTTTGTAGCCAGCTTTTTAATAACTCTGGGTTTACCACCTAGTTCCCTTCTCCTATGAGACATGTTCTTCCACAATTACATTAAATTGATCAGGCTGGTGGGAACTTTCATGTTTAGAATTTGCCTAAAACAAAGCCCTCCACGAACAAGACCGGTGAAGGAAAAACTGTAAGTGAATTTTTACTCCCTTCTCTTTCTTTAAGAAGTTGGGCATGTTTCTGATAATAGTTTCAAAGCTGTAGTTAAGGCTTTATTGTAGATTTTATTACAGAATTAGAAAATTTCAAAAAATAATTGTTTGGAACCACACATAATTAAAAAGAAATATAATAATAGTCCCGTAAAACCATCTGGCTGTTGTTAAATATTTTCATAAAATTGTAAATTTCTGTGATTTCAGCTGAATACTGACATAGCGTTCCTTCTTGACACATGATATAATTCATTTTTTCTTCAATAGTTCAGTCATTTCAGGAACCACCTGCAAAAACAAACAAAAAAGCAGTAATTAAGCAACTTGAGCCTTCACTGTGACAGAGCCCCAGCTCTTGGCAGCATGTGGAGGCAACAGGAGAACCAAGTGCCCCGCCCCCCTCACCATGGGAGAGTGTGAACCCTCTGGGCTGGCAGGGCCCAGAGCCATCACTCATGCCTAGGGACCTTTTGACACAACCACAACCACAATGCTGTCTTCTAAGTATAGGCTAAGAGTAGTGTGTATAATTTTTTATTTTTTGGCTGGGAATTGAACCCAAGGGCATTCCACCACTGAGCTACATCTCCAGCCCTTTTATTATTTTTTGCTTTGTTGCTGAGGTTGGCCTCAAACTTGCCATTCTCCTGCCTCAGCCTCCTAAATAGCCAGGATTATAGGTGTGCACCTCTGTACCTGGTGTGCGTATTTTTTACCTTCTTGTTTTTCCCCACATTCTTCCTACCCTTCCTTCATTCCTGACTTCCCTTCGAAGTCCACACCAAAGTCACCAGCTTAGTCAGGACTCCTGTCAATATCCTTCCTCCAGTACTTATATGCTCATTGTTCATTTACTCATTCATATTTATTTCCCAAACTTTTATTTCCTATGCTTTCTGAGCGTGTTACTATCATTTGACACATACATGAACACCCATGATCCCAGCAACTCAGGAGGCTGAGGCAGGAGGATCACAAATTCAAAGCCAGCCTTGGCAACTCAGTAAGGCTCTGGGCAACATAGCAAGACCCTGTCTCAAAATAAAAAATAAAGAAGGGCTGGGGGTGTGGCTCAGTGCTAAACTGCCCCTGGGTTAATAAGAAATCATAGCAAAGGGAAACTGCCTGAGTTGATTCCTATTTTTAAAAGGATTAATTACTAATCCTTAGTCTTGGCAGTTCAGTAGCTAGAACTGGCACTCCCAGTGTGGAGCCGCTTTGTGACGGCTTGGACAACAGAGAGCTGTACGTGGGAACGGCAGGGGAATGCCACGCAGACATCCTGAACACCAGCCCAGCCACTTGTGTAAAGTATCAATTACCCAGTCTTACAAGGGGTTGTCGGCTGCCCTAGCTCACAAAGATCCCAGGTGAACTCGCCACTGAAGAATACAGCCTCTCAATTATTTAAGAGAGCTACATTTCCATTAGGTGGAAATAATGTGTTCGTACAAAATTTATTAAGGAAATTGTTGACATGTTGTTTCTTCCGAATGTCACTTTGTCTCCAGCCTATTAAAAGGCCCATGTTTACCATGGAGCCAGCAGGCATTTGCTCAGGGGTGGCATTAAGTGCTGGCACCATTTCTCCTGGCTTTCCTCAGTGGAGGGACCATGAGCTCATGCCAGTCACACAGATGACATGCTAACTGAGCCTCATGTGGGATCTGTGTGTTTTGCA
Source organism: Geosciurus inauris (assembly GCA_004024805.1). Lineage (NCBI taxonomy): Eukaryota > Metazoa > Chordata > Mammalia > Rodentia > Sciuridae > Geosciurus > Geosciurus inauris. The sequence continues at coordinate 65,312 of PVHX01000558.1, read as the reverse complement.
AAAAATAGGCTACAGCCCTGCTTCTTTCCCCAGTAGGTGAAACATTAATTTGGATTACAATACACTTTTTGTTTTTGGTACCAGGGATCAAACTCAGGGGCATTTGACCACTGAGTCACATCCCCAGCCCTATTTTGTATTTTATTTAGAGACCGGGTCTCACTAAGTTGTTTAGTGCCTCGCTTTTTGCTGAGGCTGGTTTGAACTCGCAATCCTCCTGCCTCGGCCTCCGGAGCCACTGGGATTACAGGTGTGTGCCACCACACTCAGCTAGAATACACAATTTTTAAAGACCTTATAGAATGTCCCACCACCACACTCCCCACAAAAGGGTTAAGGGGACCTTCTCTCTCCATCATTGTACTTTTAAAATTATATCAATCTCAGATTTTTCAAGGATACCAAACAATGCATTATTTAGGGAAAAGAAGTTTTAACTCAGGTTCAATGAGTGTTGGATGCACTGGGCATTATGAAAGTCTAGATTCTTGTTCCCTTTTTTTTTTTTTTTTTTTAAATATTACACAGGCAGGTCACTACTCACTAAGATCAAATAAGAGGAAACTGAAATTTAAGTCTATTCAATGGGGACCAAATAGTCCCTTTGATAGAGGACAAATGAATATCTATATGCAAAAAGAATAAAACTAGGCCCCAACCTCACACCATGTAAAAAAGGTTAAAATGGATCAATAACCTAAATATATGAGCTAAAACTTTAAAACTCTTTGAAGAAAGCACAGGGTAAATAGTGATTATCTTTGATTTGGCAATGGATTCTTTTTTTTTTAAATTTAGTTATTTTATTTAAATGCATTTCAAGTCATAGTACATAACCAGAGCTCAGTTTTTCCATTTCTCTGATTGCAAACCAGATAAAGTCACACCATTAGAGTCTTCATAGATGTGCCAGGGGTAGTAATGACCATATCAAATAACCATCATTACTATGCCCATTCCCCTTTCCTTCCTCCCACCTCCCCCAACCACGTTTAGAGTTCCTGCATTTCTCCTATGTTTCCCGTTCCCACCCCCCCTTATGTATTCTTATCCACTAATCAGAGAGAACATTCGGCATTTAGTTTTTTGGGATTGGCTTACTTCACTAAGCATAGTGTTCTCCAATTCC
>PVHX01000558.1:23728-64083 GCA_004024805.1 Geosciurus inauris | reverse complement strand
ATGAATAATATTCCATTGTGTATATGTACCACAGTTTCTTTATCCATTCATCTATTGAAGGGCATCGGGGTTGCTTCCATAGTTTTGCAATTGTGAATTGTGCTGCTATAAACATGGCAATGGATTCTTAAATGTAACTCTAAAAGTACAAGCAACAAAAGAAAAAAATAGCTAACTTGGACTTCATCAAAATGAAAACTATACATCGAAAGACTGAAAAAATCCATTAAATGAGAGAAAATATTTGAAAATCACATATCTGGTAATGGTTTAGTATTCAGAATATGTAAAGAACTACTGGGTTTGATCCTTAGTACTGGAGGGGTAAAAAAAAGGTGGGGGGCCTTAGACATTTCTCCAAAGACATATAAATGGCCAATAAGCTTAACACCATTAGTCATTTGGGAAATGTAAATCAAAACTACAACTTGAGATATAATTTCACACCTACTAGAATGGCTATAATCTAAAATAGAAAATAACAAGTGTTGGTAAAGATGTGGCAAAACTGGAACAGTTGTACACTGCTAGTAGTAAAGTAATGTGAAATGGTGTCATCTCTATGGTAGTCAAGTTAGAGGTCCTTCAAAAAGTTAAACATAGTTGGGGCACGGTAACACACACCTATAATTCTAGCAGCTTGGAAGGCTGAGACAGGAGGATAACAAGTTTGAGGCCAGCCCGGGCAACTTAGTAAGATCCTCTCTCCAAAAAAAGAAAAACCAAAACCAAAACCTACACACAGAATTACCCTATGACCTGGCAATTGTGCTCCTAGGGATATACCCAAAGGAACTGAAAGCAGGGACTTGAACACAAACTTGTTCATTACATCAGATCAGGAAAAGGTTTCTTAGATATATTACCTGGAGTATAGGAGACAAAAGAATATAATAGAAGTCCAAAAGAACTTCTATTTAAAAGTTTAAAATGTTTAAAATGTTTATGTCATAAAGAATGTGAGGACAACTCACAGAATGGGAGAAAACGTTTAGAAATCATATAGCTGATAAGGAACTTGTCTCCAGCATATGTAAAGAACTCTTACAACTCAAGAACAAAAAGACAGTGCAACTGAAAAATGGGCAAAGAATCTGAACAGATATTTCTACAAAGAAAATACAGCGAGTGGCCTATAAGCACATGAAAAGAAGTTCAACATTATTAGCCATGAGAGAAAAAGAGCTCAAAACTACAATGAGATACCCCCCCTTCTTACACACACACACACAGCTACAATAAAAAAAAACAATAACAAGGATTAGCAAGTATATGGAAAAAACTGGAGCCTTTATACATATTTAATGGGAATGTAAAACAGTACAACCATTCTGAAGAATTTGGCAATTTTTCAAAGTGTAAATATACAACTATCATGTGTGACCCAGCAATTCCATTTCTGTACATATACCCCAAAGGAAAAAATCCATGCACAAAATCTTATACACGAATGTTCACAGCAGCATTATTCATAACAGCCAAAATTAGAAACAACTGAAATATCCACCAAATGATGAATGGACAAGATGTGGCATATCCATATGATGGATATTATTTGGCAAGAAAAAGAAATTACTGACACATGCTAGCACATAGATGAACCTTGAAAACTTATGTGAAGAGAAAGAAGTCAGCCACCAAAGGCCACATAGTATATTATGCCATTTATATGAAATGTCCAGGATTGGCAAATCTATAGAGACAGAAAGTAAAGTAGTGGTTGCCCAGAGTTGGAGAGATTATGGGGATAGGTATTGTGGGTATAAGATTTATTTTCCATGTGATGAAAATGTATTGGGATTAGATAGTGGTTTGCATAACTGTGAAATACTAAAAACCACTGATTCATTTTTAAAAAGTAAATCTTATGGCATGTGAATTTTATCTCAGTAAAGTTTTTATATTAAAAGCAAAGTCAAATGGTACACTATGCCCCATCACTCTAACTCCTTTTATAATATTTTTTTTTTTTGGTATTGGGGATTGAACTCAGGGGCACTTGACCACTGAGCCACATCCCCAGCCCTATTTTGTGTTTTATGTAGAGAGAGGGTCTCTCTGACTTGCTTAGCACCTCGCCATTGCTGAGGCTGGCTTTGAACTCGCCATTCTCCTGTCTCAGCCTCCCTAAGTGCTGGGATTACAGGCTTGAGCCACCGCGCCCGGCTCCTTTTATAATATTTTTACTGAGCACCTACTATGTACCTGGATGGAAAAGAATATAATCAGGTAGGCTAATATTTATCACTGACTGTATTAGGTGCTGTATAATCTCATTTAATCTTCCTTACAATCTTTAAGGTGGGCAGTGTAGTATCTGTGTTACTGAGGAGGTGATTGACATTCAATGAGATTAACTAACTTGGCCAAGATCATTTAACTAGTATGAGAACAACACAGGATTTGAATTAAAGCTCTTAATCTCTCTACCATATTACTTCTCATATTTTTATGAAGAGGGGTGAAACCCATCCTTTCTAATTTGTGACTATTGAAAGGTGAAGTAAAATAATAAATATAAAAGAATAAAATGTTATGCATATTAATTTTTACTCTATATATGGTTACATTTGGTGAGCAAAATATCACCTAGGAAATTATTAGTCTAATAACTGTACATACTTGTTATATAGGATACAGTCTGTAATTTAAATTTTTACTCAAAATTTACTCTAGATCCTTTTTGGCTGGGCTTGGTGGTGCATGCCTATAATCCCAGTGATTTGGGAGGTTGAGGCAGGAGGATCAAAATTTTGCACCAGCCTCAGTAATTTAGACAGACTGTCTCAAAACAAAAAATTATAAAGGACAGGGTAGTAGAGTGTCCTTGGGTTCAATTCCCAATACCACTGAAAAGAAGGCAGGCAGGCAGGCAGGCAGGCAGGCAGGAAGGAAGAAAGGGAAAAGAAAAGAAAAGAAAAGAGTACCTGGCTGGTGTTACTTGTGTTGTAGTAAATGAGAGTCTGTACTTAAAGCAGTATTTTACTATGTTCATAGTCATTAACTTGTTTTTTTTCCAACCTTCATTTTAAGGGCTGAGTAACTTCTCTGCCTCTGTATTAATCCAAAACATATCACTGCATTTCTGAACTTCTGAAGGTCAGGGATGTGGCTCAGTGGTAGAGTTTGCCTAGCATGAGGCCTGGGTTCAGTCCCCAGCACCACAAAAACAAAAATAAAAAGAACTCCCGAGGAGCATGGGGTCATTGCTGCCTTAATACAATGCTAGCTAAATGCAAATAATGTGATGTCTTGGTCCAAACAGTCTCTCTCTAGTCAAATGTGGGTCTCTTACAACTCTTTTGAGTTTGAGAACCTGAGGTTAGAAATCCAGTTGTCTGAAGTTCTCAGGTCCCTGTATGCTTCACTGTCTTCAGACTTTTTTTCACTTGAGACATCTGAGTTCACACACTAACTTTCTCTTTTCTCTCTTCTCTCTCTCTCTCATGCTAAAACTGACAGCTGCTTTTAATGCGGGAGGCAGGGTATGATGCCATTCCCTCAACAACTGCTAAAAAGATGCTCCTGCCCCAAGGCAGGTGTCCATCCACTGGATGAACACTGATAATTTCCAACTGTTAGACACTTCATCTATTTATCATGTAAGCCCCCCATGAGAGATGCAATACATAGTGCACTGGCAGAGAGAAAAACAACTTAAAATAAACAAAATCACTTACAAATGTATTGAAATATTGTCTTATAGAAAACAAAAGGCAACCCTAGCAGATGCCTATTTGCAAGCATGTCAATATGGTGCATGGTTAGGGTTTGGAAAATTTAATTTCACTTTTAAATAAAAAGAATACTTACCCCTCTAATCACACTTAACAGTAAGAACTAAATTCTTGCTACCTGAACAAATAGCTTAATGATCAAAGTATTTTTAATCACTTTAAGGATTAAAGTATTTTTTCTCATGGGAAGGCAAACTCGGAGGTGATGGCAAGGTAGGAAGAATGCTTGGCAGAGGAGAGAGTGAGGAATGGGAAAGGAAGTGCTCTCCCTGAACTCCTTACACGAGGAAGGCTTTACGTTCAAACACAGCAAGCAAAGCATGCTTGTCGAGCAGATGCACTGGACTCAAGAGCTTGCTCTTCCCCCAGAAGCTCTACCATCCTCAGCAACCCTGAGCGAGCGGCCTTGATGTTAGTTTCTTCAGGGTATCTGCCAAATACAATTCGAGGTTACGGCTACTCCAGTGACTTCGAGTTGTGTGCTAACTTAGCACATGAGATGCCAAGAACCATGTGGATATTTTAAAGACAATTTGGACTCCTTAAGGGGGAACTTCTATTGCTCTATATTAATAACACATATTTATTTGGGCAACTTTAAGTAGGAAAAAAATGTGTGATATATTAATAGTATGTATACAAACACACAGTCTTTATTTAATAGCTTCATCCCTCACCAACTCTAAGAGGTTCTTAGATGACAATCAGGACAACAGTAATTTCTCTCAAGATTTACCTTAAATAAGTCTGCAACTATTCCGTAATCTGCTACTTGGAAAATTGGAGCTTCTGGGTCTTTGTTGATAGCCACAATTGTCTGTGAAATAAAAACAAAGCATTTGGTTTTTATCAAGAAAACATACCACACAAATTGTTGGTTCCATTTTAACTCCTCCCTTATAACATACTAACATTCTTAAAATGTCTACCAAATAATATGAATTTGATGCTTCTATGCCAACATTATAAATTTATTAGAAGTTTCTGGGCTGTACTATATTAAAATTATCTCATATTCAGCACTAGTTCATCTCAATATAAAGAGTTCAAAATCACTATTTAAAAAAAATTTTTTAAAGTTATTGATGAACCTTTATTTTATTCTTTTATTTATATGTGGTACTGAGAATTAAACCCAGTGCCTCACACATGCAAGGCAAGTGCTCTACCACTGAGCCACAACCCCCGTTCTAAAATCACTATTTTTTTTAAAAAGTTCTTTCTTTGGGAAAAAAAAGTGTTCGGTTTTAGGTTAAAAAAGGGTAGCAAATGTACACCCAAATTCATAGCCATTGTAGCTCAAATAATTTTGTCCTTTATATACTGTCCCATTTATTACTTTAAAATTATTACCCTGGGTCTGTTCTGATAATATAAAAGCTAACTATCTTGTCAACCAATTATTCAAGGAAAACTTAAATTAAGTCCTTATGTATGCACCAAATGTCATAAAACAAGAGAATTACTATATCTCTTACAAAAATTACCAAACTTCTCATACTTATTATAAATGTATTCTTAAATATGAAAGGTGATGAGAGATTATTAACAGTTGAGTAAGAAGAAATAATTCTGTATTCCCCATGGATCCTTCGAACACCACTGCAATTTTTTAAAATTAGAGTTCTGACTCAAATATGGTACTATTTTAATAGATAGTAATAATTCAAATCTCTAGAAGTAAAGCTTTAACCAATTAGTGCCTCCTGAGAAAATCACTAGTATTAATATACTAAGTATTTTGGTATAGTCGGACCTAAAATACAGGTTACACAACATATATGTAATTCCCTAAGCGAGGCTCCTCAAAGGGATGGGTAGAATATGCCAGAATATCTGAGACTGAAGCACAATATAGTCTGGGCAATGGCCAATCAAGAGACAATGGTGTTTCAGATAAGCTTCTAATTCAAAGTCACAAGGACAAATACTTAAAATCACAGGCACTGATTTTCACTTAGGTGTTTCTCTGCTGGGAACAGGTAGCCTGCTTCATAGCTATAAGCAGAGATTTATTTAATTAGTGATGGCTAACGATTCTCTTGGAAGTCACCTACTCAAAAAACTGACAGATTAATCATCTGAAAGCTTTTAAATCCCAGTAAACAACAGTTATTTTGAAAGAGCACATAATTGTGGGAAAGAATCACTGTGGTGACTTAGGGGAAAAGATGTGGGTTGGTTATCATTTTTCAGATTACTAAAATGATACTCCCAAGTTACCAACTGTAAGTCACTGTGATGCAGTTTTGCTCGTGTCCAAGAGCTTTCAACAGCTCCTTATGAATTCAAGCTCTTCCTCCTAACAGTTTTTAAATGCACAGATCATACTCAACCATATTATTATGCATATAGTTAAAAAGTGCACACTGATCCATTTGATGGAACAGTCAAATCTCAAATTCTTCCAAGTAAACCATGATGATAATTAAAATTGCAGCTTGTACTAGGCAATGAAACTGTCAGATTTGCCATTCTAATACCCCATTTTAGAACCTAACCAAAATTACAACTAAAAATCATTTGTCTCCCACATAGGAAAGTGACAGCAGGGCCTGTCTTTTTCATTTAACCATACCTAACATCTATTACAAGGAGTATAGTTAATAAATCTTTGTTGACTGGATAGAAACAAAGTCTTAGCTGAACTTTATTCTCACAGATTGTCCCCCAACATGGGTTTCCTTACTTCAACTGTTCTCTATTTGCTTTGCATGTACTATTAAGTTTATTTCCCAATCTAGCCCTGTTGGTGTGGGAGGAGAGTTTTTACCAGGATCTTCTTGGCATGTAGAATTTTTATTTTAGGGAAACAGAATTCTAGATATGTCTGAACTGGTCTAGCTGAAGATATATTTTAAGGCTATTGGTGTTGAAGGTTTTTTTTTTTTTAATGCATAAATCACATTTTCCCCATTGGCACTGATGTTTTCAGAGCTCAGTAAAGAAACCTGCCATCCAACTGTGAAATCTGACTGCTTTTGGACCAATTCATTTAGAAGCTACAAAGAGGTAGTGCATGCATTTCTTCAAGTCAGAAGTTAAGCCTGTTAAAAGTTTTATTATCTTTTATATCAAGCTTCCATCTGAATGGATAAATGCAGTGGTGTCAGAGGCATCTCTGACTTCATGAAAGATAAGTTCATAATTCAAACTGTACATTGTTATGCATGAATTAATGTGTCATATTCTGAAATATATGTTCATAGAGTCATTACACAGGACTTTCAGAAGTAGTCCACATAGTGAGTTAAAATCAAATGTTTTGTCTCACAGTGCACTTTTGACAATTACTGAGGTATTAAAATAGCCAGATACTCCAACCCAAAATGTGCCAGTCACATTGTTTGGTAACAACTCAGAAGAGGGGCCCTGCTGACATATGAGAGTGGGACTATTAGGGGCCAGACTAAAGGGGACCAAAAGAGATTCAGGCACCAGAACTTCATAAAACCAGTGAGATGGTCAGAACCTCATCAGGCTATTGAAGCCTAATGTTTTCTACACACAGAATGTCAGAGCTGAAGAGGATGCTCGTGGCCACCATCTAACACTTGTGTTCTGAGGCACAGGCAGGACATGCCACATGGGAAGTTAGTGGTGGAGCCACCACTGGGGCCAGGCACCCCATGATACAGCACTGTCCTTCTTGCCAGCAGTAGTAAACAGTGGTTTCTATTTCTTTCAGTTCCCAGCTTAAGCGAATGCAAAAGGTTTGATTATACACATTTTAACTACATGGAAACGTAGTGAAACCTAAATTTTAAAACGTGGGGCTGAGGATGTGGCTCAGTGGTAGAGTGCTTGCCTGGCATATAGTAGGCCGTGTGTTTGATTCCCAGAACCACAAGGAAAAAAAAAGTGAAAACTTTTTCTTGTAGCACCATAGTTATTATGTATAATTACCTTACTGTCTTTCATCCCAGCTAAATGTTGGATGGCTCCAGATATTCCGACAGCAATATAAAGTTCCTGAAGCAAGAGACCATATTATTAATATATATTTATATTATAGCATACTTCTCAAAGTGTTTGCCATTAGAAACTTCTTAGGCAAAAGATATGTTAAGTAAAACAGATGGTGAAATGTATTACTTAAATTATACATTCTCTTTTCCCTAATCTTAACCCAGTTCTCTTTTCCAATGAATTCCTATAACAGTGGTGGTATAATAATAGATACATGGATAATGAGAATTGTTAAGCATTTACTATGTACCAAACACTGTGTTAAGCATTCTACAGCAACTGTCTCAATCTCACAAAAATCTGAGACACCTCTTAATACCTGTGGCACTCACTTGGATATCACTGCGCAACATAGGTGCTGAATCTTCCCATCCAGAATATGTATACACTACATATTAACATACGCATGCTATATTCAAATACATTAAAATAGATTTTGATTTAGCTGTTTGCCTTCTCACAAGAGTGTGAAAATGGTAACTAGGAAATATTTATTAAACTTCATATTTAGGAAGAGCAGAAATACAAATCAGTGTCAAGAGGTTACACACACACACACAAACACACACATACACAATCTCCCAGAACAAAAAAATGACAAATTTCTTAAAGGCATGGGCTGAAAATTTCCAGCACCTAACTAAAGGGATCCCACACCATAGTTTCTCAATAAATGTTGATGATGATATTTACCCCTCTTCCTGACCTTCTTCCCCTAATAATTAGAAGAGAAAGATGACTGACCATGGTTCTATCCCTTTATTTAAAACTTTTAAAGTACCTATATTTGAAAATTAAATTCACTCCTATCACAGAAAACTGATTTAACAAGTGCTTAATTAAAAGAACTTAGCTGTTGCATTCTGTCTACTAGGTATCATTAAAGCTTCCGCTGAAAACCTTTTCCCGCACATTAACTGAACTAACATGTCCTGGCTTGGGTAGGAGGTGCGCCTACCATGTAGCCAGACTGACACTACAGTTTTGTCACGACTGACTTAAGGCTTTCCTCAAGATAGACAACACGGAGAAAGCACTGTGGGTGTCTCTGTCACACTTAATTTTATTATAGGGCAGACAGTTCAAAGTCAGTGACAGCATCAGGTGGTCCCACCTTGTGTTCTGCACTGCTTGTAATCTAATTTAACAACTTCTCACTCCAAAACAAGAGAGCATCTCAACTAGGATCTGGGAATAATGCTAGTGACTCCTAACGTTATAATTTTTCATAGCATCTGAGTATGTATGGCCACAATCAAGTCAATTCCCCACTCTGAGCCTCAGTTTCCCTAACTGTGAACAGAGGAGGCACGGTCCTGGCACTGGTGCTCTTCCAAAAGCTCCAGAAGATACTCTAAAGAGCATCCAAAGCTGAGGATCACTAGGAGAGGAGCCCTCTCAGCTCTCCCGCAGCTTGAATCCTGTGACTAGGTCCAGCATAGTGGTGGTATGTTCCTGGGCCTTCTCTTTTTTTTTTTATTTATTTATTTATTTTTATTTTTATTTTTTTTAAATTTTTTTTAGTTATTGATGGATCTTTATTTTATTCATTTATTATTTATACGTGGTGCTGAGGATCGAACCCAGTGCCTCACGCATGCTAGGCGTGCGCTCTACCACTGAGCCACACCCCCAGCCCCCTGGGCCTTCTCTTAAAGGCATAAAATGCCCAAATGCTTCCAGAGCAGTATGACAACTCTATATAACATAGAAAAAAATTAATATAGTCCCCAAAGTAAGTTATTCATGCAAAAAATGAGCTGAGCTTGTTTTCTGATTCAACTTGTTCTATAGTTACCCTCAAAAACCTAAAGCAATGTGGTTTAGAGAGACTATCTCAGGTGGGGAGGTTTGCTGCAGAAAGTAAAATGTATGGGTAAAAAGGTAACTAACGTTTCATGACTCTATCTTGAGCATATCCAGTATGTCAATCATACCCATAGCAACTGGACAATGCAATAAGGCCCTGTTCCTACACTGTCTCCTCAGACTAGGGCAGTTAAATGAATGATAAGCAAGTTTCTTTGAATATGCATCACTATTTTCTATTTCAGATGTACAGGCAACTTCAGTTGATGATTTTAAGGTCATTTCAATTTATTCTGACCAGGATTTCATTCATAAAGGGACACTCATTAAATTGTTAATCAAAATACACTTAATAAAATTCATATCCAGGAAAACTAGGCCGACAGATTCTAGTATAATGATTTTTAAAGCAAGTTATTTAGACAACTAGAAAGGGCCTCACTAACCACTCGTCTAGGTATGCTCTCAAAGCAAGCATTGGAGATCAATAGTCCTATAAATAGCCCTATAAATGAGTCTTCTGACATACATGTCCGGATTAAAATACAGCAAGTCTTAAAAGCTCCAATTCCATCATGAAGTGCTAATAAAAATGTTGATTCACTCTGGCAGTAAACACAAACACAATATAAATATGTCTTCTTTAAACTTCCTGCCCCCACAAAAATGAATTCCATTGACTTTAACTATAAATGTGCTAAAGAAATAACAGATTCCAGACAAAAGTCAAGTAAAGGCAGGTGCCCAGGGGCCATATCTACCTTTTGACCAGCACAAATAGCCCAAAGGGGTCCACCTGACCAACAGGACTTTTTTTCTCTGTCTGGCAAACCCGGTTCTTTGAATAAAAACAAAAGCACTGAAACAAGAAGCCAGCAGGGATTTGGGCCACGGCACTGGGGCCTCTCTCAGGCAGGAAGGAGGCTTTCTTCTTCCTTTTTAAAAACACGTACAGGCAATTAGACTAATATCCTAGGATGCTGCCTGGTGGTTCAGAAAGCATTTTTGTATTTCAATAATAATAATTAGTATGTACAAAATTCTCTACAGATGCTAATTTATGGAGCACTTCAGATACTGCTTCACAACATAACAAGGCAATCCCTGCCCTGAGGCACTTTCCTTCTAAATCAGTGAAATAATCAGAAGGGAAAATGAGAGATGTTCCAAAGAAGAACAGCAATTAAAGGTTAAAAAAGAGGTGGGATTAAAGAAAAAAAAAACAGACACCAAAAGGAGGGGTAGTCTTGGAGACAGTGCTCGCAGCTTTAGCAAAGGCAGGAAGGAAATCCAGGAGAGCAAGCGAGCACAGATCCACCCACATGGCTGGCGGCAGTGCTGGCTGGTCACTGTGCAGGACAGAGTGGGGACTATGGGAAGAAGTAAAGCCACATGAGGGGAAGAGGACCACAGGCAGTGTGAAATGTAGAGAAGGAGCAGCACTTACCAGCATGAACAGCAGTAGCTACAGAACGCACACATCCCTTTTCCTCTGCCAAAACCTGAACACCATGGACTCATTCAAAGAACTTGGGGCTGGGGTCTTAGAATGGACTGAGCCATGGACTTGGAAACTGCTATATCTGATGTGGTTTTTAACAAGTTTGCCAGAGGAATATATTGCTGTGGTTAAAAACTCAGGCTCTGGAGTCTCGTGGCTTAAGTTCAAGTTCCAGCTCTGCCAGCTGATAATCAATCATTTAACATCTCACCCCCATTTACTCATCTGAGAAACTGGGATTATAATAAATCCTACTTCTTGGGTTACTATTGAGGCTTCAGTCCTCATCAGAATTATCTGGTTTCCTAAAATACTAATGTGCCTCTCATGGATTAAGGTTTATTCAAATAGTATTAATTCCACCACTGGGTGGTGGAGAGGGGTCCTGGGGTAGTCTCAGGGTGACCATGAACATTTCAGCAGGTTGTACACTGAACAACTCTAGAGCGAGGCACCATTCTTAACAGTTACTACTGATCTGCATTTTTATTACAATAACGTTCCAACAGATGGCAGTACAGTGATTTGAGAATGGGGTACGCTGTACACTTAAACAAAGGAGTTATTGAATGGACTACTAGAAGTGCAAGACAGCCAGAATCTCCTTGTGGTACAAATATTATAATTTTCTAAGTATGCTATAACAGAGGAATGGTCAGTGGTGTTGGTTAGCTTATTTTATTGTTAACATTACTTTTGTACTTTACAGTTAATACTGCATAACTAATTCTCTGTCCCCGTCCTCAAGAAACTCACAGTCTAACAACACAGGCCAAGTATAGTCCTAATGAAGGAAAACAGCAACAAAGCACGACAGGGCTCTGCTCTCTTGTGTAAGCCCTCACTTGACCTGCCACTGGGGAGTGGGAGGGCCTTAAAGAACAGGAAGCAGACTGGGGGGGGGGCGGGTTTGAAATGTTTACCATCTGCCCAACAGGAGCCTACTCTTGTGTCTATTCTTTTGCTGCCTCAGGCTTTTCAATAGGCTTCTAATGGTTCCACTTTTATGACAAAACTTCGTGTATGAGGAAAAAAGGTGACTAGACTGAAACCTTAATACTTTATACGGAAATCTAATAATGGCTGATTCAACACTGTCAGAGAACTCTGGTAGATGATTAGGTTTGGGCTTCCCTCCTGCTTTACCCAACCTTGAGCAAGAAACCTGGATTCTATGGAGTATTACCTGAGCCCTGCTTCAGTTTAGTGCAGAAACCATGGGGAAAGACATCCCTTACCTGCACATTGTAATTGTAGTCTGACACTGTTCAGCCCAAAACAGATATTCAACATAAGTATCTTTTAAGCCACATATTTAATTTAAAATTTTAGTAGTCACATTAATACAATCTCAGTTCAGACTAACCACATCTCAAGTGCCCAAAAGCCATATATGGCTTAGTGGTTACCCAAATGGACAGCACAAATCTAAAATAACCACAGAACATAAGTTCTACAGACAGAATGGCTTGCACTGGCTCAGAAATCCATCTATAGATTGTTTTCAACTCGGTAAAAGTGAACCAAAAAGGAAAATCAATGGGCAGAGTTGCAGATGAGCATCAGAGGCAGGAGGACCAAGCCAAAGAGCAGCCAGAGGAGAGAGTCACACACTGATGATGCCAATCCCTCACCACTGCAGGGACACAACAGTGGATGAAAACTATGGGTACATTTTATATTCTGAAAAGCAATGCTCCAATGACCAAATTCTTCTGTCTGGTAAGTTGTATTTTTTTTTTTTCCTTAAAACTCTAGAAGGACTTGAAAAATTTATCCCCCAAACCCTACAACTCTCAAAATAAGCACTTAAAGTATTTGAGCCAAAAAATTAAAAAGGAAATTAAAAAATAGTTGGAACAAAACACCAAAAACGGCCGAGTGTGCCACAACCCGTGGAATGCAACTGAAAGATACTTAGAAAGATATTTATATAACCTGAGATGCGTATGAAAAAACAAGGATAGCAGAAACTTGGGTGAGCCAAATTGGAACTTCTGTTCAAATTCCCAGACAGAACTGGCATAGGATGCTGGAGTGAATTTCTTTATAAATCTCTTAATATTCATGTAGGAACACATATTCCAGTTTCAGGTACCCAGTCACATCAATTTGGCCACAGTAAAAAATAAATAAATAAATAAATAAAAATAAAGTTGAAATCATGAGTTTATGACATAAACTCATAAATCCACTTTTCTGGAACTGGAGCAGTATTCTGCCTGCAGCAGCTTCAGATCCTCTTTACTAATGGAGAGACTTAAACATTAACTTTTTGTTTATATGAAATATGGGGATGAGCAGAGTGGTTAAATCTGGAGGATTCAGAGCAGAAAAAACAAGTTAATATTGCTTCCTCCCTAAAAACTAAGGTTTTAAATTTCTTTTCTACCAACAGTCCCCCTTTCTAGATAGAGTTAGGGAAGAAACATGAAAAACTGCATTTCTTTAAAGAAAAAAAATTTAAACACATCATGTAAGTAGTTCTTACTAAAGTTCAGAGGTCCAATGTTTCTGGGCACATATGCTTGTAATCCCAGTGACTCAGGAGGCTGAGGCAGAAGGATAACAAGTTAAAGGCCAGCCTCAGTAATTTAGCTAGGCCTGTCTCAAAATAAAAGATAAAAAGAACTGAAGGTATAGCTCAGTGGTAGAGCACTCCTGAGTTCAATTCCCAGTACAGAAAAGAGAGAAAGAAAGGGATCGATCTCCAATATTATATGCTCAAAAACAATACTCTTAACTGCCTCAGAACAAGAGTTCTACAGAACAAACAACCTTCTTTACTTTTCTCAACCTTCTTTACTCAATAGACACTAGGCATAAGCTTAAACAGCAACTGTTACAGCTAAACATAATACATATAACACAGGATAAATGCCAGGTTAGGAGTTAAATGAATTTATCATAGCAAATAATGAATTCCTTTGATATGTAGATTAACTGAACTATATTTTATAAATTACTGAGAGCCTCCTGTGCATTAATCTTGCTATATTTCATCCTGCTGCTCATTTAAAAGACCAAACTATTTCCTCTGTTTGCCAAGTTGTGTTTAAGACTCTTCTTTTTGGAAGAGGCCCCAAAAGAGAGTACAACTCTCCATGGCGCTGTTCTCAAACAGCTCTCTGCCTGTGTTATGCATGATTCTGGCTAAATCAAGTTTTATATTCTTGATTTGAAGCTGAAATGATGTCCCATCCATCAGACCAAATGTCCCTGTACAGAGATTGGCTCATGTTTTCCGAGAATTCAAAGCAGCTCACCAATTACCATAATTACATGCACTGCCTATGATTTGCTAGTAATCACATTGTATTTTTTAAATATTATCTCACTTAACTATAACACCTTTATAGGGTAGAAATTATTTCCATTTAATAGAAGAGAAAGCAGTGGCTCAGGCAGGCTTGCTGAGTTATATGCCTAGTGAGAGGCAGGCTTTCCCTCCAGCCTTTATTAAGGCATATCTGAAAAAAAAATATGGAAAGCATACAATGTACAAGTTAATATATGTATACATTGTGAAATGATTACTGAAAACAAACTAATTAACATACCCATAACCTCATAGTTACCTATTTTTTTTTTCTTTTTTGGTGGTAAAAACACAAGATTTAATCTTTTCGTGCCCAGGGCAAGGCTCAGGAATATATAGGCCCTGGGTTCCATCCACAGCACCACACATACAAAAAAAGATTTACTCTCTTAACAAATTTCAAGGATTTAATCCAGCATTATTTACTATAGTCACCATTCTGTACATTTGATCCTCAGAATTTATATATTCTGCACAACTGAAACTTTGACCAACATCTCCCCATTTCCTTCACCCCTTGGCAACCACCATGCTCCTCTCTCAAAAGGCAGGCTTGTTAACTTCAGTCCTTTGATTTTATGCTCAGCACTTTTTCTACTATACCACCAGTCTACTAAAACTCCAAGAAATATATCTATATTAGAAGGGAAAACCCTAAAAGAAGACGAGATCAGATGAATAGCCAACTTAAGTTTATATATGTTTAAAGGAGAAAAAAGAGCCATGGCGCAGTGGCGCATGCCTGTAATCCTAGCACTTTGGGAGGCTGAAACTGGAGAATCACGAGTTCAAAGCCAGCCTCAGCAACGGCGAAGTGCTAAGCAACTCAGTGAGACCCTGTCTCTACATAAAACACAAAACAGAGCTGGGGATGTGGCTCAGTGGTCGAGCGTCCCTGAGTTCAATCCCCCTTACCGAAAGAAAGAAAGAACTGTTAATTTTAGCTAACATTAGCTTTAACCCTGTGCTACCAGAAGTACCAGTCTGTGCATCATCTCTAGGCTCCTTACACAAATAATGACGCGAGCGACACCCTTTAGCTTTATTTTCAAACAACTGGTTGCATGTCAACGAGAAGGCCTCTAGTACATTTGTGCACTAGCTCCAAGGACACCAAGGAGACTGACTCACAGAAGAGGCAAGACTGAAATTATTTCTTGACTTTGTAGTTGATAATGCTTGTTAGTTTTAATTTACAAAGCCTGTACTGAAAACTAGCTTCATCTTTTTGGTTAATTTTTTTTTTTTTTTTTTGGTTAAAATTTTTGATCTGGCTTTCAAGAAGTCAATAACTGGTTCCAAATAACTGTTAAAAGGAAATGTCTGGACGCAAAGCCAGAAGACTTACTTGGGAGAAAAAGTGGTAGTCCTCACCTAGCCCCTGAAGATTTTTCACATAAGTGGACATTTCAAGGTGCAGTAGATGGGCTTGGTGCTTATTACTTGGAGAACATGTAGCCTGGACGTTTTAGTCTAAGGTTCCCTGAAACTGTAAATTCATCCATAGATATAAATTCCTCCATATTCCTTGTTTTTGTTTGTTTTTAGTTATCGATGGACCTTTATTTTATTTGTTTATTTATATGCAGTGCAGAGAATCGAGTCCAGTGCCTCATACATGGTAGGCAAGTGCTCTACTACTAAGCCACCACCCAGCCCCTCCTCTATATTCTTTTTACCTGCCCATATTTTTTCCTAAGTATAGGGAATCAAGTTAATTTCTTTTTCACAACCAGCTTAGTTATAAATATGCCAAAGCAGATGGCAATTTATACCACTACCATGTACTTCATTATGTACCTACTTTTTGTTCAAAATGTTAATTTAATAACCCATTTGTTCAAATACAAAGTTAAATTTTTAAAAACATCAACACTGACTATATTGTGATATGCATCTCAAAAATTTAAATGTAAACCAGAAAAACTGAAATTTCAGTCCTTAATCTTTTTTTTTTTAAATATTTTTTTAGTTGTAGATGGACACAATATCTTTATTTATTTATTTTTATGTGGTGCTGAGGATCGAACCCAGTGCCTCACACATGCGAGGCAAGCGCCCTACCACTGAGCTACAATCCCAACCCCTCATACTGGTTTTTAATTGCAGAGTTCAATTACACAGGATGTACAGGATCTGAAACACATTTTTAAGTGAATATTTTCTCATTAAAATATAATTTTAATATTTAATTGATTTGCATTTACCTAATTAGCTTCTACAATAATTCTCAAATTTTCCATTATGGAAAAATATACTTCAAATATATTTGAAAGTATACTTGGTCAAATGTATTCAAATAGATAATTCAAATATATAATTGAAAAATATGGGTATATGAGATCAAAATACTTGGATACATAAACAAATCTATTACAAAAGCCGTATTTTAACAGGTTATATGCAAAGTTAATTTTGACTATCAAATTTTAATCAACTCCTAACTGATCCAAGCCAAAATATGCTAAATTATACATATCTATGCACGATTTTAGAACTGTAAGGAATCTTTGTATCTATAGATACTCTTTATCAATAAAAAATCGAGGCCACAGGAAACAGCTGGCATTAGAACCCAGGTTTCCTGACCTTCAGAGCTTGGTAAGTGGGGAAGAAGCTCATGAGAGTCACAAACCAACCAGAGAAATATATCAAAAAGTAATACACAGAATTATCATTCCACTCCTAGGTGTATACACAAAAGAAATGGCAACAGAGACTCAAACAAACATTTGTATATGAGTGTTCATGGCTGCATTATTCATGATGGCCAAAAGGTGAAAATAAAACAACCCAAGTGTCCATGATCAGATGAATGACTAAACAAAGTGACATGAATTATTAGACTATTATTAAGCCACAAAAAGATATGAAATTCTGGGGCTGGGATTGTAGCTCAGCGGTAGAGCGCTTGCCTTGCATGCGTGAGGCCCTGAGTTCGATCCTCAGCACCACATACAAAGCAATAAAATAAAGACATTGTGTCCATCTACAATAAAAAAAAAAAAAAAAAGATATGAAATTCTGATACATAGTACAACATAGTTGAAATCTAAAAGTAAGTTAAATTAAATGTCAGTCACAAAAGGACAAATATTGGGGCTTAGGCTGTAGCTCAGTGGCAGAGTGCCTGCCTAGTATGTGTGAGGCACTGGGTTCGATCTTAGCACTGCATAAAAATAAATAAATAATTTTTAGAAATCATGATTCTACTTATATGAAAGAACAAGAATAGGCAAATTCATAGAGACAGAGTAGATTAGCAATTAACAGAGGTTGAGGTAGGCAGTAATAAAGAATTATTTATTGATTAATGGGTACAGAGTTTTTGTTGGGGGTGATGAAACTTTTTGGAAACAGTGATGACAGTTGCACAACACCCTGAAGGTAATTAGTGTTACTGAACTGAATATTTAAAATGATTAAAATGGCAAATTTATGTTACACTTTCCCACAATGAAAAGCCATTAGAAAATGATCACTTTGACAGAAACCTTTACATAATTTTCCATCTTTAAGAAAATTCTAGAATTTTGAGATTTTGATAATTATCAAAAATAAAGAGTTCACATATAATAACAGGGAATTATAACATTATGTTATTTATAGGAATTCCAAGCATTATCTTCATAATTTTCCTGTAAATCTAAAATTGTTCTAAAAATAATTATTTTTTAAAGCAACCTGAATGTGAAGTTAGTTATACAACACTTCCTTTATGCAACCTTCTGGAATTTTAAGAACTGGAGTAGAGCTGATGATATAGAAAAAGGTAACACCAGTAGAAAAATAATAAATTCATTATGCATACAACCTAACTGGAAATCCTCTAAAGCAATCTCACTTTAAGGACATGGAATGCATTCCCCTGCCCCAAATACTATTTTCCAAATTCTCTTCCTAAGTTTGGTTAACATTAACATAGAGTTAAACGGGGGCTGGGATTATGGCGCAGTGGTAGCGTGCTCACCTAGCACGCGGGAGGCACTGGGTTCGATCCTCAGCACCACATAAAAATAAAATAAAGATATTGTGTCCACCTACAACTAAAAAATAAATATTAAAAAAAAAAACATAGAGTTAAACGAAGTTATTAGTATGCTCTTTAATAATCTCAGTATTCTTCTCTTTGGCCCTGAAGTGAATACAAATCTTGAATCACATATGCCAAATGACAAATTATCCATTGAATAGACCCTTCCACTTGGTACAGCATCTTAGGTTCTTAAACATTCATATTATTTCTATCATTCCTTGAAGCTACGCATGAGAAAATAAATCAGTTTTTGTTTGAAAGAACCAAAATTACAGGGTGTTGGTTTCTCAGAACAGAAATTTAGAATACTTTTATTCCTTTCAAGTTACCACACCAAGATAGCTACAACATAGATTTGCTCTCTACTCTTATTGATTTCCATGACAGTTGTTATATTAGATTGACTATCTATAAAACAAGTCAATTTATCATATCAGTGGCATGCTTTTAGCAGTTAACAGTTTATATGTTAAAAAAAAAAAGAATTTGGGCTGGGGTTGTGGCCCAGTGGCAGAGTGCTTGCCTCACATGTGTGAGGCACTGGGTTCAATTCTCAGCACCACACATAAATGAAAAATAAAGACCCATCAACAACGAAAAAACATATTTAAAAAAAAAAGAATTCAATGGAATCTCTGAAACTTTTAAAACTTTCAACTTTATATAATGAAATAGTAATGGATAAACAGTTTCACTAATATTAGTCCCCTGGAATAAATGTTTAGCAAAAGCAGTCTAATAAAAATTAGCTGAGAAAACAAACCAAAGACATAGTTAGAACTCCTAATTATGGCAATTAAACTGTACTACCAAATAACTTATATACTCAAGCCATCGTTTATAAATTCTACAACCTCTCCTTTGTCATTTTAAGCTTCACCGTAAGGGCTTTGATCATCCAGGCCATGTAATTACCTTTAAGAAGCATGCTTAGGGTGTTTTCTGGACAGCAGGCCCATACAGCATTTCTCTTTGTCCTCTTGGGAATAGAACATCAATTGCTTTCAGCTAAATGCACTCACATATGAATATTTTAGTACAATTTAATGCTTCTATACCAACCCCAAAGGAACAGGGCATCAATTTGTGAACACAGTTCTCTTGGAGTTAAAAGCCAAGCTAGATAATGCAGTATGAAAGAGGTTGTCAATCTTCAGCTTTTTAGCAAGTTAGAGGGCAGCTCATAAATTCAGTCCCAGCTGTATACAAACAACTCTATAAAGTTTGTTTCTATGAAGACTTCTCAATGCTAGTAAGCTTTCAAAAGAAAACTTTCAAAAGAAAACAACAAAATGTATTGTTTTGGTAAATTCTCCCAAAACTACTTATTCATCTGGTAACTATAAACTGATTGTATTCACTTAATCTGAGAATTATAAATGGACAGCTGGTCTGTTGGTAAAACACCAAAATACAGGCAAAGTAATCTACACCCACTAATAAGTTGCACCAAGTATAAGAACACATTTCCCTGGCATCAGATACAAGTTCTTTAATGGTTGCAATATGTTTATATGTTTTGATAGTTAGAAGGTAAGGTTAGCATTATCAACAAAGCTAAAAGAAGGCAATCCAGAAGTAAATATAAAACAGGAACTACCACCAAATATGCTGAGCCTTAAAAAGCCATACCAATTAAATCCCAGTCATAAAATAAATCTGAAACTCTTAAGTTCAACAAATATTAATGTGCTAACAAAATCCAATGAATCTCTCAAATATCAGTTACAGAAATAATACAATGCTTGTTCACAATTTCAAAAGAAAAAATAATCTCTTATTAACAAAAGAGAATTGTAATAATAACTAAAAATAGCTAACATAGCATTTACAACAGTTTTAAGTGTATGTATGTATGTATGTATATGTGTATATATATGTGTGTGTATATATATGTACACATATATACTAATTTAATCTTTACAACTACTATATTATCATCGCCATTGTTCAGCTGAGAAAACTGTAATACAGAAAGGTTAAGTGATTTGTCCAAGGTCAAATAGTATGCAAGTGGTAATGCAAAAGAGCAGAATCCAGGCAACCTGGCAAGCAAATCTGGGCTCTTAACCATCTTTAACCATTATATGACACTGCCTTATTCTAGGAAATTTTTCTAATCTGATACAGGGTATCCACCAAAACCAGATAGTAACCATCGATTACATTCCTATATATCTATATGTCTTTATATCAAAAGTAGGGATTAGCCTGAGTACATATTTAAGGTGCTTATGAATGTGAGTGAGACTATCCAGTCTATTTGGCAGCTGTATCTCAGCTACTTTCCAGGCAGGATCATATCTTATGCTCACACTGTATAAATACAAGCAAAGGGAACACAAGGAAACATCCATTTTGAGATTTTGTTTTTCATCCCATCACTTGGTCTAACAATGCTTCAGTCATCTATTTCTGTAGTTTCAGGAGCCAAGAGGAGAAACTGTCCATCTTTTCTTTGAATCTGATAAGAGAGCCCCTTTGCTAGCTCACTCCCACATACCTTGACACTACTGAACAACTGGGGTTACAGACCCCTGTCCCACCTCTCATCATCAAATCTCACATGGGCAATTCTTCTATCAGTATGCTATCATTTTTTAAATGGCTTTGTAAATAAATTATGGTCATGGATAGAAGTCCAAATGTTACAAAGATACAACTCTCTCAAAGTTAACCTATACATCCAATGTTCCTCACTTTTAAGTTTTTGCTATCTAAATATTTGTTACAAAAATTATGGTTATTAGCTAGTAGTTACTTGCATTTACCATGTATTTTTAATATTTTCTCGTTATTTATACTGTAGTGCATGTTTGGAGCAGTGTAGAAGAAATATCTGGTAATGTTGGTAATCACTACACTCTGTCTAAAACATACTAACTAATGAATTTAGTAAGTGTTAAATAACTAACCCACTGGTGTTTTAAATGCTTTATATTATGGAGAAAATCTTAAGATTTTTATAGATGCTTAAGAAGATTTTGAAACTAGGGAGAAATTATTTAAGGTTTTGACTGGACAAGGAATTAGTTGCTAATACTTGTTTTTTTAAGGCAATAAGATATAGACTTAGATACTCTGAAGCTTCAGTGTATACAAAATTTCTGGAATAGACTAAATTTGGGTAATAAGTTATATCTACATTTTCCATCAAAACCCCAACTCTGGAGCTTGACAAATGAATTCTAAAAACTTCAGAAAAGGTAAGAGTACCAAGAATAGCTAAGACAAGTTTGGATAAGAACTCGGACGGAAGTATTACCCAACCAGATAACTTTATCATAAAGCTTTAAGTGTAGCACTAGGACAGTAACAAACAACTGATGAATAGGACAGAATAGAGAACCAGAAAGAGAGGCTCATGTATGTATGTGACCTTAATGGAAGAGGTGACACTACAGCTAGCGGGAGGGAGGGGAGTACACAATAAATGGTGCTGAGAAAACTGACTTGCCGTGTACCCACTGAACACCAAACAGAAACCACATCAAGCATAATTTAAAATACAGGTTAGTATCTTTATGACTCTATGTTCAGAAAAGACTGAAGAGACAGACAGTACCCTACCAAAAGGGAGGGGAAAGTTCTATCACATTAAAATTAAAAGTTCCTATCAAAAATAAGATGTTTAAAAAAGGAAAGGGATATGAACTGAAAGAAAACATATGCAATACATACAACCAATGAAATATTTTTAGCCGGAACATAAAAAGAACTTCTAAGAATTGATAAGAAAAGGATGAACAATTCACTAGAAAAGTGGCAGAAGATATACACATAAATATTCCAGGGAGAGGACCATAAATGAATATTTAGCATATAAAAATGCTTCACTAGAAATTAGGAAAAAGTAGACAAAAAGCATAGTGAGATTTAATGCTTATCAGACTAACAAGGCATTTTAAAAATTATGGTAAAATATAACAAAATTTACCATTCTGATCATTTTTTAAAAAAATTTTTTTAGTTGTTGATGGATCTTTCTTTTATTCATTTATTATTTATATGTGGTGCTGAGGATTGAACCCAGTGCCTCACGCATGCTAGGCAAGCGCTCTGCCACTGAGCTACAGCCCCAGCCCACCATTCTGATCATTTTTAAGTACACAATTCTAGAGCATTAATTTATGTTATCTTATATAATACAAGATTATATTATATTCACCTTACACAATTACCACCACCATCCATCTCCAAATGTGTCAGATTCTGGTAAAGCTAAAGAGTCCCTAAAACTGTACAATTTCCTTCATTGGAATTTGTCTAGTAAAATACTAACATATAAGGAGACACATGTAAGAGTCTTCATGGTAACATTATTTGTAAGTAAGAAATTATAAACTACTAAATAAACATCCATTAGGAAGAAAATGGGTAAAATGTGATATATTCATATAATGAAATACTAGACATCAATGAAACACAAGTGAAAAAAAATGCCACACCTGCACTAACAGGTGAATCTCACACAGAATTGGCTAAAATAAGAGAAAACAACCCATATAGTATGCTACTACTGACATAAAGTTTTAATGCTCCCCAACTTTTTTCATCATAGCACACAGAAAACCACATCTGTATGGTGCACTGTGGCAGAGGAATAAGGCTGGTCTACAGTTCCGAAGACCAAGAGAATCGACATCTGGCCCACTATCATCCACAGTATTCAAGTTGGAAAGCTCAGCTATGTACTGTTTAGGGGTCTGTAGAAACATAGTAAAAGTAAAAACTAAATGTAGTGGAAAAATGATCAAGTGTAGCATACTGGTTACTGTTGAGGGAAGAGAAGGATAAGCATTCAAGGAAGAAGATCTGAGCTTTTAACTGTATTATAATATTGCTTTTAAATTTGGTGGTAGAAACAAAATGTTTACTGTTTCATTTCTACATGATATTATATATTTATATAAGTTTATATGTACAAATTTTAATGAAAAAGAATGGAAATAAAGTGCATTTAGCAAATGTAAACTACTTTTTCAAGGGTACTTTGAAAGGAAAAGACACTGCCAGGTAGAAGGAAGTTTCTTCTCTCTCTGAGGTTACAGATTAGGAGCCAGTAGAGTACAGACACTGAATCCAGAGGAAGCAGGTAAGTAATGGGACACTGTCCCAAAGAAGGCAGGAAATGACAGCTCCAGAAGACAGGCAGAGAGTCTAGCATTCGTGTCATTCTTTAACACATGTAGATAACCTGGTTTTTTGTTTTGTATCATTTCTGCTTTTATAGAGAATATAGTAAGTTTACTTGTGAAGTAGAAAGAAAGGGCAATGTCTGAGAAAAAGTGAATGATGATAAAGGGTTTTAAAATTTGGTGACAATTTAAGATAATGTAGTTGAAATATTAAAGGACAAAATCAAAATTCAGCTCAAGTAGAGATATTTATGCAGAACTACCTGAGGCTATGTAATATACCAATTTTTTTCTGGACAAATGTTCTTTATAATCTGCGCTACACTCTAGTCATCCTGCAGACTCCCTCAGAAAAATGAGGAAGAGAAAAAGAGCTGTGCCAATAGCATACTACATACACCACCAAACCTCACTTCTTCCTGATAAAATTTCATTTAAAGAAGGGGCCTACAATTAAATTGACAGTCTGCAATTTTGTCCTAGCATAAGCCTAAACAGAAAACACACACACACTCACACAAATTTCTGCCCCTCATGAAAAAGCACTTAATATTAGGCAATTGGCCCGCAGTCAGAGACGTTATCAAACAGTCCTATGAAACTACTATCCTATTTATAGTAAAGGTATTGTTGAGGATGTCAATCAATAGTGTCCTCTTTATAAGGACTCGAGGGATACATAGCTCTCTGATCTTGATTCCAGTCCAAATGATACTTCCCACATGCAACAGTTTGTTTTTACCTTTGGGACACTGTTAATCAGGGCACTGATCTTGTTTCCCAATAGAAACTGGCTTTTAGAAAACCTAATGCCAAATTTGCAGCCCACATCTAGCAAACGGACAGGACCACATAGAATTTATTTAAAATCTCTTCCCTAAGCCAGGCATGGTGGTGCATGCCTGTAATCCCAACAGCTTGGGAGGCTGAGGCACAAGTTCAAACCAGCCTCAGCAACTTAGTGAGGCCCTAAGCAACTTATCAAGACCCTGTCTCAAAATAAAAAATAAAAAAGGAATGGGGATGTGACTCAGTAGTTAAGTGCCCCGAGTTCAGTTCCTTGTACAAAAAGCAAAACAAAACAAAACAAAACTCTTGCCTAGTTTCAATACATCTTTACCTTCCACTAACTTTTCTCAAGACCATTCAAACTGTCACCCACCACCAAGAAATAAAGGCAGAGTCTGGCTGCCATAAGTAGAGGCGTGGGGAATAGGGCAGGAACACTGAGAAACTCTTGAGGTCTAGGTGCAGAGGATCTGCTAATGACTGAGGCTAAAGAGGAACTGAGATCATACCTTCACAAGAAACTAAAGGGAAAGAGATATGACAACATTCAAAAATTTGACTCTAAAGTAGATCTATACTGGGGATGGGGGTACTGTAACTAATATTATTAGGCTAATGGATAAAATTGAAATATAAAATATAGAAAATAGTAATTTGAATATGAACTGACAAAACTGGCACATAAAATATAACTATTGTGGTTGTATAAGAGAATATTTCTATTCTTAGGAAATATATGTGGAGGTATTTAGGGGTAAAGGGCCACAGTGTTACTTATTGTCAAAGAGTTCAGGAAAAATATATGTGTATGCATATATGTACACGTAAACACACACACAGTATTATTTGTAATTTCATATTCTTTTTTAGTTCAAAGATTTTTTTTTTCCATACCAGGGATTGAATGCAGGGGCACTTAACCACTAAGAACAACCCCAGTCCTTTTTATTTTTTTCATTTTGAGACAAGATCTTGCTAAGTTGCTTAGGGCCTTGCTAAGTTGCTGAAGTTGGATGTGAATTCGTGATTCTCCTCCTGCAGCTCCCGAGTCACTGGGGTTACAAGCACATGCTATCGCACCTGGCCTGAAATTATTTCTGAATAAACAGTTAAATTAAAAAATAAAAATAATCTTTTTATTTTTAATATATGAGATATAATAAGATATGAACTAGTAGATTCCAATTACTAGATCTGAATTATTAGAGAAAGCATGAATCCATAAGTTCCATATGTTCCATATATATGTGTCCAATAAATTTCATGTGCAAATTATTGTGAATGACAAAGCATTTAAAAGTCTAAAACCATAATATATTTTGGATATTACATATTTTCTCAAATAATTGATAATGGAAGTAAAATTATTATTTTGTGATAACAACTCTGATTTTATATGCTCCCTTACTTGAAGTAGAGAACTATTTACTACTTACCATCAAAATATTGATGTTGTTTTCCAAAGCCATTACTAAACAACAAAACACAGGATCTTCTCAAAATTAAGTTGGAAGTGAGTGGGAAAAAAAAAAGTCAAGTTTTACAAGATTCAAAAGGCAGCCAGGCATGGTGGTCCACACCTGTAATACCAGGGACTTGGGAGGTGGATACAAGAGGATGACAAACTCAAGGCCATCCTAGGCAACTTAGTGAGTGGCTGTCTCAAACCAAAGAGGTGAGGAGCTGGGGATGTTGCTCAGTGGTAAAGAGCCCAGGTTCAATCCCAAACATGGGGGAAAAAAAATAAAGATTCAGGGGCTGGGATTGTGGCTCGGTGGTAGAGCGCTTGCCTCGCATGCGTGAGGCACTGGGTTCGATCTTCAGCACCACATAAAAATAAATAAAGATATTATGTCCATCTACAACTAAAAAAATATTTTAAAAAAACAAAGATTCAAAAGGCTTCAGTGATAGAGAAAACAGACTCAAATTAAATATGGATAAAGGGGGGCTGGGATTGTAGCTCAGTGGTAGAGCGCTTGCCTCGCATGCGTGAGGCCCTGGGTTCGATCCTCAGCACCACATACAAAGCAATAAAACAAAGACATTGTGTCCATCAACAACTAAAAAAAAATCTTTAAAAAAAAATAAATAAATATGGATAAAGGGAAGCACTGTGTTCAGCTTTAACAACAAAGAAACACTGCATTAGTACTAGATGAGGGAGATGTGGTTTATTAGCAAGCAATTCAAATGGGGAAAGATTTTTGGATGTCCACAAGTGTAATTCTTGCCAACCATGGAATATGGCTGCCAAAACCCTAATGTAACATTAAGTAGCATTAATTAAGATATTATTCAGGGAGATGATAATACAACTCTGTACTAGTCAGAGCACATGGGAAGTAATGCATTCAATTCTAGGGCTCAGGACTCCTGCTTATGGACCTGAGGGAATAGTTCACATCAGACTTACCCTTCTGCTAAAACAACTATAAAACCTGGTTAAAATATAGATAGCAACTGTTTAGGTACATTGGCGAACACCCCAGAAAAGTAGCATCTGAGGAGCCAGAACTCTGTACAGGAGGGAGGCATACTGAGAGGAGTCCAGCATTGCTCCTCTTTTCAGTTGGGGCATTTGCAGATCTTCTACAGGGATAAAAGCCCAATCAGAAAGCAGGCACTCCAGATAAAAATCTATAGTCCAATGAGTTAAGGAAAACACACAGAAGACAGTATTTGTGGGAGCTAATTTGGCTGGAAGTGAGGAAAAATTTCCAAAAAGGAGAGGACAAACTTTGGATTATCAACTCCACTCAAAACTCTGGATGCCCCCTGCATTAGGCATATATGCGGTGGACTCTAAGCCACCAGTTAGGACTAAAAGAACTGAACAAAGGAGACAGCGTTTGGAGTTTGAGTTCAGCCTCATTAACTATCAATTAAAAAAATATATCCTTAATAAAATTATATTCCATAAGTTCTACAACACATTATTCAATATCTCTACAATTTAACCCTAAAGTATTAGATAGTAATTCTAAAAAGATAGTCTAGATAGCCCTGTAAGCCCCAAGATCTCAGGGAGTCTGAAAATGGTTTCATAGTAACACATATATGCCCTTTCTTCTCATTCTCCCACAAGTATATAATGGGAATTTTTCAGAGGCTACATGACTTTTGAGAAGTTCACCACTCTGATGGTTAATAGAATGTACGCATCTGTATTTTTGCTTCTTAAAAATTTTTAAGATAGCACACTTTAGGTATAAATATATGTGTACTAAGAGATTAATTCAGTTTGTTGTCATTATGATGCAGCAATCTGTGCACTTTAGAGTTATAACTGATATGAATTCTACAGTCTCAGGCTAGGGTTGTGGCTCAGTGGTAGAGCACTTGCCTAGCATGTGTGAGGCATGAGGTTCGATTCTCAGCACTGCATATAAATAAATGAATAAAATAAAGGTCTATCAACAACTAGAAAAATATTTTTAAAAATTCTACAATCTCATTATTATTCAATAAGTCAGTATTTGAAATCCCAACTTCCTTGTTCCTGCAAAGAAATGCAAGAAGCAGCACACTTTGCTGTCTTAAATGCCAGTAACACTTAAAATTTTTTAAAACTTTAAGATATTTAAATATTATTTTAGATTTTGATAATATTTACACTAAAATAAACATAACTCACTTTTTCAACCTACAGCTGTAATACCCATGTCTAAAGATGCTGAAAAAGATGAAACTGAAAAGAGTTCTCTAACTTATGAAAAAGAGGATTCTACTCAAAAATGATGGTGTAAAATTATAAAGAAACAAAAATGAATTATATTTTTCTTGGCTTTATAGATGTTAATAGTTTACTGTATCTTAGATAAGGAAAGTGACAGCCATTTTAACAATCATTCAGAATTTAAAGGAAAATAAAGAGATTTTATTTTAACATAGACATGATGAGTTGAAAGGCAGTTTATTTAACTTTCCAAACTTAAAAAAGTCACTGAAGCATCTTATCAATCTTTCATTGTCCAAAGAAGATTAATAAAGGTAACTATTAATATTAGTAAAGATTAAGAAAGGGGACTTTGCTGTATGTCTGCTTGATAAAAATGAGTAAAAGAACCTATAGCACTAACACATTCCAATGGTATAGTAACTTTCTGAATAAGAGAGTTAGCTGTAAACATCAATACTAAGTCAACATCATCTGTAGATTGTACTTCTGCCTAACAGACAGACAAAGCTACAGACACGATTGGGTTTGCTGCTCTACTTGCATTTATCCAGCATTTCTACCAACTAATCACTGAAGAATATAATTTTTTTTTTTCAGTGTTGGGAATGGAACCCAGGACTTCATACATGGTAAGCAAGTGTTTAAGCAACATCCCCAGCCCTGAGGAATTATTTTCTGTGACTGATGTGAATGCTTGGTAACAAACACAAGTGATGCTGAAATACTCAACATGTTAAACAACTTTTTTGACTCTCATGGTGTATACTAGAAAAACTACATTGACATTTGTACTGATGATGTGAAAACAACGGTGGGCAAAACTGCTGCAGTCTCAGCATGAACAAAGGCAGTGGCACCACACTGGACTAGTCATTCTCATTATATTCTTCATGGCCACTTATTCAGTTGAAAAAAAAGAAGAAGCCATTTCACTTAAGAATGTCCTTGATGAATGAAGCAGTAAGAATTATTAATTTCATTAAGTCTTGACCTCTGAGTACTCGTACCTTTAATATTCTGGGTGACAAATTGTGAAATATGCAGAAAGCACTTGTGCTGCATACCAAAGACAACTACAGTTTTGAGGAACAGCACTCATGATGGCTTGAGTTGTAAGCTGAACTAGCCACTTTGTCATGAAACACTATTTTTACTTCAAAGAACAACTGGTAGACATTTGTGCTTTTGGCAGACATTTTATTAAAAATAAAATAAACTTGTCAATTGAAACTATTTCTTTTCAAGAACAAAATTTGAGCTTTTAAATGAGAATCAGAATTAAGAAAAAAAAAGCTTGCATCCATGATTATGCCCTTCAAAGACTCATCTGATGAGTTGAATGGTGATATTAATGAATGTGGTTCTGGGGTGGGGGGACAGGTACCGGGGATTGAACTCAGGGGCACTCAACCACTGAGCCACATCCCCAGCCCTTTCTTGTATTGTATTTAGAGACAAGATCTCACTGAGTTGGCTTAATGCCTCACTTTTGCTGAGGCTGGCTTTGAACTTTGAAACAGGAGGATTACAGGCGTGCGCCACAGCGCCCGGCAAATGTGCTTTTTTTTTTTTTTTTTTAATTAATTTAATTTATTTATTTATTTTTTCCCCCTCAAAAGTTGCATTTTAATACATGTTATCAAACATAACAGAAAAAAACAAATTTTCAGAAACTGTACACACTATTCACTGAAAACATTTGTTGAGGCAAATAGAAAAAAAAATTGTTACAATCATAATTTGTGCTTTTTTTTTTAAAGATGTTGATGGACCTTTATTTTATTCATTTATTTATATGTGGTGCTGAAAATCAAATCCCGTGCTTCACACATGCTAGGCAAGTGCTCTACCCCTGAGCCACAACCCCAGACCTGTTTGTTTTTTTATAACAATAAATGTGTCAACATTTAGAAGATCTGAATAACTCAGTAAACCATCATTTTCTAAATGAACAATGTATAAAGTCACAAAATAGTAAAAGACTCATTCAAAGTGTAAGACAGACCAGTGGATTTCAATGTAAGAGTATGAAATACACCGATGTGGTTTCAGATCCTATACTACAAATAATCTTTAGGAAACTACTATATGTCAAGTTTGGATACAGTGTAAGTGAAGAATATTCATGTTTATCTAAAAATGCTATAAAAATATTTCTTCCTTTTGCAATTATCTATCTGTGATGCTGGATTTTCCTCATACTTTTCAAGCTAATACATAACACCACTGGAAGCAGAAATGAGAATTAAGCTAGATATCAAGCCAAATTATTTATGTAACAAACAATTTCATTATTTTCAAATGAGTTAGCAAATATTTAAATTTTTCAGTTTTAAATGTAATTCAATAAAGATTGATAGATATGACACACATAAACAAACCCCATACCCAAACCTCAAAGTAAGGGATCCTGCACATATGATGAAACAGGAGAGTGTGAAATATAATCAAAAGAAATCAGTCCTCAAATTACCCAGATCTGGAATTAGTATATGTGGATTTTAAAGCAGCTATTATATGTATGGTCAAAGATGTAAGGCAAAAGACATCTGTAATGATTATACAAATAAGAAATATCAGCAGAGAAATAAAACATTTAAAAATAACCAATGAAAACCTAGAACTTAAAAATATACCCCTAGGTACATCATAATCAAACTTCTAAAACTGAAAGATAAAAGAAAATTTTGAAAGCAACAAAAAATTACATAGAGAAGAATAATGCACATAAATGACTGAATTCTCATTAGAAAAAACTAAGAGACCAGAAGATAATGGAACAATATGTTCCAAATACTAGGGGAAAATTCCACCTGAAAATATCTTTGAAGAATAAAGTTGTAATCAAGATATTTTCAGATTAATAAAAACAGAATTCATTACCATCATACTGGTACTACAAGAAATAAGGAAGTTCCTCAGACTAGAACGAAATGATACAGGAAGAAAACTAATTTTCAGATAGAATTAAGACTACCAGAATGGTAAATATGTCGTGATAAATATAAAAAGTATCTTCTCCTATCTTAATTTCTTGAAAATACACATGAATGTTTAATATAAAATCTAGTATTAGTGGGCTGGGGTTGTGGCTCAGCAGTAGAGCGCTTGCCTAGCATGCATGAGGCACTGGGTTCAATTCTTAGCACCACATGTAAATAAATACAAAGTCTGTCAACAACTAAAAACAAATTAAAAAAAAAAGAAAACCCTAATATTAGGGAAAGAACTGCCTGAAAAGAAAGACTAATCCTAAAAGCTCATGAAGACCCAGAAGTAGTTCACATTCCCAGTGGAAACAGTGGAAAATCTCACAATTCATGGGACATTATGCCAAGTACTCCTAGGGACTGGCTCAATAGAAGGGAAAAGTTAGTCATAGATTAATGGCAGTTGTTCTGCTTATGCACAATGAAGCTTTTTTTTTTTTTTTTTTGGATACCGGGGATTAAACTCAAGGGGACTTGACCACTGAGCCACGTCCTTAGCCCTAGTTTGTGTTTTATTTAGAGACAGGATCTCACTGAGTTGTTTAACACCTTGCCTTTGCTGAGGCTGGCTTTGAACTCACAATTCTCCTGTCTCAGCCTCCCAAAGTGTTGGGATTAGAGGTGTGCACCACTGCACCTGGCTCATAATGAAGCTTAAAGGCAAAATTTAAAAGAACTGAACTGCTGCAAGTTACTTTAACTGCATCCCAGCTCAAGAATGCTTATAGAAATACAAAAATATCCAGCATTCTCCAAAGCAGAATTCACAATGTTTGGTACCCAAGAAAAAATTTACAGATATGGAAAGGTGCAGTAAAATATGACCCACAATAAAAATTCAACTGACATCTATCCCAAAATGAATAAGATGAGAGAACTGGCAAAGTAGGATATTAAAATTATTATAACTAGATTCTGAACGTTCAAGAAAGTAAAGATTGGAAATGTTAGGCAAAGATGTAGGAGATATAAAAAGACGCAAATCAAATTTCTAGAGATTAAAAACTACAATGTCTGAGATTTTTAAAATATATTGGATAGAATTAACAGCAGATCAAACATTGCAAGAACAAAGATTAGTGACTTGAAGTTATGATTAAAAAAAACTACCCAGAGAGACATGAAACAGGAAAAAAAATTGACATAATTTGTGAGTTACAGTACAACTTCAGATCTAATACATGTGTAATTGGTGTAGAACAACTATTTCAAGAAATAATGACCAAAAAATTCCAAATCTGATGAAGATTATAACCCCGCAGATCTAAGAGCCTCGACAAACCACAGTAACAAGAAGTATAAAAGAAACTACAAGGCACATCATAACCCAATTGCCTAAAGACTGATAAAGAGAAATTCTTAGAAGCACACCAATAAAAATATGCACGAACTAAAAACTCTAGCATAAATCAGAGATTGTCAACATGGATAAAAAAATTGACTCTGCTATCTGGTACGTATAAGAAATACAGTTTAAGTAAAAAGAAAAAGACAGATTGAAAGGGAAAAAATATAAAAAGAGAACATAGTTTATTAACATCAAATAAAGTAGGCTTCAAGGCAAAGATAAAGAGATAAAGAGAGGAATACATAATGATAAATGGATCCATATTATCAGGAGGACAATAGTCATGAATATATAAGTGCCCAATAATAAGAGTTTCAAAATACATCAAGCAAAACTGGTAGAACTAAAGAAAGAAATACATATTTCATAATCATGGTTGGAGATTTTAATACCTTCTCCCAGTCACTGATGGTACAACTAGGCAAAAAAAATTCAATATGACATATAAAATATAGAATAGTAGTCAGGAAATGTTTTCTGAAAAGGATTAGATAGTAAACACTTTCGGTTCTGTGGGCCTAGAATCGCTGTCATAACTACCCTACTCTTTTGTTGTAGAGCAAAGGTAGCCACAGAAAAACAAGGACATGAATGATCATGGCTATATATTCCAACACAACTTCATTTACAAGAACAGGCAGCCATCCAGATTTGGCCTGTTGACCAACATTCACAGAACATCACACCTTGTAAGTGCAAAATACACATTCTTTCTAAGAGCACACATTATGTTCACCAAAATAGTGCATATGTTGGGACATAAAATAAGTCTCAATAAATTTTAAGACTAAAACATATTAAGAACTGTTCTCTGAATACAATGAAATTAAGTTGAAATCCATAACAGAAAGATATCTAGGAAAAAATTACAAATATATAGAAAGCAAATTTTTCTAAATTAGAAAATACTTTGAAATGAACAATAAAAACATAGCAAAACTTAGGAAATGCAGCTAAAGGGGTGCTTAGAGAAAAGTAGGCAGCTTTATTATTTATATTTAAAAGCAAGAAAAATACAAAATTAATAAAATAAAAGTTCTACCTTAGAAGCATGGTAAACCAAAATTATAAGGAAGAAGCAAAAAAGATAATAAAGTGGAAAACAGGTAAAGAATGGAAAAAATTAACAAGGATGAGTGTTGGTTCATTGTTGGTATAACTGTTCTGGAAAAACTGGCAATTCCTCAGAAGGTTAAACATAAAGTTACCATATGATTCATCAATTTCACTCCTAGTATATAAATAAGGGAAATGAAAACATGTCCACACAAAAATGTATACAGGAATGTTCACAGTAACATTATTTATAATAGTTAAGAAGTATAAACAACTCAGATATATCCACCAAGGGATAAGTGGATAAATAAAGTGATACAATGGAATATTATTTGTCAATAAAAAGGAATGCTACAACATGGATGAATCTTCAAAACATCATACTAAATGGAAAAAATTTCAAAAAAAATATCCTGTACATGAAAGGTATACAACAAGCAAATCTATATGTACAGAAAGTAGATTAGCAATTGCCCAGGAATAGGGAAGTTGGGAAGAAAATAAGTATGGAGTTTCTTTTTGAGGTAATGAAAATGATCTGAAACTGAGGTACACCACTTTTTTGTAAAAAACCACTAAACTTAAACATTGTATATGGATGAATTGTACGATATGTGAATTGCATTTCAATAAAGCTATTACTTTTAAAAGTTGGCTCACTAAAACTACTTTTTTAATTTTTATAAACTTCTGGATAGATTGATGATGAAGGGAGGGGAAAAAAAGAAGACACAAACTACCAATATCAGAAATGAAAGAGACTATCACTCTAGAAATTACAGACAAGAAAAGGAAAACAAAGCAAGATTATAAAAACTTTATTGAATACATTTGACACCTTAGAAAAAATGGGCCAACTCCTTGAAACATACCCCATAGAAAAATCAAATAAAAAATCTGAATAGTCCTAAATATATCAAAGAAACTGAGTATATTATCAAATATGCCAACAAAGAAAATTCCAGGCTCAGATGGCTACACCAATGAATTCTACTAAACATCCAAGAAATAAATAACACCAAGCTTACACAAACCCAAAATATACAGTGGGAACACCTTCCAACCTTTTATAAAGCCAGTATAATATTGATATTGAAACCACACAAAGAAATACACAACCAGTATAACTCCTCATCATGTACAACCAGAAAAATGGGAAGTTATGTTCCATGTATGTATGATATGTCAAAATACATTCTACTCTCATGTATAACTAAAAAGAACTAATAAAAATTTTTTAAAAAGAAATCAAAGATATTTTTAAAAAAAGAAAATCAGAGAACATCCTGATAAAGTCAGACCCCAAAATTCTTAATGATATATTAATAAATAAAAACCAATAATAAATTAAAAGGAGAACATATAATCAGTAAGTTTATCACAGTAATTCAAAGAGGCTTAACAAATAAAAACCAAGCAATATTGATTCACCATATTAAGAAAATAAAGAGGGTCTGGGATTGTGGCTCAGTGGTAGAGTGCTTGCCTTGCATGCATGAGGCACTGGGTTTGATCCTCAGCACCACATAAAAATAAATAAATAAAGATATTCTGTCCATCTACAACTAAAAAAAATTTAAAAAAAAAAGAAAATAAAGAGGGGAAAAAAAAGTTTATCTAACAAGAAACTCATTATCAGAATATATTTAAGGACCTTTACAACTCAATAATAAAACAAGTAATTATATTAATAAAGGCAAAAGATTTGAAGAGACACTTCATAAGGAAGATATATGATCTTCAAGTCTCTCATGAAATCAAAGAAAGAACGAGGAGCAAAGACAAAGGGCACATGACAAAGATGTGCAACTCATGATTTTGAACTAGGTCCTCTTGCTATGAAGGATATTATTGAAATAACAGGCAAAATCTGAATGGAGTCTGATGCTTAGACAGTATTATTAATGTTCTGATTTTAAAGGCTGCGCTGTGGTTATGTAGGAGATTTTGCTATATAATATATTTAGGGATGACAGGGTGTCACATCATCTCAACAACTTTGTCTCAAATAGACCACTCACAAAAAAAGGTTTGTTCTGTGCTTGAAAGTCTTCTGTAAATTTGAGATTATTATAAAAAAAAAATCAGGGCTTTAAAAAAAATAAGATACACATAAATACATCCATACCTAACCCCAGAGTTAATAAATCAGAATTCTCTGAGGAGCTATATAACTTACATTAAAGTCTTCAATGCATTTAATATATTTATTTTCTTTATCAAAAAATTTAATAATTCTGTTCTCATAAGAGTAATGTTGAATAAAGCTAATTGTATGAGTTATTTCCAACACAAAAAAGGATGCTACCAGTCACTCCCTGTTCTGTTATGAAACAACCACAAAAGCTCTTTTTCTGTCAAAATAAGTAAAAGTTTGTCATCTCAACACTGAATTTCTTGTAGAAATATTTTTTATTAGGAGGGCTGATCTTTATTCAGACCTGAAGATGTCTACTCCTGTAAGACTGGACAAGCAAGATTTCCACAAAAAATATATGTGTGCCACACCTAATTAAATGCCACAGAAGTCTCAAGCTCATCTGCTCAATAAATCCACTCTCACAGCCAGACTAATGTGGTATGACAAGTAAGCAGGTCACACGGTGTTTTGACTTAATTTATGAATAGTTTTAGTGTCTGTATTAAGTTTTGAGATCTTACCTTACTTTAAATAAGCTGAGTAACACAAAAAGTATTAACCAAAAGAAGAAAGACTGCTTTACTGGACTTTATCAAAATTAAAATAAACTCAGGATACATATCTGACAAATAATTTGTACACGTGTTATATAAAGAACTCTTAAAAATAATAAGAAAACAAACAGCCCGATTTTAAAGGGGCGAGAGACTTAAACAGATAGTTCAAAACAAATTTCAAAGACAAGCCTTTAAAAATTATGCTATTTTAAAATTTTGAGTGACTAGGGCACTGAGAGATATTTTTAAATGGACACAATTTATTATCTTCTTTTGAAATAATAAAATACACATTTAGCTTTTAATTACATAAAACACATTTTTCTCATGCAATAAAGGTTTAAACTAGCTGAAAATAACATTCACTAAAAATTGATATTACCTAAAAAATGTGAACAGTCATTAGACGTTATTTGTGATCTAATTTTGAAACCAAAATTTCCTACTTTGCAAGTTTTGGGAAGATTTAACTCAAGAAGTTACATTCTTGTATCACTTATATATATGAATCAGAGTTTTGCTGCTAAACAAAATGCAAAAATAAACTAGATGTTCAAGAAGATATATGACAAAAATTGTCATTCACAGCTCCCAACTGCAAACTCTGGCTTCATTAAAATAGGTTCTTGTTCTTACTGATTGGTTTTATACTCTAAAGGCTTTTTGGTAAACAATATGAATTTATAAAATCAACTTAATAATAAAATAATGGTGGGGGATATAGCTCAGTGGTAGAGCTCTTGCCTAGCATGCACAAAACCTTAGGTTCAATTCCCAGCACTGCACATATACACACAAAAAGTAATAATAATAAAATGTTACTTTTATAAGTTTTATAGTTGATGTTGGGATATGACTTCATTTAATGAAATGTTCTGCTGTTCTGAAAAATTTGAAAAATAATTCTGGATTTAAGAACTGCTGACCATTTAATTGAGAACAAGAGAGCCACAGACCTATGGGAAGGACACATCCACCCTGGGCATGGCTAACTGCTCAGGAACATTTAGTAAGGTATAAATCACTGAGATTATTGTCCAACAAATACATACAGTGCTTATCCCCACAGAATTCTGCATGGCATGTTTTATGGCAATACTTACTGGTGCTACTATTTTTCCTGTCTGACCAACTTGCATGTCATTGGGAACAAAGCCAGCATCAACAGCAGCACGGGAAGCACCAACTAAGGAGGGAAAAAGTCATTTTTTTTCAAGCTTTATTATTTATCTAGTGAGATATTCAACAATTGCAAACAAAGACATTAATAAGTTAGAAACATCTATTATAAAGAACTTACTTTTGAGAAAATCCATCACTGAGAATTCTAAATACTAATAGTGCATTTTCTAAGAAAACACCTTCTACTTTTGCACACAAATTTCACATTTTGAATTTGACTTCTATTGCTTGCTTTATCAAAAAGGCATTCATAAAACCTATATTATAATCCTACAGGATGTCACTATACATTGCTCCTTTAAGTAATAACCACAACTTTTGAAGAAAGGCACTAAAATATCAGTATCTCTTATGACCAGATGAAGAGTTACATATAACACAAGATAAAGGTTTAACCAATGTGAGCTCTCAAGTAAACAAAAATTTAACTGGTTTTCTATCCTTATTCAACATACCCATGGTCACATCCCAGACCTATTACCAATCACCCTTGATAATCTCAATTTCCAATATCTCTGCCTGGCCTCCTCCTTCCCACTGACTTCTTTTGGTACCAACTTCAACATTCCTCTGACCTATCATCTGCAGGTCTAGTCACTGCCACTTTCTCCCCCCATGTCCTCTCTTCTTTCTTCACCTACCTTAAATTCTATAGTCAATCAGTCTTGTGTTGCCTGTGCATGTTCCTTGAACTTCTTTGCCTTCTCTTATATTATCACACTTGGAAAAAGCTCCATGTCTGACTAAGAAATCTGTCCACTTTTTAAATAACTCTTCTATAGTTCGCATGACTGGAGAAAACACTCAAATATCCAAGAAATGTTAACTGGGTTGTACTCTAAGAGGCCTTCATGCTTCATACCAAATTCCCCTAGTTTGTTCATTATCTCCTTCTTTTAAGCTGTAATTTTCTATCTTTTTTCTCTCTTCAAACTTCCTATACTTTTTTAACATCCTCACTCAGCTGACTACTTTGCTTCCTATTCACTGAAAAAATTAGAACAATCAAGGGCTGGGGTTGTGGCTCAGTGGCAAAGTGCTTACCTAGCACGTGTGAGGCACTGGGTTCGATCCTTAGTACCACATAAAAATAAATAAATAAATAAAATAAAGGCATTGTGTCTGTCTACAACTAAAAACATTTTTAAAAAATTAAATCAAAAGAGAATTTCTTGGTGCTCCAACTAACATATCTACCCACCACCTGCAGCTGTGTCCACATTCTCTCGTCTACTCAAGGACACTGCTCCAGCAATTCTTCCCCATCTCTCATGTGGTTAATATCCCCCTCTACTCAAGCACTCCCATCAGCATACAAGCACACTGGTATCATTCACACTTTTTAAAAGTCCTTCTGTTGGTCCCACTCTTCTCTAGTTACTGTTTATTTCCCTGCTCCTCCATAGAACAAAATCCCTGTAAAGAGGTGTCTTGTACTCACTGTCTCCAATTCCAGCCCTCACATTCTATTTCTAAAAACCTTGTTTATTAAAATGTAACACACATAGAGAAAATCACGCTGCTCAACAGCTCCTCATCAAGTGACTACAGTCATGCACCACTACCTAGGACCATTCCTTTAGACCCAATCAGGTTTTGCCCCAACTATTCTACTCAAACTGCTCAGAGCACTCTAGAGCTCTGATGGCTAAATGCAACACTTTTCAGTCCTTATTTTCCTTGACCTATTAGCAGCACTTGACATAGTTGAGCACTCTTTCCCTCAATGAAACACTCTACTTGGGTTCCAAAACATGATCTCCCTCCTGGTTTTCCATTTTTGGCTTTCTTTGTCCTCTTCTGCTTTAGTTCTTTTTTTTTTTTTTTTTTTTTTTTTTTTTTTTTTTTTTTTTTTTTTTTTTTTTTTTTTTTTTTTTTTAAATATTTTTTTTCAGTTGTAGATGGGCACAATATCTTTATTTATTTGTTTTTATGTGGTGCTGAGGATCGAACCCAGTACCTCACGCATGTGCGACAAACGCTCTACCACTGAGCTACGATCCCAGCCCCACTTCCTTAGTTCTTAATTTTACAGTGTCTATGGCTTAGTTCTGGGAATGCCTTTTTTTTTTTTTTAATTTATATCCACTCCCTTGATTTTATCCAGTCTAATGGCTTTAGATACCATCAAATTGTCACCCAATTTCCAAATTTATAACACCAGCCCAAATTTCTCCAATGAACTCCACATTCCTATACCAAATGATTAATTGACATCTCTACATGTCTGTCTTAAACATCTCAAAATTTGATATGCCCAAAACTGAACTCATGATCTCTCTCTGGAAACTTGTGGTCTTCCCCATCTCAGCTAATGGCAACTAACTACAACCTATCAACTTCTAGGAAACTTTCTCTCATAATCCAAATCTGATCTGTCAGGAAACCCTGATGGCTCTTCCTTCAAATATATATTCCAAACTAGCTATTTTTCCTCATATCTACTGCCACCATTCTGGTCCAGTATTCTACCAGTATCTCTCACCTCCTAATTTGATCTCCCTGTTACTACACTCGTCCCTCTACACCTTATTCTCAAAATTGTAGCTGAAGTGATCCTTTTAAAATGTATTTGATCATGTCACTCTTCTATTCAAACCTTCAAATAGTTCCCCATTTTATTCAGAGAAAAGCAACCTCCTTACAATGACCTATAAGGCCATGTATGATCTGGTCCCACTATTACCTCCCAATCTTATATTCTACTACTTTCTCTTTTGCACTTTAAATTCTAACTCTGGGCTCCTTGCTACTCACCAAACAGGCCAGATTTGTCCTACCTTAAACAAGCTCTTTACATGTTACTAGTCCTCTGCCTAAACACTCTCCCTCAGAGATGCTCATGGCCTGCTTCCTCACTTCCTCACTTCCTTCAAACCTTTGTTCAGATGTCTTCTCATTAGGGCACTCTGGCCGGTTTATGTTAAAGTCCCATCTTCCCTCTCCAATACTCCTCCTTTTTCTGTTATTTTTCTTCACAGCACTTACCACCCTCTAACATATATAATTTACTAGTTTATTGTGTTTAGTGTCTGAAGTAGATAGAAAAATGAACTTTCCCAACACATTCTTTTTTTTTTTTTTTTTTTTTTTTTTTTTTTT
>PVHX01000558.1:0-23628 GCA_004024805.1 Geosciurus inauris | reverse complement strand
CAGCAGATAAGATATAAAGTTCAGGATCTTGAGACAAGGAGCTTATCCTGGATTATCTAGGTAGGCCCAAGATAACATTACATGCACACTTATAACAGGGACGCCGATAGAGATCCAGCTGCACAGAGAAGGTGATATGAAGACAGAGGCAGAGACTGGAGTGATATAGTCAGAAGTCCAAGAATACTGGGAATACCAGAAGTTGGAAAATAAGAAACTATTTTCCCCAGAAAAAGGAGAGTCCCTGCGGGATATAACACCTTAATTTCAACACACTTCTGGCCTCCAGAACAATGAGGGAATAACTTTGTTATTTTAAGCCATCAAGTTTGCAATAATTTGTTACAGTAGCCAGAAGAAAC
The DNA here is from genome assembly GCA_004024805.1 of Geosciurus inauris. Classification (NCBI taxonomy): domain Eukaryota; kingdom Metazoa; phylum Chordata; class Mammalia; order Rodentia; family Sciuridae; genus Geosciurus; species Geosciurus inauris. Next base: position 23,266 of record PVHX01000558.1, on the reverse strand, counting down.
TAATACAAGGTCTGTCTTGTCCAAATAGAGATGTCATTTCTACGAAGGCAGATATTTTTGTTTATTTTGTTCACTGCCATTTTCTTAGGATCTAAAATAGTGCCTGCCTTATGGTAAACATTTAATAAATAATTGTTCAATGTAACAATGAATGAAATAAAGATCCTCAAACACCAAACTGATTATAAAGAATCAGGATATGGGGCTGCGATTGTGGCTTAGTGGTAGAGCACTTGCCTTGCATGCGTGAGGCACTGGGTTCGATACTCAGCACCACATAAAAACAAATAAAGATATTGTGTCCATCTAAACTAAAAAAAATGTTTAAAAAAAAGAATCAGAATTATGCCTGTATTCAGACAAAGCAATTATTATTTTGATGGGTACATATATTACATAAGGAAAGCACAAGAAAACTGTAAATTTATCCACAAAATCCTTAAAATGTGAGAAAGACAGAATTTTTTAAATAAGGTATATCCGTATAGTAATTGTATAGTTTACAACTCAAATGTTTTAGATTTTTCAAAAAAAATTCCATCTCATTGATGTACTTTTAATAAGTCTATTTTTCCTATAAATAACTAATAATTCTGAAACAACTTTAAATATATTTCTATTTGTACATTAGACTACCCAAAAGATGAAATAATAGGACATCCTGAATCTGTATCAGGCACTGAAGATTACATTTTAGTATTTTATTTTATTTTAAATATTTTTTTTTTAGTTGTTGATGGGCCTTTGTTTTATTCATTTATTTGTATGTGGTGCTGAGAATTGAACCCAGTGCCTCACACATGTGAGGCAAGTGCTCTACGGCTGAGCCACAAACCCAAACTGGGGTTTTCGGTATTTTAAAAATGAAAAGTAAATAAATAGATAAGCTAGTAAGATTTGGCAAACATAAAAATAAAAGTACTAGGACATCCTCTTCTCGCTGAATGCTAGATTATTTATTGGAAGGTCTAAGAAAAACTATTTCAGAGAAAAAACTGAAAACCACAGAAAGTAAAATAGCTTGCAGCTTTGAGTCACTTATACATAAATGAATAATGAAGAAAAATGTTTCCAACAAAAAGGCAATATCTTTCTACTAAAGAAAATAACTTTACCTGCAGCATGTAGTTGATCTGCCAAGTCATATAATAGCTTGAAATTCTCTCCACTCTTCAAACCCCGACCTCATTTTTAAAAAAGATAAATACAGTAAACACAAACTCTGTTCCATAACAATTTTGCTATTTTTGCATACCTAAGTTTTCATATTATACAATTGCTGTGTTACACAAACCATGTCCCCTGTAAAACCTTTTTTGACTTCTTCCATGATACTGCTATACTTCTCCTACAGAGTATTCAATGTTACTATGACTAATTAGCTAGTTAAGCAACAAAGTAACCTCCAATATCTGTTCTTCCCACTAGAAAGAAAACTCTTCAACTGCAGGTTCCATATCTGTCTAGGTTACTGCTATACCTGCAGTTATTTGGTAAAGCACATAGTATTCAATAAATATTTTCTGAGTGACTGAATGAGGTTATTTGAATGGATGTCACCCACTAGACTTTAAACTCTTTGAGAGTAAGAATACTGCCAGGTCATTTTTGTTTTTCCAGGAATTTGCCACAGGCCTGTCATAGAACAAATACTTCATAAACATTTCCTGAATAAGTATTCAGGAATAAACAGATTAAATATATCTTTTCAAAATATTAAATTTTTTATTCTCAATGTCACTTGCAATAGAAAGGTGTATGGAAGAATATTATTTTGTTTGATGTTTCATTTGTAAAGATTTTAAAATCACGGCAGTCCTTATTTTTTTTGAAATGTCAGGCTATAAAGTCTTTTTTTATAATATACAAAAAGCATAATATACAAAAAGAAGCAAGTCTTGTGCAATATTAAGTTTTGATATTAAATGTGAAGAACCTTTCTAAGTGTTATCAACAGAAACCCAGACAACACTGGAAGTCTTTTGAAAGCAGAATGGAGGAGGGCATTCCATGCAAGATGGCACTGAGAGTCCAGCAGTTTTTCTGATTCAGAAGCCATTCATGCACTGCAGAATAACATGGAAGTCTATTAGTAAGACAACAATACCAAGTGGCAAAGTCAGAGATGAGATTTGTACTATGCTCCCCCTGGTGCCAGTGACATAGATGTGCAACAGAAAATCCAAATTGTGAATTACGCTTATAGTTTTATTTTCCTAATGGGTAAAATGGGAATAATACTTGCAATTTACAGGCTTCTTACATTTGGAGAAAAAAAAATGCTCTACTTTAAAATAAATACTTTAAACAATTAAAATATTGCAAAGTTTAGTCATCTTCTAAGATTAATATTGTACTTACCACCAGATACCACCACTTTGGCACCAGTTAGCTCTGGTCGATCACTTTTCGTTAATTTCTGGTCAAGCCACTCTGAGATTCCCACTGGTGAAGTACTTGATGCTACATACATTGATACATATGATAAAAAACCTGATAATGATTTCAAGTCCTAAAATAATTATTTTAAAAAGAAACACACAAATATATAATTCTATGAAATTTAAGTTTATTAATTACTATGAATTTTATGTGTTCTTAATTTCACTTTATTTGATTATGAAAAGTCTTAAAAGGACAAGATTACAGCCTTTGCCTCATTAGCTATAAGAGAAGTCATTTAATTCTCTGAGTCAATCTATAAGAAAACAGAAAATCTTTCTATGGGGTTCAAATAAGATGCTATATATGATAAAATGTAACCCCCTCTATATATTTGCCATTATTACATTATTCTATTATATTGAATCATTCAAATATTATAATTAGAAACAGTGATAAGAAAGTAAGAGGTCCTAACATCAATGTAGCAAATTAATCTTAATGGACCTCCTCTTTCACTCTCTTGATCTACCGAAGCAACTATCTTAGTACCAAACATGATGTGAAAAAAACACAATTGTTTCTTATTTTTGAATAACCTTGGGAATATCATTTAGACATAATTTTGAAGTATTCTGCATTAGCAATTTAATCAGAAGTCATCTCTTATTCTAATGGAATCTATGAACCAAAAAACAAGGAAAAACAAAACAAAAAAAGTTTCATATGGGGTTGGAAATGTAGCTCAGTGGTAGAATGTCTGCCTAGCATACGTGAGGCCCTGGATTCAATTCCCAGAGCTGGGGGAAAAAACACTCACCCTTTTCTGAACTGGCACTACCTCCACTTGTTGCTGCAGCTTCAAATGATGTTCCTCGGACAGAAAACACCTTCACTTTCTCATCACACTTCACTGTACATAAAGCATTTCCTGAAACACACAATTTATTTTTTAAAAGCAACTACAAAAGGTAAAACACAAATATTCCTTCCAGGCTCAGAATTTATTTCACAAAGAAAAGGCAATAAATATATATGCAACAATTGTTTTCTACCTCTACTAAGTATAGGGAAAAGAGGACTATAAGAGTGAACAAATAGCTGGGCATGGTGGTACATGCCTGTAATCCCAGTGACTCAGGAGGCTGAGGCACAAGGATTACAAGTTCAAGACCAGCCTCAGCAACTTAGTGAGGCCCTCAGCTACTTAGTGATACCCTATCTCAAAAAAGAGTGAAAAAATGTATCAGTGGATATCTGGACAATTCCTAATGCCTTTAAAAACAGGACAGGTGCTGACATGCCTGGAAGCAAGAAACTGGAACACTGGTATAACCACACTAAGAATATGAACAAAAAGGAATATTGAAAAAAGCTTCTTTCTCTTAAAAACAACACAATCAATAACTTAAAAACATGAGCTGCGACAACTTAATGAGATCATAGCTACTATGCTGGCTAAAGGAGAATGAATATATATGAAAAACACTTTAGGGCATAAAGAACAAGTTCAGATGGGCCTATATTTTAAAAGGATTTAAGACATTTCTTATGGATTAGCAATCACATTACAAGTGACCTAAACCATGATCAAATATTTGCCCTCAAATGTTACTGAAGACGAAAGGTCTAATTTGAGAATTGACCATTTAAACAGGAACATACAACTTTAATCAGATGGAACAAAGGGTTCACTGTCTTCTCCAACCCCACCAGAGACCAGTGTGCTCAGTAGAAGATCAATCAACTAAAGAGGCATTGAAATGAATTTCTTAATGTACATGGCAATGGAGTAGGAAAAGCAAATAAGATTGAGAATGCTATTTAAAAAAAAAAAGTTTTGCTTTCCCAGGTGTCACTTATAAAATAAACTGAATCTAATTTTTATTGATTACTAGAAAAAAAATCTCATCTGCAGACTGAATGGCCAGGCAGGAAAGCACTGGGATCTATCAGAGAAAATGCCATGTCATGGGCCAGCAGCAATGCTAGACTAAGATTTTTCTTAGAAACCTTTAAGATGATCCATTTAAAGCAATGGTATGGCTTTAGAACCCATTCTTCAAGATTTATTTATACTTTTTAACTAAAATTTTTTTTATAATTTATTTAAATGCATTTCAAGTCATTGTACATATATAGAGCTCAATTTTTCCATTTCTCTGGTTGCAAACCAGATAGAGTCACACCATTTGTGTCTACATACATGCACCAAGGATGATAATGACGATCTCAATCAACCATCTTTACTATACCCATTCCCCTTACCCTATTTAACATATCGATTAATCATCTTCCTTGAGAACTCACCTGCATAAATAGTTCTCACAAATGTGTCAGGTGACTTGATTGCAATAATGTCAGAAACTGGGGCAACATCAAGTTTGGCCGCTATTCTAGGCAGAAGGTTCTAAAAGGAAAATGATCTATGAGTTACACATATACATACTGGTGGATGGCTATAAACTATGAGCAATGACATCTTCCAAATGTATATTCAGTAGAAATTTTAATTCAAACATTTCATATTATACATGCACCATTGCATATCCCACATTGTCAGGCATAGCTTTTTGGGTAGACTTTGAAATCATGTGACTGCCTACCATTACTCTAACTGGAGTTGTATGCATTTTGCAGCAGTAAGTCACCGTAATTCAATATGTTAAACTATGAGTATTTGCTTTAATAACTATCAAAGTGTGATAGTTATGGATCCCTGAATTTTGATAAGACAGAAAAATTTAGAAGAGTAAAATCCTCAAATACTAGAAAACATTATACTTGGATATATTTACTAATGGATATGAGAGAAAATATTTCAGCACACATTTCACCTTTCATTGAAATTATGATTGCAAAAAAAGATCAAAACTAACCTGAACAGCAAGTAGCCTATGTATTGTGCATAAAAAAGAACAATAAAACAAAAGTATATGTGTGTCACATCTTTGGAATTGATACATGTGCTAACTTTTCTCTCACTGGCCAGAATCTTCCCAGGCCTCAGTGTCTTCATCTCATAATGAGGAAAGAGAATCTCTACACTTCTACTTTAAAGTTCTTTGACTCTAAAGCAAAACTCAGTTAATGAAGACTGAATGCAGTACTTTCTGGATTCAAGGTTCTTTTGTGATGTAATTTTTTAAAAAGTGAAATATTGCAATTTGATTATACACAGAGAAAAGCTGAATTATACACTGATTTCCACAAATCTTAGTCCTTATTCCTGAACTTGATACAATACTGCACTGAGCAGGCATAATCTCAACATCATCATTCAAGCTCCTCTCTGTTCTCTAACAAATCTCCCAGTACTATCCTGTAATTACTACTTTACTCTGCTTCCTTTCACATGCATGTGTAATTACACTATATTAAGTGGCACTAACATGTATTTTGTGTTAGAATAATTTTAATATACAGGTTATATTACTCTCAACTAGATTTATGGGGCTGTGCCTTCTATTTCTCTTGTGTTCCTGTCCCATATCTACTAAGTGGTTCTCTATAAATTGATGATAACAAAGGTTGACAGACTGAGTTAATTTCCCTCCTGCTATTTTTCCAACATGAGAGGTCTTCTAATTTCCATTTTATCATTACCTATATTACATAGTAACTTTCTTATAACTGAAAAAACTGCTACCAAGAAATATCTTCATTTATAAAACCACAATGAGAAAAATTTAAGATCTCACCAAAAAAAAAGAGTTTGGGAAAACAATTAAAATGCCATTAAATATAGTTCTAATTTGGTTATATAAAAGGTTTTAGAAGACACCTACTTTTAAAACAAACCAGATCTGTCAGTATTTAAAGCCTGCTTCAGTGAGCAAATATCTTTGTCAATCACCTTCTTTAACTGTCCAAAAATTACTACTGGAATATTGTTATCTGGCCAAGTAGATTCTCTTACAAATTTTGTTACGTAGACTGTACATCCTTTTTTTTTCCTTCTCTTTTCTTTATTTTGGTACTGAGGATTGAACTCAGTGGCACTTACCTACTGAGCTACATCCCCAGTCCTTTTTTTATGTATTTTATTTAGAGACAGGGTCTCTCTGAGCTGCTTAGTGTCTCGCTAAGGCTGGCTTTGAACTCAAAATCTTCCTGCCTCAGCCTCCTGAGCCACTAGGATTATAGGCGTGCACCACTGCGCCTGGCTAGACTATATAGCTTTTAAAGTTTTAGAACTTTCTTAATTACTTGAAATGCAGTATCTTTTGTACTTTCATTATTCTTTGTTTTTTTTTAAAAAAAATTATCCTGGTGCTTAAAGGCATGTTTTTCTGGATCTGTCTTCTATCTAAATCCCTGAGAGTGAATGCAATACAGATATAACTATCTCTTTTAAAAAAATACATTAACTTTTGATAGTATAGGTTTGACCACATGGCTCCTGAGAATAAAAAGAAAAAAGTGTTCTTTCCATAAACAAAAAAATGAGATCTTAAAAATTCTAGCATACCAATATAAAAGCGTATCACCTTAAAGCCATAGTTGGTGTAATGGTTTGATCTTAAATGTCCCCCAAAGGCATGTGCTGCAGGCTTAGTCATTAGCCTATGGCGCTATGGTGAGTTAGGAAAATCTTTAAGAGGAAAATTATTGGGGGTGTGCCCTAGAAAGACATATTGGAACCCCTACCTGTCCTCCTTTCTCTTTTTACATCCTAACTGGCATGAGGTAAGCAGTCCTGTCCCACAGTGTGCTCCCCACCAAAATGTTCAGCATCATGACAGGCCTAAAGGGACGTGGCCAACAACCATGGACTGGAATCTCTGAAACCCTGAGCCAAAAAAATCATTCTTCCTTTTTTTTTTTTTTTTTTTAATTTTTTTTTAGTTGTAGATGGACACAATATCTTTATTTATTTATTTTTATGTGGTACTGAGGATAGAACCCAGTGCCTCACACATGCAAGGCAAGTGCTTTACCACTGAGCTACAATCCTAGCCCTCATCCTTCCTTTTAAGTTGATTTTTTTCAGGTACTTTGTCACAGCAATAGAAAGCTAACTAACAGTTGGTAAAGGACCATCACAGATCTATTTAGCTTCTTCTGATGAACTCTTTTCTCCTTTGGAGCCCATTCACAGGCTGTGGTATCAGCTTCTAGGTATCAGCTTCTAATATGTGATCCTTATTCTCAAAACTCACACCTCTCACAACATAGTAGTCAAAGCCAGAGGACAAAAAGCTAGCTAATAAGACACAACAAACACCCTTTCTTGGTCTATTTTGTAGGTAAACTGTCATCATAGAAATTCAAGACTTATCTGTGTAAATCACCCAGCATAGAAACAATACCCTCAGAGATAGAACGATCCACAAAGACCTTTTCAACCATCAGGTAGGGGGAGGGGAAGTGTTAAAATGTATAATAGCAACTTTTGGCAATTTAACAATATGTATCATTAAAAGAATTTTAAATTCTTTTAAAGAATTTTTAAAGTTTTTTTTTTAAATATTTATTTTTTAGTTTTAGGTGGACAGAATATCTTTGTTTTATTGCTGAGGATCGAACCCAGTGCCTCATGCATGCTAGGCGAGCACACTACCACTGCGCCACAATTCCAGCCCCTAAAGTTTTTAAAGAATTTAAAATTCTTGATTTCACTTCTGGAACTCTATTCTAAATAAATACCAGGGAATGTATTCAAAGATGATTGTACAAGAATGTTTCCTTACAGCAAAGTCTGTAGATGCAAAGGATCAGAAAAAATCTAACTGTCCTTGGTTAAATATGGAATGTTGATATAGCCATTTAAATAATAAAATTCATACACATTATGAGCTCATATTTTCAAGACATACTCAAGTAAAAACTACTAGTCACAAAATACTTGGTGCTATATCATCCATTTCAGAAGTAGAAATATTTGTATACATGTATAATTTTTAAATCTACAGAAAGAGACCTAAAACAATACACAATTACTAACAGTTATACTTCTGAAAAGGGAAGGATGAATTGGGAATAAGAAAGAGGGACTTTCAAGCTGGGTATGGGGGCAAACAACTGTAATCCCAGTCACTCAGGAGGCTGAGGCAGGAAGATCACAAGTCTGAGGCCAGCCCCAACAATTTAGCAAAGTCCTAAGCAATTTAAAGAGACCCTGTCTCAATGCCCCTGGTACCAAAAAAAAAAAAAGGGAAGTGGAACTTTTATACCTTGCTTTCCATACTGCTATCTTATATGCACCCTTTTTAGGAATGTATTTGTGTACAACTTACTATTTTTTTAAGTAAAAGTAAAGACTATAAACTATAGTTTAATGAAGATAGAGTAAAACAAAAGGGAGCTAGGATGATACATGGCCAGAGAAAACAGCAAAAATCCATGAACAAATTCTTGTTCTTGGATTAGGGCTGTAGCTCAGTGGCAGAGCGCTTGCCTAGCACGTGTGAGGCACTGTGTTTGATCCCTAGCACCACATAAAAATAAATAAACAAAATAAAGGTATTTAAAAAAATGACACCATGATTTAAAAAAAAAAAAAAAAAAAACGCCGGACACGGTAGCACAAGCCTGTAATCCCAGCACTTAGGGAGGCTGAGACAGGAGAATCCTGAGTTCAAAGCCAGCCTCAGCAAGGGCGAGGTGCTAAGCAACTCAGTGAGACCCTGTCTCTACATAAAACACAAAATAGGACTGGGGATGTGGCTCAGTGGTCAAGTGCCCCTGAGTTCAATCTCCAGTACCCAAAAAAAAAAAAAAATTCTTGTTCTTGTGGTTCCCTGTTCTCCCTCCTCTTCTCTCACTTTCCTTTTTTTTTTTTTTTCCTAAAGATGAAGTCTTGCTATGTTGCCCAGACTGGCCTGAAAATTTTAATCCTTCTGCTTTGACCTCCTGAGTAGTTGGGATTACAGACATGCACCACCATGCCCTGCTCTAAAGATCCATCAGTCACCCAAGTAAACCTCCTCTTAAGATAAGTTACTAACAGGAATCTGCCTAGGTGCCCATTAACAGATGAATGGATAAAGAAAATGTGGTGTATATATACATGGAGTTTTATTCAACCTTAAAGAAAAATGAAATTATGTCATTTTCAGGAAAACGGATGGATCTTGAAAGCACTATGGTTTGGCAAAATAAGCAAAATTCAAGAGGTCAAGGGTCTTATGTTTTCTCTCACATGTAGACGCTAGAGAGGAAAAAAGAAGTGGGGCGTGTCTTATGAAAATTGAAGGAAGATCAACAGAGTAGAGGAAAGGGACCCAGGGAGGGAGAAGGGGAAGGAAAGGGGAAATACTGTGTGCATGTATGCATATTTAACAACAAATCTCACCATTTTGTACAACTATAATGCACCAAAAATAAATATGGAGCTTGGCATGGTGGCACATGCCTTTAATCCCAGCAATTTAGGAGGTTGACAAAGGAGGATTGCAAGTTCAAAGACAGTCTCAGCCAATTAGCAAGACTCTAAGCAACTTAGTAAGACCCTGTCTCAAAATAAAAAATAAAAGGGCTTGGTAGCTGAGCACCCCTGAGTTCAATCCCTGGTACTAAAATAAATTTTGAAAAAAAAGATACATCACTAATAGAAACAACACACACACACACACACACACACACACACAGAAAGAGAGAAATCAACTGTTTTTAAACAAAAATAATTTAACAATAGCCTTAATAGAGTTTTCTCCAAGGAAAAATTTGAGAATGTGGAAATAGCATTCTAAGATGACAAAATCTTAAAAGAACAAAGAGATCTTTATGACAAAATTTGAAAATCTATAAATGGCATTTTATCAAAAATTTTGACAAAATCTTGAAAGAATAAAGTGTAGCAAAAGTGCCCCATTAATGTGGATAAATTTGGATCACTTCTCTAAACAAAGTCTGTTGTACATTTTTAGCACAATGAAACCTAACTCTTTCAAGTAGTGACATTAGACTCCACATTCCCAGTCTTCTCACCTTTCCAAAGGCAGATGCTCCAGCACAGATGTGTGTGTAATTGAACTGCTTCTGAGTTGCCAAAATCAATGGTGTCAGTTCCTCTGAGAATTAAACACATTTAATAAAAAGCATTTCACAATATTTTCTTTTTTTCGGTACTGGAGATTGAACTCAGGGGCACTCGACCACTGAGCCACATCCCCAGCCCTATTTTGTGTTTTTATGCAGAGACAGATTTCACAATATTTTCATATTCATATAAGCAAGCATACCTTAGGCACACTTTTCCAATGCAAAACCTCACCTGGAAGGAGGCCTTTGTAAGCATCATGCTGAGCCACCAGAACTTTTGCTACACCTGCTACTTTACAGAGATCTTGTGCCACCTGTGATTAAAAGATAAATTTCTAATCATCCATCTATCAGAAATATCCAAACAGAAGCACCATCAACAGCATAAAATTTTAACAGTTAACCACAAAAATCATTCCTATTAACAAAAGGGATGCTTAGGAACAAATGTTGGTGGTGGTGTTTTATTCTTTTTAAGCCTTTTACAAAGAAAATCTTATGCCAACTGATCTAAGTATTCACCTTACATAGACTTTCTTTTTTAAAAAATATTTTTAGTTGCAAATGGACATGATACCTTTTATTTATTTATTTATTTATTTTTATGTGGTGCTAAGGATCAAACCCAGTGCCTCACACATGCTAGGCAAGCACTCTATCACTGAGCCATAACCCTAGCCCCAACTTATATAGACTATCAACAAAGAATTTCAACAAAAATTCTGCCTTGAAAAACAAAAGTACTAATTGATAAACCAAAATCAACATGGCTCTCTCTCACATTAATAATAGCCAATATATTTTATAATTAGGGTTTCCTAAAGGTGAACAAGATTTAAACATCCTACTTTAAAATTTACTGCATCTTAATGGATATTAAAATTAATAATGCTGAGCAACAGATAAAATCTTGTAATATAGCCCACTGTCAACCACTGAGTTCATGCCCACATGCATATATTTATCTATGACAAAACATTTGTCATATTATCTTTTTTAATTTCTCATTTTTCCTGTTTGGAATCAGGATAGGGATCTAAGAAAGCTTCTGAGCACTCAGACTTTCTGTATATAGAAGGCAATCAGAATTCTCCCTTTTAAGTATCTTTAACACAGCAGGACCAATTTCTGTTTATCAGAGTCACATCAGTCATGTTACTGTTTTCCGCCTGCCTTGTAAACCTCCATGATGATTCATGGATCCACTGATGATTACAAAAACCCATAACTGCCTCGATATAAAATGGGGACAGATTTGTCCTATCAAATCTTCTTTCTTTGTTTTTTGGTACCAGGGTACTTTTTTTTTTCTTTTGTAACACAGAATGTTTTCCCACTGAGCCACATCCCTTTTTTTGGGGGGGGGGGGGTACCAGGGATTGAACTCAGGGGCACTCAATCACTGTGCCACATCCCCAGCCCTATTTTTTGTATTTTATTTAGAGACAGGGTCTCACTGAGTTACTTAGTGCCTCACCATTGCTGAGGCTGGCTTTGAACTCACGATCCTCCTGTCTTAGTTTCTTAAGCCACTGGGATTACAAGCATGCACCACGGTGCCTGGCTCAAATCTTTCTTTGGGTGGTGGGAGCAGGTACTGGGAATTGAACCCAGGGGCTCTCTGTCACTGAACTACATCCCCAGTCCTTTTTATTTTTATTTTGAAACAGGATCTTGCTAATAGGGTTGCCCTCAAATTTGAAATCCTCCTGCCACAGCCTTCCAAATCACTGCGATTACACACCTGTCCTATCTTTTATCTTTGGGCACCTCACAAAAGAATCACTTTCTGTTTATAATAAATAGCTAAAGAAAACAGTATAAAGCTGAAATTTGCCTTGATTATTAATAGGTATTGGTTGTTTTCTTTAAGATTAAAACATGACATAACACTGTAACTAAGTAGATATCAGTTCAAATATTGTTAAGGTAATATTAGAATAATTATTTAAAATTATAGCAAAACAAATCCAAAATTTGTACATATCTAAAAATTGAGTAAACAAAAAAGATAGTTCAGCCATATGGTCAGATATTGTGGTTAATATCAACTATATAAGATTCAATAATTGTTAATACAGATTAGGTAATGAAATCCACATTAACCCTAAACCTGCTAGGATATGTTCTTCAAAATATCAATTTCACATAAGGAATTAGAAGTTACACTAATATTCAGAACCTGAATTATTGCATGCCCTGCATTGATAATTTAGTAAAAAAATAAAATCCTCTAAGAATATACCCTGTCCAGATTTACTCTTCTAGAAGGTTCAAACTCTCAATCGTCCATTTGGCTCTTCCTCTAGAATATGAGAGGGCTCAAGTGGCATAACTGAAGTACTCACCTACACAACAGCCAGTGCACAGACCCTGCAACCCACATTACATTACCTTTCCTGAGGGTTAGTTTTCATTATCTTATTTAACAATGACAAGAACATTTTTTAGTACCAGCTATAATTTGGTAAGAAAAATACTTACATTTGAATTCTCCTACCAATTAAAAATTAACACTCATCATACTTTGTCCAGATTTACCACTTTCAGGAATTAGAAGCAATTAGTAAGTATATTCATCAACACAAAAAGGGACTGGCTATTAACCTTTAAGGGGACTCAAATATTATCATTCTACTTGGTACCTGATGGCATAAGATGATGCCAGTGGAACTAAATCAAGTATTCTACCTCATTCCAAAAGATAAAATGCTTAGTGAGCAAACCTTTTAGTTCCTTTTTCACACACAGTAATGGTTGTGACACTGGCCATTTAATGAGGATTAGAGCCCAGTTTGGGTTATAGTCCTCAGTATAATTCTCTGTTGCCATCTTTTCCTGTCTCTTGATGGAGATTATATTTGCTATGGCTGACCTTAAAAATTTCTCACCTTGTCACATTTGGTTCCAGCTACTAAGCAGGACACTTCACCTCCAAGACGTTTGGCTGCAGTGATAGTATTTAAGGTAATGGGTGCTACAGAGTCATTTGCATGCTCAGCTATTACCAGGGTACTCTGAAATCGGAGCAATGAGGCCTAAAAAGGGGGGAAAAAAAGTTATTCATAGGGTTTTTTTTTTTTACTCTAATTGTTAAGTTTATGTGCTTTAAAGAAAATTATTCTATACTTAATACTCTATAAATGTATTTACAAAATATATTTATATTCAAGAGCAAAAATTGTGTTGTGTCTATCATTATAATAATATCCTCACCTAGTAAAAACTGAAATGCAGATGAGTTTTTTCTATTTTTAGTTGTGGATGGACACAATACCTTTATTTAATTTATTTATTTATTATGTGATGCTGAGGATCAAACCCTGTGTCTCCTCACATGTGCAAGGCTCCACCGCTGAGCTACAACCCCAGCCCCCAGGTGAGTTTTCTATTGCTAGAATATGTTTAAGAATTATTTCAAACAATTTTCCCACAAGCCTATGTTCGATGTGTAACTGTTATATACCTAAATTTAAAATCCTTCAATGGAAAACATTAACCATCAAAGTAGGAATTGGTCAAATTCTACCACCAAATTACATTCAGTTACACACTAAGGAGTACTACACTAAAGAGCATAGTAAGTTCAGAAGTTCAGAAATAAAGGGTTTGAAAACAATTACTAAAGTTGATTTTTTTTTTTTTTTTGTACCAAGGATTGAACCCAGAGGCACTTAGTCACTGAGCTACATCTGAAGCCCTACTTATTTATTTGTTTGTTTGTTTGAGACAGGGTCTCACTAAGTTGCTTAGGGCCTCATTAAGTTGTTGAAGCTCATTTTGAACTTGTGATCTTCCTGCCTTAGTCTCCCAAATTGCTGGGATTACATTCTATACTAAAGTTGATTTTTATTGCTTCAATAAAAATTGCTTCAAAAAGCATTCAATACTAAAATTATAATGGAAATCTGTTTTTAAAATATGACAACAGCTGGGCATGGTGGCGCAGGACTGTAATCCCAGTGGCTCAGGAGGCTGAGGCAGGAGGATTGTGAGTTCAAAGCCAGCCTCGGCAATTTAGCGAGGCACTAAGCAACTCAGTGAGACTCTGTCTCTAAATAAAAAATACAAAAAAGGGCTGGAGATGTGGCTTAGTGAGTACCAAAGTTCAATCTGAGTTCAATCCTGGGTACAAAAAAAAAAAAAAGACAGTAAACAGCAATTTTACTGGGATTTTGACTGCTCAAATATGCTTCTGAATTAAAAAGAAATATTTGTAATTAGTATCTTGGAACCAACCAACATGTAGTTCTATCTTGTATGAACTATCAAGAGACCACCAATTATTCATGATCATCTGGAATAATTCCAAACACCCAGAACACGGATATGAACTAGAATAACTCCATATCCAAAGATTTCATAAGAAATAAGATGTGTTCATGTATATTATACAATAGAATAATTTTTCAAATAATGAAGAGAACCAAAATGAAGGCTGCTGATCATAGCCAAGGGGAGGAAAAGAAAGGAAAGAAGTTTAGGTGTTTCTGTCATGTGAAAAGATGAAGAAGGTCAGCACTACAAGCTTTGGAACCACCCTGTGGAAAATGGCAATATGAAATGAGGAAAAGGTACTGAGAATCAAATGGCATGGTTGTGTGGTTTAATTTAGCAAAAAATTTCAGCTTTGGAGTTGGAATAAAGAAAGCACAGTATTAAATTCACCCAGAGCTAGAAACTTACAAGGAAAGTAAAAGGGAAGCCAGAAATGGGACAATAAATGGTAACACAACTAATATGCAGTTTTTATAAAAGTATGCTTTTTCTATTTACTGTATTATTAATATCAATTGCTATATTACCATATTTTTTACCTTTTTGTTAGCATAGTATATAGGCTTACCAGTTTAAGATTTGGATTATTTATAATATTTTATTATTATAAGCAATGCAGAGAAGACAACCCTCATAATTAAATCTTTGTACTAAACCTCAACAGAGGAAAATTACTTCTTGTGTAGAATGACCCTTCCTCTGACTGGAACCTGGCCATACTTCACTCTGGCTTTGACTCCCTAAGCCAGATTCTGTCCAACCTCCAGCAAGATGGGCACTTCCTTCCCCTAACCTACGTACCCCTACTACTTCATCCCCGGCCTTCTAAACTTGCTTTACCCCCAAAGAACCAAGGTCACAGCTGGGGCCCAAGACCCTAGGTCATGCCTCCAGAGGTAGAAATGCTTCCAGGGCCTCACTACCCTGAGGATGGGAGAAGAAAGAGGACACCATAGCAAGATATACCAGAGAAAGCAGTTACTGCATTGTGGTATCAGTAGACGCCTTTTCTTATCTTTTCCTCCCTTATTGTTTACTCAAAGGTAGCAGGGAAAGGACAGAAAACAAGACTTGTTTACTGCCATATCAAGTACCAGTTTAAAGAACTTTTTTCTTTTTTACAAATAAAAAAATTTCTAAGCCAGGCGTGGTGGCGCACGCCTGTAAACCCAGCACTTTGGGAAGCTGAGACAGGAGAATCCTGAGTTCAAAGCCAGCCTCAGCAATGGCAAGGCACTCAGCAACTCAGTGAGACCTTGTCACTACATAAAACACAAAATAGGGATGGGGATATGGCTCAGTGGTCAAGTGCCCCTGAGTTCAATCTCCAGTACCAAAAAAAAAAATTGTAGTAAGAAAGAAGGCAGTTCAAATTAAAAGTTAGAAATTTTTATGCACATCTAAAGATTCCTTTCTTGCTGGGTGCAGGGGCGCACACCCAGCAACTCAAGAAGCTGAGGCAGGAGGATCACAAGTTCCAGGTCAGCCTCAGCAACTTAGTAAGGCCCTGTCTCAAAATAAAAAATAAAAAGGACTGGAGAGGTGGCTCAGTGGTAAAGTGCCCCTTTTAATCCCTCGTAACCCACCCCGCCAACAAAAACTCCTTTCTTGTGACAAACTCCCAGAAATAGCAGATGAAGAAATAGGCAAACTTTCAAGGCTTTTTATAAAGACTGATACAAATGGTTTTTCAAAACTGTTGTACTGGCCAGGCCTGAAATCCCAGCACATAGGAGGCTGAGGCAAAAGGATCATAAGTATGAGGCCAGCCTGGGCAAATTAATGAGACCTGCCTCCAAAAAAATTAAAAGAGCCAACAGTGGAGCTCAGTGGTAATGTGCCCCAGTATGGGGGTTGGAGGGAAGTTTTGCTAATTCACAAAAATTCACAATTTCTAGAATGGAATGAAAGTTCCTGGAAAGCAAATACCATACCTGTTCATTTTTATAGCCTCAGAATCTAATACAATGTGACTTTTTAAAATTTACATCTGTAGAATTATATGATACTTTTTCTTTTTTAATCAGAAGAGCACAATATAAAAGACTTTTTAATTAAGAACCAATAGCATAATTTATGTTTTGAATATTTCATAAGAATTGCTAGTAATTATTACCAATATATATCAGATATCATATTTTTTACTATGTATCACACATCATTTACCACAAAAATTATGAAGTTTCCATCACCATTTGAAGAACAAATCCAAGATTTGGTGGCAGAAGGCCCATATTTGCTGAAAATTATAGTTCTATCATAAAATAAATTGGGTAGTTCTCCTAAGGAAATGTGAGGCTTTTTTAAACTTCCAGTGAGAGTTGCATATGCTTTTTAAAGGACTGTTCAAAATTCAATTTCTAAGTAAACAACAAAAGAAAATACTTGAAAACCCTTTCACATCAGACACAGTGGCATATGCTTGTAATCTCAGCGATTCAAGAGGCTGAGGCAGGAGGATCACAAGTTTGAGGCCAGCCTCAGCAACTTAGCAAGATTCTGTCTCAAAAAATAAAAAAGGACTAGGGATGTAGCTCAGCGGTAAAGCACCCCTGGGTTCAATCTCCAGTACTAAAACAAAACAAAAAAACCAACCCTCAGTTCATCTAGGAGATCAATTTTTACTAAAAAAAACTACATACACATCATAAGGGCATGCTATATTATCAGTTGACTTCTTTATAATTTCAAAAATATTAAGCTTCCTTCTAAATCAGTGTTTTACCTTTCTTTCCTTAGATCTTAATTATGCGGTCTAATTCTGCAGCTAGCTGTGATCTTTACAATGTTAGTCCTCAGTCTGAAGCCTAATTTCCTCATATACAAATTGTGCAGGATGAATTAGATCATAAGTTTTCAAACTACCCTTCATAGAAGTGCTCCTGTAAGACACCGCAAGAACCACCACTCAGGTTAAGTGGGGTCCAGGCAATCAGGGCTGCTAGAACACACCCCTCAGCTTTGTTTTAACCAGATTTATCAAACTAACAAATATAGAGCACTGTACAAAGTAGTTTTACTTTGTGAGTAGTATCTTATTTAAAACACACAAAAACTCTATGATGTAAGTACTAATTGCCTGACTTTACAAAGGAGGAAACTGAACTTTTGTGGTTACATATCTAAGAAGCATATTCTAACTCCAGGTAGTCTGACTCCAGAGTTTTGGTTCTTAATTATTAGCTCACATCAAAGTACCACCATTTATAGCTGTTTTAAATATGGGTCATTCCTGTAAGATTTCACTTGGCAAATACATTCCTGCTTTAACAACAACAACAAAATAGCACTGGCAAGGCACAGTGGCATATGCCTATAATCCCAGCGACTCCAGAGGCTGAGGCAGGAGGATCACAAGTTCAAGGCCAGTCTCAGCAACTTAGCAAGATGCTGTCTCAAAATGAAAAATAAAAAGGGCTGGGAATGGGGTGGGGGTTATGGCTCAGTGGTAGTGTGCTCACCTAGCATGTGTGAGGCACTGGGTTCGAGTCTCAGCACCACATATTAATTAATTAAAGGTCCATTGACAACTAAAAAATATTTTTTAAAAAAAAGAGGGCTTGGGGGTGCTGGGGTTGTGGCTCAGTGGTAGAGCACTTGCATTGCATGTGTGAGACACTGGGTTCAATTCTCAGCACCACATATAAATAAATAGAATAAAGATCTATTGTCAACTAAAAAAATTAAAAAAAAAAAAAAAGAAAAGAAAAGAGGGCTTGGGGAGCCAGGTGCAGTGGCTTGGACCCCTTTATCTGGGCTCTAAATGCCACTCTTAAAAATCTACTCAGAGACTTCTTTCTGCAATTCCCACTCAGTACTACAATGTTTCCAATCTCTCCCTTACCTTACCTCTCCTTCCTTCTCATCAACTTTTAAACATGTTTGAGGCTCTCCTAATTTTAAAGAACTCCTGTATTAAAAAAGCCATTGCCCCACATTCCACTCTAGCCACTACCCTCTCTAATCCCTCATCTTTCATCATGCCTTGATTACGTGCATCTGGTTTATCCCCGCACCAAAAGTACCAACGCTTTTCAAGCTTTACCTTACTTGTTCTCACTAATGTTTTAAATTATTGACTATTTCCTTCTGCATTCCATGCCTTAATTTACCATCTATATGAGAATGACTTCCATATTTTGTGCATCTGTGTGTATCTCCAGTTCAAATCTTTCCTAAGTGCTACAGACCTATAATTGGTTACATCTGCACATCTAAATGCTTAACCTGCCTCTCATCAAACACTTTCCAACTCAGCAGATCCCAATCTTACCTCATCTTTCCCCCATGTTCCTCTAGCCCCTCCCCATAATTCTTCTCTTCCAACTTCTTCAAGGGATGCACCACTCTTTACCAAGGTATGCAAACCATGATCTCAACCCTTACATGTGATCAGCCTCTGAATTCATAACAATTCTACCTTCTAAATGGAGCATCTTCTAAATTCATTACTCCTTTCCATCATCAATACCAATATGCCATTATCCTTTTCCTATATTATTCTGAAAGTTTCCCAACCCAATTTTGCTCCTCTCCAATCCATTTCTCTTTCCATAATACAAATCTAACATGTTATTCCCCTGCTTAAAACACTTCAATTGTTTCCTGTCCCCTTAGGATATGGTAAACTAGACTCCTCAGGTTGATTTACCAGGCATTGATTTTGTGGCCTGATCCACCTCTTTAGCCATACATCCCTCACTCATTTACACCTTATTTTCAGCTATATAAACTCATCCTGCTCTCTCTGACTTCCAGTCTTCCCACATATTATTCCTCTGCCTAGAGGACTTCTTACCCTGTTACCTGATTAGCCTTAAGTTTTCTGTTTAAAGTACCATTGCTCCCAAAACCTTCATATGGTTGCAATGGTAAAGAGCACAGGCTGTTATCCTGCCTTCACCCTTACTATTACTCTATCCTGCAGTAAACGGTTTGAAGAACCTTAATTTACAAAGTACTTTCACAGAGACACTTTACCTTCTCCAGCTTCCCAACAAAATTAACCCTCTCCCTATTTTATGCTCCCCAAATGCCATATTCAATCTTACTCAACACTGATGACACTCAATGTGTTCATTATCTGTCTTCAATCTATTTGCAGCACAAGGACGAGGACCAGTCCTGTCTTGTTCTTCACTGTGGTCGCAGTACCTACCTTCATGCCTAGCACACAACTAGTACCCAATGAATGCTTAGAGACTACATGAGAAGCTTTCCTTAATAATCAAAAACTAAAAAGCGATTATCCCTGTGTCATTGATAATCATCTATACACACTTATGAACACCTCAGAAGTACATAAACTTGGGGCTGGCTCAGTGGTAGAGCGCTTGCCTAGCATGCGTGAGGCACTGGGTTCGATCCTCAGCACCACATATAAATAAATAAGAAATAAAGGTCCATCAACAACTAAAAAAAAAAATTAAAAAAAAAAAACAAAAAAAAAAGAAGTACATAAACTTGTTAAATCACTCAAACAGACATCCCATTGTGCTTTTAAAGAATTACCTAGACTACCAACTAGACTTGGTTCCAAATAGCAAAATGTGAACATTTTCCTTCTGCTTACCAGCCACATACCCTTTTAAAATTGATTGGTCTTTACACAATAGCACACTTCTTGAGGTCAAGGTTTAAAGAAGTTATAACTCTGTACCCTTTCAGAGCCAACCCTCTTGAAAATTACCCCCATTGACATGGATTCTATTGCCTCACCTCCCTTCCTCTCTTTTACTAACAGTACATTTTCACTTGCAACACAACACTGAATCCAACCTATTCAAAGTCACCAACAACCTTACTATAGTTAAGTCTAATGAATACATTTTGGCTCTTCTCTTATTCAACCTCAACAGTTCTTGACACAGTTTTTACTTCCACAGTTTTTTTAGAGTTCTTCCTGTGACTTTAACTGCATATTCATGCAATAAACTACCACAGATGTTAGAAGAAGAAAAAAACAGCTGGAATCCAACTCCCTACTTCACCCTGACAAATCCATTCATAACCTAAGCAGTAAGAACAATTTTAACTTACTTCCCTCTGACCATCTTTGAAAATTAAGTGGGATGAGGGACTAGGATGGGGGAAGGTAGAGGAAGGTTTTTTTGTTTCTTAATTTAAAAAACAAAAACAAAAAAAAACCAAAAGTAATAAGCTATAAAATCTTTCCAAGGTCTTCTCAAAAGAATAAATCATATAATTAAAGTCACCTACCCCTATTATAACATACATTTTATAACAATAAAATGTATATTACATTTCTACACTTAAACTAAATACTTTAACCTCCTCAGTAAAAATATAGCACCTTTAATCATAACTAGAAATGTCATATGACATTGATTACAATATTAAAAACTTAGTCAATTTACTTCATTTTAAAATCAGACAAGACTCTTAGACACATTGGCAGGCAGCATGATTTTACTAAATTCACCTTATGCGATAAATTTTCTTTTAGAGCCACACCAGATTTGGCTCTCTTTCTTCTTTCAAAAGAAATTAAAATTTGCATATGAATTAGAGTTAAATCTCATTCATCAATGTTGAACGGTGGATTCTGAAAACTATCATGTTCCTTCTCCCTAGTTTCATAGCTTTTTAATAATGATAGATATTCCTTCTTGTCTGTCTAAGGACACTCAAATGATGCTGCAAGTGTTGCTTCCCTCTCCACAGAACATTTACTTTTATTATTTGACCTTTTTTATTAGTCATCAAATCAATTTAAAAATAAATTAACAAAATAATAATTTAGACTAGTAACCCTGCAAAAATGTTAGTGACTAATTGCAGCTGGGCATGGTAGTGCACACCTATAATCCCAGGGACCTGAGAGGCTGAGGCAGGAGAATAGCAAGTTCAAGACCAGCCTGGGCAACTTGGCAAGGCCCTGCCTAGACATAAAAAATAAAAAGGTCTAGGAATGTAGCTCAGTGGCACAGTGCCCCTGGATTCAATCCTTAGTACTACCAAAAAAAAAAGTTAACTAATTGCAATTGCAATTGTCTGCCTCTCCATTTTCCTCTTAGTATGTTCTCTAGTTCTAATATTATAGATGTAAATAACCACTTTTGTTAACAGACGACTTTGGGGACCCCTCCCAAAGATAAAGAACATTGCTTGGTAGCAAAAATCAATCAAAACTAGAAACAGAACACAGATACTAAACATAAGTCATTTAACTTATATTCTAAAAGTTTAATAATTCTTTTTAAATTTTTTTGAAAATAGTTTAAAAAAACACCCAGCTTCTAGAACTCAAACAAATCCAGCAAAGTGTCAGGATATAAAATTAACACCCATAAATCAATTGCGTTCCTATACACCAATAATGAATCAGCTGAAAGACAAGTTAGGAAAACTCTCATTTACGATAGCCTTGAAAAAAATATTAAATACTCAGGAATAAATCTAACAAAAGAGGTAAAACACTTCTACAATGAAAGCTAAAGAACACTAAAGAAAAGAAGATCTTAGAGAGAGGTTCCAAGATGGCGGCCTAGGCAGACGCTGTGGTCAGCCAGAGATTGAAGTTGTGGAAATACCATCTCCCAGCCAGCTTCTGGACATCATCCTACAGCTACCCCGGTAGGAATTTCACTTGGGCGTGTAAGCAGGGCCACCAGGCAGCAGCCATTGCCACAAGCAGCGTGACTTCGGCAGCAAGCGGCGACAGAGCTCAGCTGCGGCGGCTCAGAGCCCCAGCCCTGGGCTCGCCCCGGGCAGGGCCTGCTTCTATACGGGGTTCCTGGCTCCAGCGCCCACCCAACCACGCAGGGCCCCTAACAGCTGCTCCCATGGACACATGGCCTTAGCCGCTAGCCACTGGGGAGCCCAAATTCAGGGTAAGAGTCGCTCCAGAGACTCCAGCGGAGACAGCCCGCCGCACTTCTGCTCCAGAGCTCCGGTGCACCGGCAGGAGCCGCAGAGGGCCCAGATCCGCCCGCAGGAACCTCCACGGGTGTCCAGAAAGAGGGAGACCAGGAACTGCCACCTGGAGCCACTGAGGATCCCAAACTCAGGAGTTCCTGTTCACCAGCAGGAGTGCAAGAGAGGGCCAAAACAGCCCTCAGGGGCCACCTCAGGAGCCCAGCCAAGGCCACTCCCACTGCCCTCTAGAGGTACATCCACTACTTCCGCCACCAACTTTAGTGACAGTAGTGCCCATCTGGGGACACTGGGAGAACAGAAGTAGTTCCAAGGTGAGACACAGGTAATCTGGAGTGTCAATACAACATTATAGGATAGAAGCCGCAATACCTCAGATTGGTATTTCAAGAAAGGAAGATACACAATCAACATGAAAAAACAAGGGAAGAAGTGCCCCAAATAAACCTGGACACAACTGTAACAGAATCCATTGACAGCACAGTTGATGAAATGTCAGAGAAAGAATTCCGAATGTACATAATTAAAATGATCAGCGAACTAAAGAATGACATAAGTGAACAATTACAGGCAAAAATTGATCAATCCAACAAAGAAATAGGACAGCAAATAAAGGCAACCATAGATCATTCGAACAAAGAGATAAGAGAGCAATTACAAGTAGCAAAAGATTACTTTAAGAAAGAGCTAGAGGGCTGGGATTGTAGCTCAGTGGTAGAGCGCT
>PVHX01000557.1:0-284856 GCA_004024805.1 Geosciurus inauris | reverse complement strand
CCACCACCAGCGAGGGACACGGCGAGAGCTCCCACAGCCGCCACCACCTCCTCCCCTCCGCTGCTCTCCTGAGGTTCTTTACCTTTCTCCCCTTCTGAAGAGACCCTGTGTCCCAACACCACCTCAACAACCTAGGAGCCTGCAAACCTACAGGACAGCCAAGGGCAAAGGGCTCCAGCCATCTTTGTTCCCAGCCGGCAACACGGCTGGAAGACCTGCGGTGTGCCTGCAGAGGGTGCTTTCGGGGCCATGGCCCTCTTTTTAAAAGTCCTCCCTTTGGTCCTGCTCAGGGGATCCTACTCAAAGCCAGATCTTCTTTTTAAAATGCCATTTTTTTTTTTTTTAATTAGGACATGGCCAGTCCTGTAACACTGTCGCTCAAGGAAGGAAGATGAATGCTGAATAAGGAACAGAGAAAAGCAGAACAGAGCAAATGTCCCCCAACACTGTGACTCTCATGTAGAACTCGGTCCAGATGAGGATCCAGCCCTCGCCTCCCGCTCTGGGGACATGTCCCCCCCCTCCAGGGGTCCTTGATGCCCTGTCTACAGGAGGAAGGAGGAGCACCCCCACAGTAAGTGCTAAGTGCCCCCAGAAGGTCGCTCTGCAGAGCCTGTGCCCCAGCTCCACGAACACCAGTGGCTTTTAAGTCATAAATGGGGAAACGCCAATATGTGTTTATCAATCACCAAGGAAACCTGCTTCATGCCGACTTTCCAAGTAATAAAAATCAGTTCCAATATAATTTAACCCACATCAGAAGTCAGATTTGCAATGAGTATTGTCGGGAAACTACAAATTACATTTTTAAAGATTGGTCTATAATTACAGGCTTTATTAATTACACGAGGGAGCTGCTCTTGAAAAGGTGTCCTATTTTGCACCAGAGAGGTGGCCTATGAGAGCCCTGTCATCCTCACAGATCCGTGAACCAGTGTTCACAGGTTAGGTTTCGATGAAGAGGCTCACCTGCTGTGCTAGTTGGAAACCCCACACGTGTCATTTAAAAAGAGAAAAAGAGAACAGGACGCACACATTCCTTGGAGGGGGAAGTTAGCCAAACAGAAGAGAGGGGACTGAGAAGTTTGAGTCAATCCCTGATTTCCCTTTCCCAGGCATCAGCCTCGGTTCAAACCCTACCCTGGAACCCTTTCGGTCTTGGGTTCGAATGCCTGCGTCCTGAGGATCTCTGGGTGGTACCTGGGTCACCCCTAGGTCCTGCTCCTGCCAGTGGGACCCTCAGTAGGAAGCATGACGTGGTTTAAGACATTGTTGTCTTGCTTTACAGCCTGGCGGGCTTCGGGCCTTCAACATGGGTAAACAAGCCACCCAGGGCTGTGGGAGGGGCCACCGCGGGTGCCAGAGGCTGGCTCACCGTCCTCTCAGCCTGCTCCTTCCTTGGTGGCCATGAGCCCTCGGTGGCCCCGTTCCTAGATCTGTTTTGTTTTGAAACAAACTTGGGACCACCCCGTACATGCTTCCTTTCACCTCATGCCAGAAACGAGAGGGAAAGCCAGCACATGCGGCCATTTGTGCCTCCCTGGGTCTTGAACAAAGATACCTCTTTTTAGCCTGTGAGGTGAGACTCTCCCGATGCTGGCTGTGCTGCTGTTGCTGGAGCGAGGCTGCTGGAGCGAGGCTGCTGGAGCGAGGCTGCCGTGGCTGCAGGGTCTCCTGCAGGTTGGGCTGGTGGGAGCCCTTCCCCAGGAAACTGCAGCGCAGGCCATTACAGGGCCCCCAGACCCCTCCCTGAAAACAGGCTGTCATGGAAGTGACCATGGAGGTTCAGGCTCATCGGGCTCTGCCCCCTCGCAGACCACGTGGTGTGTCCCCACCGCACCCCATCGCGGCATCTGGAGACAGCACGCTTTCATGGGCCAGGAGGGCTGAGCGGGCCAGGGGCTCCTTCGGTGCCACTTTGCCCGAGGTCCCCCACTTGTCACTTGTGCTGGCCAGCAGGGTTGCAGCCTCTGCCAGCTTGCTGGACCTGGTCATGCCCAGAGCCCCCTTCTCTGCTTCCTAGTCGAAGCTCTGCTCCCCCAGGTGACTCCGTGGGGTGGTGACGTGGCTTCCATCTTCCATCAGCATCACTCTCTCCTGTGCCCTGGCCTCCCTGGGCACTGGGACTGGAGAGCCCTGCCCTCCACCCCCAGTGGGCAGACTGGTTCCCGTACAGTTCCTCTGTGTCTGGGGGCGAAGCAGCTATGCTTCGTGTCACATGTGACTGAGACTGCTAGCTGCCAGACCAGGTCTCTCCTCCCTCTCCCTCCTAAGATAGCCCTGCTTTTACTCCGAGCAGTAATATGCTTTGTTCTAGAATCCCCGCAGGTAAATGTGGGCCATGCGATGCAAGAGGAAGTCATCGTGTGGGCATGTGGGGCTGCTCAGTAGGCTTCTGAAGGACAGGTCGGCTCATCTGATAAGTGTGCCTTTTTTTTCAATAAATAAAGATCCTTTTGCTTCTTTCTTCTGTCTGGGATAAGTCATAATGGCTGGCACTTCTGCAGCTATCTTGGGCCATGAGAAGACCTGAGACTAGAAGTCTCACACCAAGAGTGGAAAGCGCAAGAGCGGGAGGGTGGGTTCCCAGCGACTGGGTACCACTTTCCAGTCCTGGCTGTCTCTCCTCTAGACATCAGTCAGATGAGAAGGAAACAGAGACAGGCCCACCTTGTTTAAGTCACTTACCTGAGTTCCCTGTCCGAGGCAACCCCACGTAATTCTGACCCACCTTTTACCTTCCTCTCCTTGCCCAGGGAGGTAATACTGCAGTATCACTTCCCGTGTTCTTCAGGCCTCTGGCTTTACAGCCTGGACTTATCCATGCAGAGGTCAGTACAGAAACCTGTTCCCTGGGAAGTAGTCGAAACTGGGTGAGTAGTCCCCCCGATATCCCAATTACCTTAACATGGTCATTTCACCAGACTATCTGCTATGGTCCAAAAGAAAAGGCTGTAATTAAAACACTGTCTTAAGAATTTGGGATTTTCCCTCTAGGTTCTGACACTTTCTCAATGGAAGCTTTGGGTCCCCAAGCCCGCCTCCCGACTGCGCTGAGGACGCTGCGCTCCTCTCCTTTGATCTTAGGTCTTGTCCTTGGGCTTCAGCGAGCCGATATCTACCTGGGAGTGGCCTTTTCTCTGGGGCTCTAGGTGACTCTTTCCTGGAACGTTGGACCCAGACTTGACCTCCCTCGCTAGTTGCTCTGCCAGCACCACACACCAGGACTTCCGTGTGCTGGGGACAGCCTCTGGACCTGCCCTGTCCACTGTGGCGGCCATGGGCCACCTGAGGTGGTTGTGCCCCTGCCTGTGGAGAGTGAGTAGCTGGATTTTACATTAGATTTGGTTTTGACTGGTCCACGGGTGAATAGCCACACGTGTCTTGTGGCCACCATATTGGATAGACAGGCTCCATCTTCTCTGTAGATTACTGGAATTTCTCTTTAGGCACTGGCGGGGAGAAGTGGCCACGCTTGGGTGGGACACCTTGTTTCTACCAGACCTTGATTTTGCCCTGAGTCCTCCAGTTGCCTCAAGTCCAGGCTTCATCTCAGCCTGGCTCATGCGGGTCACTTGGGGTGACTTTCTTCCCCCCTGAGTCTTGGTCCTCTGCGCCCAGGACCTCTCGGGCTGTCCTACGGATTGCTTCAGGTGGCCCGTGTGTGTGCAAATGCCCTGGGGGAGCAAGTGCCTGGTGGCTTCTCTCCTTCCACACCACCAGCTCCAGAGGGCACAGTTCGGGATCTGCCTTGAACCTGGCCTTGAGCTCAGAGCTGTGGGACTTTGAAAGTCAAGTGCCTCAAACAGTCCAGCACAGAGCCCCGTGTCCTGGTCTGGTCTCCTGTAGCAGTGTGCCCAGCAGCACAAGTGGCTCTGGGGACCTCACTCTGAATGACCTTCCAACTGCTTCCCAGATTCAGGAAGGTGCCTCTCCCCGCTGGCTTGCCCAGGCCCTGCGCTGCATTAGCACGCTGCCCGGAGGAGCCGGAGAGGTTTGGACTTTAGACACTCTGACCTCGAAAGCCAGAGGTCTGGTCTTTCGGGGTCTAGTCCTTGGCCGTGGGCTGTGCTTTCTTCCAGCACAGGCATCCTGCTGCTGCCCCTCTCAGAGAAGAGCACGGGAGGCCTTGGCTATGGATCCCTGAGGAAGACATGTAGTAGCCACACGGGCTCCGCGGGGGCCAGGCACCGCGTGCACGCAAGGCACACTGTGGTGTTTCCAGAGCCCCTGGGATGTAGATCATGCCCGTTCAGACAGGGAGAAACTGAGGCTCAGAGGGGTTAAAAACTTGCCTCAGGTCACACAGCCAAGGAAATGGCAGGGTGGCCCCAGGCTTTGATGGCCCCAGGCTCCCTGTCACTCCTGCCAATGTTTGTCTGGGTGAGAACACGACGACTGCTTTTTGGATTTTTCCACAGACAAGATTATTTTTCAAATAGGCCTCAGATGGGGACTAGAGTTGACAGATGAAATACAGACGCGCAGTTAAATTTGCTTTTCGGGGGGAAATAACACAGAACATGTTAGTATAGGTGTGTCCCACACAATATTGGGACAGATTTATGCTTTAAAAATGTGATTTGTTGGTCGGAAGTTCAAATTGACATGAGCATCCTATATTTTTGTCTCTCTGGCAGTGGGAACCCAGCAGGTGATCCCACGACCCTAGAGCCCTGTTTCCTCGTGTCTTGCGGTAGCTGTGGGGTAAAGGCTGTCCTCAGTGTCCATCGCAGCCAAGGAGAACTTGAGCCAGGTCTCCCAGGCACTACAGAGTGCACAGGTGCTTATTAGTTTATTAATTAAACTGCACAAGCAGCCGGGCCAGCAGCCCTCGCCTGGGCTCCGTTGCTGCACTATGCAGGTGCCCGAGGGGACAGCAGGGCGGGCCCTTGCTCCTCTTATTTCCTGCCAAGATTTGGGGCTACCAGTTACTCTCGTCAATCTCTGGCTTAATCATTTAGTAGTTGTAAAGGACTCATTAAAAACGCCGAAGTTTATTGGAAACACCTCCCGCCCTCCTGCCCGTTGGGAGGCAGGCCAAGCCCGAGCCCTGTACCCACTTGCTCTGCGTGAGCCCCATCCCGAAACTGCTGACTTTAATTACACCACCGTGGTTTGGAAAGGGAGGGGCGGGGCTGATGGTGGGCGGGAAGAGGAGGGAGCAGAGACCCTGAGGGCCAGGCCTTTAGAGGGAGCAGGCTGTGCTGAGCTTCTTCCCGCCCCTTCCCAGCTAGATGCAGACAGTGGGCCCCACCTCCCTGACTGGCCTCCCTGACATGGCCTGCCCTCTGCGTTGCAGCCTCTGCCTCCCTCACCTCCTGGGCAAGGTGGCTGGGTGGCTCCCTCGCCTGGGCTCGGAAGGCTCTGGCTGCCTGAATGAATGGCAAAGCGGAAAAGACCATCCTGCCGCGGCCCTCCCACCTAGCCCCTGCTCCGCTGCACCCAGCCTCCTCCCCAGTCCACCGGTGCTGTGGGCTAAGGGCACCACCCTCCGACACTCAGGTGCTGCCTGGTGGTGGAGGCCTCTCCAGACACGGGTGGCCACAGGCACAGGCCACTGTGCGGACCCGAGCCCTGCGGGTGGTGTGGCCTCGCCTTGCCTCTCTGGGCCTCAGTGTTGGATGAGTGCTGCCTCTGGTCATTCTTCAATCACGACGCTGCTGTTTCCTGTGGATCCCTCTGTGGTTACCCCATCCCTTTTCTTTAGCCCAATTCCCCAGTGGTGGACTGACTGAGCCAGAAGATGAGGTCTCAGGAAGGGACTCTGAGCCATTGTCACCTCTTCCAGGCCACCTCCCCTTACCTGGGGCTTCCCTCTAGCCTCTTCCTATCCTCTCTTCCTCCTGGCCTGGCCTCTTATTCTCAGCACAAAGGATAGAGTCCAAGTGCGGCCCCTTGAGCTTGACTATCTGAATCCCCTGCAGGCTTGTTAGGATGCTGGCTGGGGGAGGCCATCAAGCTCCCCGGGGAACTGGATGCAGCTGGTCCAGGGACTCTACTTTGAGAACCACTGTGCTAGCCCTCCAAGTGAGCTGCCCACGACTATGGGTGTGCTGAGATGTGGGTCCTGAGCACTTGGGGTCAGGGGCCCACACCTGTGGGCTCTGCAGTGCCCTCTAAGGATCCTTAGACAATGATCCAGGCTGGGCGAGGTGAATACTGTCCATGGCCCAGTACAGACTCTACCGCCCAACACCCAGCCAAGAGACGTCCCACAACCCCAGCGTCCCCATCGGCACCTGGCAGCATGTGCACCCAAGCTTCGGTGGGTAGGAGTCCCTGCGGGGTGTGCTGGTGCCCTGGGGGCTGCTGGCCAGGTGGAGGGGAGCAGTGGGCATGGCTCCAACGGGAGTCTGAGCTCTAGTGGCTGGAGTCCCCACCAGTGCAGACCACACTGGCCACACGTACCCCGACAAGGCAGCACGTTCTGGAAACAGGAACTGTGACACAATTATGAAATAAATGACGTAGGAAAGTCTGATTCCATCTTGGGTTTTTTCCTAAAATCATTAGAAATTGCAATATCATATATAAGCTTTCAGAAAATCGTTGGATTCTTTAGCTGTGATGTCATTTGTTTTTTCTTTCTGTTTTAGATGTTGTTTTTTAAATTTTTAAAATTTTTTTCCATATTTATTCAAACTTCCTTATAAGTAGCTATGAGGAAGAATTCGAAAACATCTCCGCTCAGCAGTTGTGAGTTGTCCTGTCAAGCATGAATTCCCACACAAGCCAGGTAAGTGTACTGGGGATTGAACCCAGGAATGCTTAACCACATCCCTGGCCCTTTATTTTTTATTTAGAGACAGGTTCTTGCTGAGCTGCTGGCCTCGCTAAGTTGCTGCAGCTGGCTTTGCACTCAGGGTCCCCCTGCCTCAGCCTCTTGAGCTGCTGGAATTACAGGTATGTGCCACAATGCCTGGGTGACTCAAGTTTTTTTGTTTTTGTTTTTTTGTTGTTGTTTTTTAAGGTGACAAACTTTTATTGGAACCTTTAAAAATTCAGTGTTAGATATATCCTGCAATCCTTTGGGTTTTATTCTCTTGATAACAGTAACAATCCTGAGCACTGAGGATATTCAACAACAATCCTGAGGATATTCTAAACAGAATGAGGTTCCTTGCAGAGCCCTGACATCACACAGCAGTGACTCCTCCAGCGTCGCACAGCAGGACTGGGGGGTTGAGCTCTGCTAATAGCACGGTCCTTCCCTGGGAAGGTCAGGAAAGTGCCAGTGTGCTTGGGAAGGGCCTGGGTGTTAAAATTCTTCAAAAAGGCCCAGAGCCCTGAGCTGGGGTCTCAGGAGGGAAGGCAGGGCTGCCCTGAGAACCTGGAGGAGGACCGCGAGCCGGGGCATGCCCACACCCGCGTGGGAGGCTCCGCGGTTGGCTGCTACCCCCATGACTCCCTTTCATCCTAGGAAACCTGGCGTTATTCATTTGAGATAAAAATCAGCCGTTCAACCCATTCCAAGTTGCAAGTGGTTGCGTCCTGGGACAGCTGCCACAGGCTCTCAGGGTGGGACCCAGCTCTGGCTGCAGGCAGCGGAGGAGGAGTCAGGCCTGCGCCTGTGAGGAGACTGCAGGCAGGCAGTCTCCCCAGAAGATCTCTGGGGCAGCTCTCGGTGCCCTGCATTGGGCACTGACTGGTAGCATCGGGGGTTTATCGCACCTGTTTGTGTCGGAAGCTGCGAGATGGGCAGATGTTTCAAAAGCCGTGATTTCCTTCCTGCTTTCCTCAGGTAGATTTCTACCTTTCCAACCATAAATACATAATCCTATTCAAGAGAGGGAGGTCTAACCCTACTTTCTCTCCCTTCTCCAACCCTGGAGTTTCAAAGAGCTCTCAGAGCATCAACATAAAATTAGCAGATTCACAATTAATTTTAACTTTAAAATAGTTGCATTCTCTGGAGACTTAGATGTCTGGAAAATCTGCCATTTGGCCATGTTCAGAAATATGGGTGTCGACTTGTAGGCAAATCCCCCCAGTGAATGGTATGGGAAGGCGAGAGCCTGGCAACAACCTAGGTGCCCAGCTGCGGGGGAAGGTTAGATCCTGGCGCAACCACAGGACAGAATGGGCTATTGTGCAACCACAGAAGAAACTGTTTTCCAAGAGAACAGAATGACATGGGAAAATTCTCAGGGCTTAAAATTAGATGATTAAAAACTGCATCCTAAACTGGTAATAAAAGGAGTTTATATAATTAGATCTCAAATTTGTAGTGTGTATGTGTTAGAGAATGGGAAGAAATGTTAGCAGTAGATGTTGCTGGGTGGTGTCTTATTTTCTTTGTTTTCTAAATTTTATACTTTTCTGACCTTCAACTCCAGATAATAATCAGGAGCACAAATATTTTAAGAGTGAGTACCTTTTTCAGGAGCGGGGATCTGGGTGCATTTTCCTCTCTTTTATTGCCAACATTTCCAACATGAGCGTCCTATTCTTACAAGGATCAGTGCATTGTCCATTTTATGTTCTGGGGAAAAACTGGAATGTAGGCTCCCTGACATGTGGGGTGCATCTGGTGTCACGAAAGGGAGTGACATCCAAGCCACAGAGCATATACAGCTTCCAGTGGTGACCATGCTCGCCCTGGGTTCTGGAGACTTCGGCACATTTGTCATCCCAGGCTCCCGAGAGATGTTGAAACTCAGAGCCAAATACCAACTAGAAGGAAAGATTCATCTACTCAGATTTTCAAAAGCACACAAGTCAGGCTTTGGGTCACGCTGAAGACACACCCCCTTGCCTCTTCCCTCTATTGTCTGAAATGGGGACAAGCTGTGGCCACTTTGAAGCCACCCTGTTTTCCCAGAGTTCACTTCCACATCTGGACTGCATCACTCTGAGGCTTCGTCTGGGTCATCATCAGGGTGGCCAGTGGAGGCCTGCTGCACCTCCAGCCCCTCGCTGTGCTCCCACTCGAAAGAGGCACGTGGCCGGTGGTGTGGCGGGGGCTGTGGTGATGTCACCCCATTTTACAGAGTAGGAAATTGAGTCTGGAAGGATCAAGGAATCGGTGCAAACTCCCCCAACCAGGAAGTGGTAGAACCACAGTTCAGAGGCAAATCTGTCTTCTTGAAAATCCCAGAAAGCTAGAGCGGAGTCTTGGGCGGGACAAGGAGCACTAGGTCGGCCTGTGCCTTTGCAGAGCACACACAGGCTTGCGCTGCGTGGTGTATTAAGCTTGGCCAAAGGGTGTTCAGCAGGGATCCCAGCTGGGGGAAAGGACTATCCAGTCCCACTCCCTGGGGCGGGGACTGTTTGGCTCTGCAGTCCCCTCCCTGTAAACAAGGACAGCGTCAACATCTGCAGAGGTGCCTCTAGCAGGTGAAGAGGGCCCACAGGCGAGGGATGGAAGAAGCCTCCTCTCCCATTGTGGGGCTGGCCCAGCGCGAACTGCACATCAAGAGGTTGCTACACTGGAGCTGAAATGTAGCCCGGCAATAAACAACCGCTCCGTCATTTCTATTATTATCTTTTCTTTCTCAAACCAATCGGTTCAGTATGAGTCACTTTGCAGAAGCCCAGACCATGCCCTGGTGGTGGTGTGCACTGACTGTCCATGGGCACATATCAAAGATGATGCCCACGTTCCAGAAGATTCCAAGGAAACTAGTCTTTAACCAACCAGCCCTGCCTTCACTGGGGTTGGGCAGGGGTGCCGATTCATTGGCTATGGTAGGGGTGTCAGATAAGATACCACACACTAGGAGGCATACAGAAGGGCTTGCTGTTTCTCTGAAGTTGAAATTTAACTGGCCTTCCTGTATTTTAGCTGGCAACCGTATCTATAAGCTCTTCTTACCCTTTGAGTGAAGGGGACACATCCTGACAACACTTCACAAAACAGACTTTTCCAAATCTGGAGCTGATCCACTGACCATCTTGTTTAAAACACTTAAACAAAACCATTTCTTATTGGTCTTAGCAATGCTTTGCACAGTCTGGGCATCAAATCCATGTGCTGGAGGGCTTTCTAAAACACAGGGCCCCAACCCTAGAGTGTCAGATTCAGCAGGTCTGGGCTGGGGCATGAGCATTTGCATCTCTGCAAGTTCCCAGAGGAGGATGATAATGTCAATCCTAGGTCCATATTCTGATAACTGAGTTCTTAGGAGGCAGACCAAAGCCTCCATTGTCCTCCACCACCATGCTCCACATGACCGTGCATTGTCCAGGTCCTACAGCCCCTGCAGACAACCTCCTATTCCTCCCCCTTGCCCACTAGAGAACTCTTCCCAGGTGCCCACAGGGCCTTTGCATATGCTGTTCCTGCCTAACACTTTGCTGCCCACCTTCCTTAAGTATAAGTTAGCATCATTCTCTCCATTGTTCAAATGTGGAAACTGAGCTTTGGAAAATCTAAGTCTTTGCCCAAACCCAAACTGATCATAAGAACAAGAGTCAGGGATGCAAAATCCTATCTGCCTTTCTCAAGAGCCTGCCTCTCTCTGCCATCCCACACAATGGAGGTGCTGCCTTGCATTTGAGCTCCTCTGAGTGTTGCTCGTATGAGATTGCTACTTGCTAGATATTTATCTGTGCTCAAACCAAGCCCTTGAGGTTTAGAACTTTGGCATTTGATGAACAAGTTCAAGTTCCCCTCTTGACACCCTTCAAGATCCAGTAGACTTTGCTCACATGCCTTCCAATGTCTCAAGAATGCTATTCTCCACTCCTGGACACAAGCGCGTGCATGCACACACACACACACACACACACACACACACACACACACACAGTCACTTCAGAAATCTAGAGAGAGCAAACACACTTCAATTGCCATGGCAACCATAAGGCTGTTGCCTGAATCCTTCTCTGATGTTAGAATGACATCAATTTCCTGACCTCTTGAAAATATTTCAGCTGTTGGCATCTGCTGGTGGAGGTGGGGCAGGGATTGGAGGAGAGGTAGGTGTGGGGCCCAGGTCTTCAAGTTCAGAAGACCAAGGGAATTCCTCTATGTCTTGGGTTGTCTTCTTTGGGCTTTCTTGGATCTGAGAAGCTTGAGTTTTACTGTGGTGTTTTCCAATCCATCCATCCATCCGTCTGTCCATCTGTCCATCTGTCCACCCACCTATCCCTTCACCCTCCCTGAGCATGCCGGGCACCGTTCTGAGGCTGGGATTTGATGGAGAACAGAAATAGCTGTGGCCTCCCATCCTCTGGCCCCCGCAACCTCCCCATCCAGTGGAACCTGAGACAAGAGCTGGGACTGTGCTCAGTGCCATCAAGGAGGCTGTGGAGGCCGAGCTGCCTGTGTGCTGGTGGGTTCCAGGGAGAGGCTTGAGCTTCTGAAACCTGCAGGCAGTTGGCACTTAGCCAGGTGAACCGGGGGCTCACATGTGGCAGGCAGGCTCGGGGAACAAGCCAAGCCCACAGTCAGGAACCCAACCCCTGCTGCTGGCGCTGGTCTGTCTCCACCCCAGCTCTGCTCACCACGCCTCCAGCTCGAAGTTCAGTCAGGTGCTGGGTGCCACCTCCCCAGGGGAACTAGTGACCACCTTGTCCCATGTGGCCACCCTTGGCAGCTAACGGTGAGTTAGTTCAGGCAACCATCATGAGCACATTTTCACCGGGTGTCTGCTCTGTGCCAGGCGCTGGGGAGAGTCGTGGGCACCTCCAGGGCACCTGCTCATGGACCAGGCACCGGGGCCTCTGGCCTTGAGAACCCAGTGCTTTCCGCCTTCTCTTGCCTCACACGCTGTTTGCTCGGCTCCCAGAGGGCACGTTCTGCCTGTCTTGGTCTCTGAGGCGTGCTCAGGACTGGCACACAGTGGCATCTCAGAAATGAGTGAACTAGGGCCCCGATGAGGCCCCATGACCCTCCAGAGCCATGGTTTTCAAGCAGGAATGGTTTTGTCTTGCAGGAGCATTTGGAAATGTCTGGGAACATTTTGGGTTGTCATGATGGGGCTAGGGGTGCTAATGGCATCTAGAGGGCAGAGACCAGGGGTGCTGCTGAGCACCCCACGATGCCCAGGAAGGCCCCTGCCACAGTGTTCCGGTCTCAACCCTGACGAGCCCTGCTGCAGGGCGTCCTGGTGCTGGGGTCTCCCTGCCCTGTGCCCCCTCACCCCACGAAGGGGCAGGTAGCCTCCCTGCCTGTTCTCGGGACTCGCACTGTGACTGTGAAGCTCTGGAGGTGGGCAGAGTCCTGACTTGCAGGGAGTCTTGAGTGTGTGCCAGAGAAGTGATCCCGGCCGTGCTGGAAGCCCAGCAGGCCTGGAGTGCTGCCTGCGAGCTCGCCTGGCTTTTGTCTGGAGCTGCAGCTCATCCCGAGCTGTGGGCTTGGCTCCAGGCTGCGGGAGGCTTCCTGGGCCAGCTTCCTCTGGAGCACCACCCAGCACCTGGCCAGCTCTCCTGCCACCAGGGACAGTGACCAGGACTTCTTTCTACAGTTTGTTGTCACTCATCTGTCCGCTCCCTCTGTGCTGGCGCCGACCTCAGGCCTGGCCCTGTGCTAATCAGGGGGGACAGAGGCCCCATCTTGGTCCTCCAGTGGGTTACCCTTGGTGGGGGATGAATACTGATTCATCCTGTGTGCCAGTGACAATCTAAACACAGCGATGGTGTGAGATGGGTGTCACACATATCCCACAACAAGAGGGGGTCTGGCTTGTGCAGGAAGTGTCGCTTAAGCTGAGGTCAGGGAAGGGGGCCCTGCAGGCAGGGGGACCAGCCTGGGGGGCCGGGCTGTGCTGGAGGGAGGCCTGGGGTTTCCTGGGAGGCTGAAGAGGAGGGCAGGGCGGAGGGCAGGGCAGATTAGAGAGGAATGTGTGGACCGGTTTCAGGAGCTGGATTTTGACCTGGAGTTCGGTGTTCAGCCTAAGAGGAACTGTCACACCTGAGGATCTAGACAGCTGTGTCCAGCGATGTTTATTTTGAAAAGATCCTCCCAGGAGGCCTTCAGGCAGTGGCTGGAGAAGTTCAGGTGGACTGTTCCTTGAGCTAAGTGGCCATGGAGGCCAGGACCCAAGGCCACTTCCAAGAGGAAGACTGAGCAGACGGGTGCTGGGGCACCGAGAGGCAGAGACCAGCTGGGATCCCTCCCTCCGCCCTGGCTTTCCCAGCAGGGCTGATGAAGGTCCTCTCCCAGCACAGGTCATGGTGCTCCCCGGGGGAGGGTCGGGATCCCTTTGGAGGTGAGCACCACGGTATTAGACGACACCTGGAGCCCAAGGCCCAGAGCCTGGAGGAGAGGCCGGGAGGAGCCAAGGAGGAGGAAGAACTGTCCTGCATCGCGGAGCTAGAAGTGGCGAGCTGGGACTTGAACCCAGGCATTCTCTGCCTCTCCTCTCGTTGGTGCCCCACTGATTTCCTTCTCTGAGGTGGTATTTTCTGACGCTGGCCTTGGCAGGACGACAGGGTTCTCGGGTAGCAGGAGCCATCTTGACCTGCTCCTGCCTCTCACGGCTGCTACCTGGTCCTCCTTGGATTAAGCCCTCGCCCGTCCACGCAAGGACAACTCAACCCTGACACCAGGGCCAGAAGTTGCAGTACTTTCTCTGGGCTACTGATTCTTTAATGTGTCCTTGAACCTGTTGGAAGAGGCAGAAATAGCCACCCTCTTGAGAGGTCAGGGATGTCACCCAGCGCCCTGCCTATCCAGCACAGGCATGGGGGACAAGCTCCTGCCTGGTTTCTCCTCCAGCTGCCCTGCCTCCCTGGTGGACGGGCCCTGTCGCACGCCCTGGGCACATGGCACTTCCCTCCTGGGGCTTGACACAAGCTTAGCACCTTGAAACCATGCACACATGTGATGTCAGTGTCTGTGGGCCAGGGGACGGCACCATCCAGCCTGGGGACTCACAGAACCCACCAGCAGCTAAGGAGCAGCCAGAGGATTCCGGGGTTGCCAGCAGGGGACAGGAGCTGTTTGTGAGTGGCTGATGAGTGCCCACTGAGGGCAGCGGCTGCTTCCTTCTGCACTGCTGTCGTCCTGGGCCTGGCCACTCCGGCCCTGTGGGAATGGACGCCGTGGCTTGGGTGGGTATCTCAGGACATGGCAGGCAAGGCCTGGGACTTTGGCTTCTGGTTTCAGCCAAGATCGGATATTCCAAAATGCTCCACTTAATAGGTCTGTTTCCTGTGTGGGGTTTTCCTGTTTATCTGTTTTCCTGAAAGCCACTCACTGAGTCTTCTTAACTCTGGGTTGGGTTTTTAGTGGTTGCTCAGGTTCATGTCTGTTTGGGGAATTAATGAGAAAATTTCCATGCAGAGTACGGTTTCAGGACACTTCCCCCTTCCCCCTAGCAAGGGCACACATTCCACTCGAGAGAGCTTCTCACAGAAACCAAGCAATGAGGGGCCCCTCAGCAAGCCACAGTGGTCGCCCCCACCCGAAAAGCAAGGCGGCAATGGGACTCTCCAGGGCGCCTGATAGCATCTGCTCCCTCTGCCCCGAAGGCGCCTGGCCCTGCTGCGGAACCTCCTGCCTGCCTGGGTACTCGCCAGCGAGGCGGCAAGCCAGCACGGCCAACAGCCACATGGGCACCCTCAGCTCACGGGCCCAGCAACCATCTATGTCCACCAGCAACCACCTCTCCCATTGTCCACCCCCTGTTCCCTCCCAGTCCAAGCTTCTCTGTTCCACACTGCTGACCGGGGTAGGCTCTGTGGTGGAGGCCGTTTGCGCCCCGGAGGATGTGTGACACCGTTCCTGGCCTCTACCCTCTCTAGACACCATTAGAGATGGGCCTCCCCAATTCTGTCAACCAGAACTGTCTTCAGACATTGCTAAAGGTCCCCGGGCTGAGGAGCTTGGGAATCACTGGCCTGTGGCTGCTGATGGTGTCACTGCTTCCGCCCCACCTCCTCCTCTCAGCTTCCCCTGGGGATCCCACCACTTTGCCCTCGGCAATCCACCCAAGCCTGTCAATGGCAGCAGAGCAGGACAGGACTGTAGGGCCCAGACAGTGCCTGGCATGTAGTAGATGCTCTATCAATGCTTGCTGAGGCCTCCTAGCAGCTCTTGCTGTGTCTTTTGCCCTGAGTCCCAGCACTCAGCACAGCAGGCCAGGGGCTTCCGAGCTTGTGGCCAGCTCCTCGCCACCCCAGTGCTGCACAGGAACCATTCCAGGGCATCAGTGGCTCCTCCCGTTTCAGAGATGAAGAAATCCCCGTCTAGAAGCAGGGAGATGTGTCTTCCAGGGTCTTGCAGGAGCCGAGCTGGAGTTCCAGCACAGGTCTCTCTGACCCCAAAGCAAAAATGGATTAAAAGAAATTGCTCTGAAAGAAACCTCGGTCTCTCAGGGATCACAGGAAGGAAGCCTACGGGAAACGGATTAGATCACGCCGGCTCTTGGCTCTGCCACGCTGGGTGACACGTGATGAGCTTGTCATCTCTCTGGGACTTGGTTTGTCCCTTTTCAAAGTGCCCAGGTTGCAGTGCTGTCTCTGAACGGTGAGGCTCTTGGAGGCTGGACCTCCCAGCTCTGCTGCCGGCAGCCACGCCCCACCCGGCTGGGTGAGGGGAGTGGGCTCCAGTCTCCGCGGAGGCTAGGGCCTCTCCACACAGCACTCTCGCTGCACATTTGGTTTCAATTCTCCAAATTCTTGTGCACATTTTGCTGCTCCGATGAGATAGAATCAAGCAGATGTAAACCGAGAGCCCAGAGAAGCCTGGGAGGACTCAGAAAAATAAGCAAGTTTGGAGGCTGGAGCAGCCGTCCTGCATCCCCCAGGGCCTGGGGTCCACCTGGGGTGAGGGGTAAAGGACCAGGGCTGCCTGGCTGGGATGACCCCTGCTGGGAGAGGGAGGAGAATGGTGGGGACCACCCAGGGGGGGATGGGAGGGGTGGCTCCGGGCAGGGCCCAGCAGGACCCACGCTCCAGTGCAGGGAATGGTGCCAGGTCTCCTGGATCCTTCAAACAAACCAGAAATTTACATTCTTGAGTGAAGTCTTCCAGATTTGAAATGTCAGGACACCACCAAAGGCCAAACCCCATGCACGGCTGACCCAGAGGGCCTGTGGGCTGCAGGGCTCCCAACCTGGCCACAGCCTTGCTTTGGCTGCCTCAGATTTGCCCCTTGCTCAGGGACATCTCTTTGTTGTTAATGAACACTTGCTGTCAGCCAGGCGCAGACCTAGGCACCACAAATTTTAATTCATTCAATTATTGTACAGGCCCTGCAGAGTGGGCCTGGGAGCGTCTCCCTCTAACAGTACAGGTAAGAGGCGTGGGCAGGTGTGAATTTTCCTTGCTCTAAGGTAGTTATATTGCCCTGAAAAATAATTCTAAAGCCTTAGAGTACCCAGCTGTAATAGGAATAAATGGTTGGGGTGCAGGTACAGGGCACCGTTGGCTGGCAGTGAGCAGAGCCCTTGGCATTGACCCTTGCCAAGGGAGGAATCATGTCCTGGGCACCCCAAGTTCCTCTACTGAAGACCTCACCCTCTGTCCCTCCGAGAATGACCTTTCTAGAAACAGGGAAATGGATTAGATCAGAGGCAAGGAGGTTAAGGCGATGCTCCGAGTCCAGGGGGCCTGCTAGCCTTTCACACAGCAGGCGTGGGCACGGAGAGGCGAAGGGAAGCTGGCTCAGACCCTCCCCTGGTGCCTTGGGAGAGAGTGCAGCCCGGCAGTGGGCACCTGGACCTCGGACTCTGCCCTCCGGAGCTGTTAGCACGCTCCCGTTGTTCAAGCCACTTCAACCTGTGGCTTTCTCCATGGTGGCCCCAGGACATTCACAGGTCGTCACCACTGTGGCCCTTCTGTGGTGAGTCGGCCAGTCCTCATTGCCTCTCCTGGCTGCTGTGTGACCCTTCGGGCTTCCAGTTAGGGAAGCTGGCTTTCAAGTCACATGCTGGAGGCTTGACAGAGCACTTGTCTCTAAATGCCTGTCCCGGGTGCGGGAGTGGGACCAAGGCACATGCACCAGGTGGCCGGCAGAGGCTCCTGTCATAGTGAACAGCTGCCCCTTATCCCCGACATCAGGGTGCTCAGAGCAGGCCAGGAAGCGACTGGGGAAGGGGGGCTCCGGGCCCCAGAGTAGCTTCCAAGGCGAGGTCCCTGTCTTGGGCTCTCATGGGCTCTGCAGGAGTCACCTGGACCAGTGGTTCCCAGCAGGAATGGGGGGTGCTTTTGTCCCTGCTCCTTCCCAGGGGACATTTGGTGATGTCTCCAGGAATTCTGGCTATCATAACTGGGCGCTACTATTAGCCTCTAGTGGGTAGAGGCCAGAGGACAGAGCTGAGCATCCTGCAGTGTCCTGCTGAGAAACCCTGCTGGACACGGCACAGGCAGGGGCTGCACTGGGCTCATGTCCTGCCTGCAGACCTCGGCCACATCCTACCTGCTCTGAGCCTCAGACTCCTTGTCTGTAATTTGGGTCAATCATGGCTTGTCTGGCTGCATGAGGCCCCAGGAGATGTGGCCAGTCTCAGCGCGCAGGCAGCGAAGCTCAAGGGGTCTCTTCTCTCCTCGCCGGCTCCCTCTGCAGGGACAGCACTGCAGAAAGGAAAGCTTTTGTATCTGCTTCCTAAAAACACTGCTTTAAATCAAGACAAATCATGTTCCATGACTGTAGGAGTTGTACACGGCGGGAGCCAGGGTACTGTGTCCCTTGATTCTGTGGAGCCATTACTAGGAACCAGACCTCAACTTAACCTAGCTGCTTGGAGATGGAGGGGGGCCCTCCCACTTCAACTGCAGGTGCACCTTGTTTCTGTCCCAGCCGTACTGGGTTTGAGCCGGCATCAGAAGACGCTGAATTCAAAGGAAATACCCACCCAGTCCCCAACGCCTTGAAAAGTCACATTTATCCTCAGCAGAACTTTCTGAAGGATTACGAGGGCTTTG
The DNA here is from genome assembly GCA_004024805.1 of Geosciurus inauris. Taxonomy (NCBI): domain Eukaryota; kingdom Metazoa; phylum Chordata; class Mammalia; order Rodentia; family Sciuridae; genus Geosciurus; species Geosciurus inauris. Next base: position 267,039 of record PVHX01000557.1, on the reverse strand, counting down.
GACATGCCCAGAGGCAAAGCTCCCTAAGACCACCTACAGGCCGACCTGCCAAACCCCAGGGGCCTGTGGCTGCTCAGTGCCCTCTCCTCCATCTTGATCCTGTTGTCTTTTCCTTCCTCCATCCCCTGCCAACCTCTGCCATAGGTCATTTGCCAGATGTTCCAGATCTCTCCCTGCAGTGCCCTTGGATAGGAGGTACAGAACGCGGCGACTTTGGTGTCTGCACGGGCGGCGGTGGTTTTGTTAGCAAGTGGCACTGGCCTGTCTCAAGTGACAGCCGCACTCTGATATCTTTTCTAATGGGAGTTGCTCCACATCCACATCCTCTCTCTGACAGCCACGGAGGGTCACGGCCGCCATTTGCATTTCTCTCCTCTACACAGTGTTCCTGCCTGGAATCCTTGCAGCTTAGACGACAAGGAAAGGAGGAACTGAAAACATAGGTTTTGAATTTTTGTCTCTGGCATCTCCATGTAAAGGAGAAGGAAGCAGAGACTAGAGCCTAGCTTATTGTGAAGCTAGACAGTCAGCAATTTTTAAAATTGTAGACTAATCTTTCTAGAAGAGACGGAGTTTGCCATCAGTGAGGGCCCTCCGCCTGCACCAACAGCAACACCATCTTTATGGAGCTCAACAGTAGGAAGAATTCTTTCACTAAATGGGGAGGGTGGCTTTAGATGGGAGCCACGAATGGCCCAAGGATGTGAGCCCCTGTCCCGGTTCTGCTCCCGCTCAGTGCTGGGCTATCTTGAGACCAGCGCCCTTCTGGGCACACCGGCTGGTGTGGCTCTAAACCCCTTTTAGATGCACCGACTTCCAGAGCAAGAAGTGCGGGCCTGGTTCCCAGTGCCCTGTTTTAACAGCAGGGAAATTTCCCAGAAGCCCTGGGCAGATGGAATTAGGTGAGTCACCCAGAGCAGTCCCTGGAGGAGAGAATGTGGTTATGCGGTTGGCTGAGAATCAGTCACTGTGCTTGGGCTACGGCTCTTCCTGGGGGGTGGGCTCCTGAGCAAACTAAGGACTCTTCCTAGGTAGAGGGGGAACAGGGCTGAGTGGGCAAAGGGCTTCTATAGGGAACCCGCTCTACTCACTCAAATACAAAGCCAGTCTATACCTGTCTCAGGTCAGGTTCCTAGAGCAGACGCTCAGACAGAATCTCATGCAAGTGACTCATGCAGGGCTCCCAGGAGACACCCATAGGGAAGGAGGGCATCCGGGCAAAGCTGAGGAGGAAGCTGGGCAATGTGGTTTCAGTTAATAGCTACACATGGCCCAAGCCCATGGGAACTCCTGAGTGTCCTGACCCCACAGGTTACCTGCCTCAGGCAAGGAGCCTGGGGCTTTGTATTCTGTATTAGCTGGTCAATGGCCACAGGCCAACCTGGGGACGAGGGTGGGGCCTGTCTCTGAGGCATCTCTTGGGTGAGGAGACCCAGCTGGCCAAGGGCTACGCATTATAGCAGAGGTGGGTGCCCCAGCTGGTGAAGACACCCACAGCTGCAAAATCCACTGCAGCAACGGTGTGAGCCAAACTCTGGCACGTTCTGGAGAAGTGAGGAGCTGGGAACCTGGATCCGAGAGATTTGACCTGTGGGTCCTAAAGCAAGGAGGCGGCAGAGCGAAGACCTGCGGGGGACTCACCCTTTCCCTCTAGGGCAGCCACTCTGGTATGGATATCTGATTTCTTACATTACAATTCCTTTCCGTGATATTGAAGCTGGCTAAAACAAGCACTGACCAAGTTCTTCCCCGTTTAAAACTTCATGATTCTCCCCTGCTCTTTGGACATAGGCTAAAATCCCTCCCAGGGTGGTCCAGGGCCTGCTGGTCTGGCCCTGCCGAGTCTCCAGCTCCTCACTTGGTCTTCTTTCAGTTCTGCCAGATGAACTTGGACCTGTCCTTGCTCTGCTCCCACCAGCCACAGCCCACAGGCCTTTGCACACCTCTGCTTTTCTGTGGATGCACACAGCAGGGTTCTGAGGGGACACACATGGGTGGGCTTCTGCCTCTTACCTTCTCCCAGCTCCTCTCAGGGCTGTAAATTGGCACTTACTCTCATGGGCACTTGATCAGGATCTTGATCCTTGAAACAGATGAAACTCCATTAAAGTGCAATAAAAACACAGAAAATCGGATGGGTAGATGATGGATGGATGGATGGATGGATGGATGGATGGATGGATGGATGAACAGATGGACAGGTGGACAACCAGATAAATGCTGGGTGGATGTGAATGGAGAATAGTTGGTAGACACAGGGAACCAGAGGTTGAGCATCAGGAGAGATGCTGATGCAGAAGCTTGTAGAGACCCCTTTCGAGGTGTGCCTAATCCAGCGAGGCAAAAAAATAGTGCAGCTTGAATATGGTGCCAAGCAAATTTGTTGCCATAGAAGGTCACCCAAAGAGTTTCGTTGCAGAAAATTTCTAATCCCATCGTGATTTCCTGGTTAAAGGAAAGGTTAGACAAACACTCATAGGAATCGACCCTTTCACGGAGGGGTGGCTCGAAGAGGTGTTCTCTGCTTTCCTTGCTCCCGTGACTCCATGGTTTAATTTGGAGCTTTCTCTACTCAGTCTCTGCACTGTCTCTGGCATCATCTGTCCACATCCAGGGAAGATAGTCTGTTCTCAGCAAGGGGAATGGGGTGACCTCCCAAGCCTTTGCTTCCCTGAGTTGGCCGCTGGTGCCGTATTGTGGAAATTCACCACTAGATGCCACCATCCTTTCTCTCTGCTTCCAGAGAGTGCAGTGTCTCTGGGACACCCTTCCTCATTCTTAGGAGAGTGCTTCATGTCTCCAGTGATCAGCTCCCAGTGATTGAGGCACCCCATTAAAGTCAATAACACACACAGAGGTGGAGGCCGAGGACAGCAGCTCCCTCTCTTCCACCGCATGTTGGACGTGAGATTGGCGACTTCCGCTGCCTTCGTACAGACCACGACTCACCACGCTGATGCTCTTCAAGCCCAAGCTGCATCTGGTGCCAATGGGTGAGCTATCCTTTCCAAACCAAGTTAGACCACATGGAGATTCCTGTTGCTTGCAGTCAGTAGTTGACACAACTGTTCATCTCGTGGACATCTGCACCCTCCCTCCTCCCCAGCTAAGAATGCCCATTCACTTCAGCTACCTATCCCCGCTCAGGTGCCAGTCCCGGGCCACCTAGGCCCACAGCAGCTTTCCCATTCTGCTAAGCAGAGGCCGGCCCAGGCCTGGGCGTCTGAGGCGATCCTGGCCCGGGAGATGTGAAGGCAGCTGCCGTGATGTTCCTGGGGAACACCCCTTCATTCTTGAACAGAGATGCACGGGACGCACCAGCCTCCCTGGGCTTCTGGAAGTGAGTTGAGATGAGATGCAAATGGGTAAAGCTGCAGCCATTGTGGGAGGCTGACCTCACACCTGCCTGTCAGTTCTGCAGCTTCTGCACCGACTCCTACCCTGCATGTGGGAAGAGGCCACCTGCCTCCCTTGGAGCAGCTTTTGGGCCTACGTGGAGCAAACCCGGCTCTTAACAGCACTTTCTTCTCTTCTGTTGCCTTGAGTTGTATTTACAAACATGTTAATTACCTAAGAAGTTATGATTGGTGCTATTAAACAGAATGTTCTGCCATGATGGAAGTGCTCTCTATCTGCACCTACCTCCTCTGCCTGCAACACCCTCAGCTGCCCCCACGCGCAGCTACTTGAAAAGCATATAGGGTAGCGGAGGAGCTGAGTTCTTCATTTGCATTGAATTTCAGTTAATTAGAATTCAATAAACACATGTTAATACTCATTACTGTATTGAATGGCACAGAAATAGAAAAATCAGATTTTTCCCCCACAGTGCTAGGGGCATTGGGCATATTAAACAAGCACCCTACCCCTGAGCTATACCCCAAGGTCTGGAACAATTAAATTATATGTATAGCCAGATGCCTGTAATCCCAGCAGCTCGGGAGGCTGAAGCAGGAGGATCTCGAGTTCAAAGCCAGCCTCAACAATTTAGTGAGGCCCTGAGTAACTCAGTGAGACCCTGTCTCAAAATAAAAAATTAATAAGGGCTGGGGACGTGGCTCAGTAGTTAAGCACTCCTCGGTTCAATCTCTGGTACCAAAAAAAATTTTTTTTTAAATTTTATATATAACCATACAGGGGAAAATAAGTTTCTCTGTGTGTCCCCTCAAAGACATTGCTGATATGAAACACTTGGTTTAAATCCTCATGTTTTATCCTATGCACAAGTTACATTACTCAGCTTTCTGCCACTGACAAAGTTCTTGAGAATATCAGCTTAGGGGAGGAAAGGGGTATTTTGGCTCAAAGTTCCCGCAGTTTCAGTCTGGGTCTGTGGGATCGGGGGCAGAACATCATGGCCAGGAGGGTCTGGTGGCGTCAAGCTTCCTACCTCATAGCAGAGAGACAGAGGGAGAGACAGACAGGAAGAGGCCAGGAGCAAGCACACCTTCCAGGCCATGTCTCCAGGGACCTGCTTCCTGGACCAAGCCCACCCGCTAACGGCACCACAGGCTGGCAGTCAGGTCCTCAGCACGTGGCCTTGGGGGACGCTGGCCACCACCAGGCTTCTCAGAATATGTGAGGCTTTGTTGTCCCACCTGCCATCTCACATGCTCCTCTCGTGGCACCTTCCTACATGACACCGAGCAGGTATGAGGGACGCCACCTTTGCAACCAGACAGACAGGAGTCTGCGTCCCAGGTCTCCAGGACGAGTCCTTGGAGGAGTCCAGCAGCCTTGCTGCACCCTATCCACCTCTCTGTGAGTGGGGTGTCTATTGTGCTTGCTCTGTGGCACTGTGGGTGGGGCCACCTGTGACGACACCTGCCAGGTGTGGGGTGTGTGGCCAGTGTGAGCAGCCTCCCCGCAGGGCGGCCCACAGCAGCCCTTCTGGGGCCACAGCTCTCACCACGTGGCTGTGCTCAGATTTGTTTCTCCAACAGTTTGTTATCAAGCTTTGGAGCTTTTGTCTGTTTTTTAAATAAACGATGCTGTTAATTCCATGAGGTTCATGCGAGGCCTATGCAGTGGCCCCGGGCAGCTCTGCGTGGAGCGGCCTGGGTTCTCCAGGAGGACAGGAGCCACGGGACCAGCTTGTTTTGTTTTTGTTTTTTCCTGAGATCCATTGTCATTCCCTCATCCGAATTTGGCTGAACGATCTTTTCCTTTTCATTCCTTCTGGGTCAACTTCAGCTCACACCGCCAGGATAGTTTCTTAAAGCAAAAGCCTGCATCTGTGTGACATTTTTATTTTCTTCTAAAATTCACTCAGGGATGCAACTGGGGGGACACATCACAGCGTAAAAGCAAGTCATCGGACCCTTCCTCCAGGGTTTTTGAACCTGTACTAGAACTGGACTCTTTAGTCTGACTCTTAGAGATCATGACAAAAAGTTTTTTGGTAAAATATACATAATATAAAATTTTCCATTTAATTCAGTGGCTTTAATTAAATTTGCAGTGTTGTGCAACTGTGGCCACGGTCTATTTCCAGAACTATTTCACCATCCCTAATGGAAACTCTACTAATTAAGCAATAACTCCCCATTCCCACCACCCCTGGCCCTGGTTCACTGCTAATCTCGCTAGATATTTCATAAAATATTTGTCTTTTTTTTTTTCTGGTACCAAGGATTGAACTCAGAGGCACTCGACCACTGAGCCACATCCCCAGCCCTATTTTGTGTTTTATTTAGAGGCAGGTCTCACTGAGTTGCTTAGGACCTCACTTTTGCTGAGGTTGGCTTTGAACTCACAATCCTCCTGCCTCAGCCTCCTGAGCCGCTGGGATTACAGACGTGCACCACTGCACCTGGCATATTTGTCTTTGTGATGTGGTTATTTTGCTTAGCATTAGCCCCCTCACCCCAGCCTGGGCTCTCCCGCATCCTCTGCCCCAGCCCCTCTCCCTAGCCCCGACTTCTGTCTCAGTCCACACATCTCCTTGGAGCAGCCTGCTGGTTGCCACCCTCCCACCAACACCCTTGGAGTTGGGCCAATGATCTCAGTATCTTCCCAGCTCCAGCTGAGGGCAGTCCAGAGTGCCCTCTGATTCCCCTGCACAAGGTCTGCTCACTGCTGGACCGTATGGAGCACTGCAGTCCGAGGACATGGGCTTTGGAGTTGGGTTACGTCACTCCCTTGCCGTGTGTCTCAGTCAGCTTTTTCCGCTGCTGTGACCAAAAGACCTGACAAGAACAACAGAGAGGAAGAAACGTTTATTTGGGGGTGGGGGTCTCAGAGGTCTCACTCCACAGATAGCCAACTCTGTAGCTCTAGGCCAGAGGTGAGGCAGAGCGAGGCAGAGGGCTGGCAAAAGAAAACTATGCCGGACAAGCAAGCAGACAGAGTTCTGCTCACCAGGGGCAAAATATAAACCCCAAAGGCTTACCCGACTCACCTCCTGCAGCCACACCCCATATGTTCACATTACCACCCAGTTAATGCATTAAAGTGGATCAATGCAGTGATTACTTTGAAGCTCACTTCAACTCTAAAGGTTCTTGCACGGTCTGGCACACGAGCCTTTGGGGCACACCTCACATCTAAGCCACAATTCCATGTGAACTCTCAGCTCTGATTCCCTCAGGTTTTTGCCTCTCTCTTGCTTAGGCTTCTATCACAAGGCAAGAAGACAGGTCCTGGTGGCCTACCCAAGAGTATCCTTACAGCTCGAGGTCCCAAGGGCAGCCAGCCAGCCTCCAAACCAGCATCTGCTTTGGAATCCCAGGGAAGGACTCTGATTGGTCTGCTGGAGTCTTGGGCCCACTTCTGGACCAATCACTGCATCCAAGGAAATGGGACACTCTCATTGGCCAGCTAGGTTCTGTGCCCACCCCTTGGGTAGGGGATTGACAGGCCAACTTGGACCACGCTCAGCAGGTGAGAGCCCTGGTGGAGGAGTCTCAGAGGCTGAAGGAGGGAAGAAGAGTCACCTTCCCACTGCATGGAGGTTCCTTACCCTCATCTTCCTCCGGCCCTCCAAGATAGGCAGGGTCATATCTTATATGCCCAGAAGACAGAGGTTTAAAACATGTAAACAGTGGCCCCTCCTAGCTGCCCTGGGGCCTCCCTCCAGCTTCTCCAGGGGCCGCTTACCTGTTGGTGGGGACATTTTGCTGTTGGAATTTCTACCTATTCTCCTGCTTGCTACACCTGGGCGCTTCGCCTGTGCGCTAGGCCTGTGTGCTTCGCCTGTGTGCTTCGCCTGTGCGCTACGCCAGTGCGCTTCGCCAGTGTGCTTCGCCTGTGCCCTACGCCAGTGTGTGTCATACTGCACTGGATACACTACTCCAGTCCCTGTTCTTGTCACACCTGTGTCACTATTCCCTTCCCTGGTTTGAGCAGAATGAATGAAGAGATCCTTCCCTGGGGCCAGTGGAGGTGAGAGGACAGGTCTGGGGTCAGGAGACCCGAGTCAGGTTTCAGCGCTGTGTGACTGGTGGACACCGGTCGGGGTTGGGGCCACCTCCTACCCTGCTTCCTTCCTCTCTGCTGCTGGTTAGTGACCGGGCCTGTCTCCTGGGGTTTGGTGCAGGACACAGGACATGATGTGCACAGGGGTGGCCTGTCGGGGGAACTGATGGCGCTTACACTGCCCTTGCGCAGGTCCTCCCAAGCCACACTTTGTTCCCATGGGCGTTTGTTTTTGTGTGACATTTGCAGAAGTTCAGCGATTTTGTCGTCTTCCATATTTTTCCACTCCCCACTGCCCTGTCCACACCCACCCTTGTGTGAGGTGGTGTTGGACACAGTGGTCTTCCTTGGGCGTGATGGGACGCGGGTGAGGCCAGTGAGCCTGCAGGATGCACAGCTGAGGACGTTTACAGGTCTCCAGGAGGATGGTGGCCTTTGCCGCAGGCCTGCCCCTCCCCAGCTCCCTGGCCCTGCTCCACGGCCCCTCCCCTTCCCACCTCCTGCAGGAGAGACGCAGTCAGCACCAGCGCCTTTGCAACAATGTCTGTGGTACTTTTCTCTCCTTCCTGAGACCACATTTATTATAAGGGCCGGAATTTCCCCAACAGAGAAAGAAGACCCCTTCACCACCCTGAATGGCCACATGGAGCATGGATGTCATTGCAGCCACTTGCCAATAAAGAATCCACAGTGGGAAGAGAGAGAGAGAGAGAGAGAGAGAGAGAGAGAGAGAGACTGCTTGTGGTCTCTGAGAATTCTAAGAATTGTAATACTTGCAACTCACAGGCAAATCAAGTTTAAAAAAATCAGTAGAAATTCAAACTTTCAAGTGAAGTTTGAGTTTGACTGGAAACATTTAATTTATTTAAAAATAGAAATGTAAATGCAATCTGTATGTTTTCTTTCCTGCTGTCAGGAGCGCTCTTGTGCTCTGACTGACTCATTAACAAATTAACATGTTGTGATTCTGCTGTGAAAAGTTGCAAGATAATTGTTACAGCCACAGTCCCGAGGCTCTGCCGCTGCGCCTCCCAAACTCTTTTATAGAGTACAAATTAGATGCTTTTCATATATGCTATCTAATTTTAATTAAAATTTGCCCTACAGCTATCCTTAACAGCTTTGAAGTTACTGGAATTTTGTCATCTTGGGGCGGTGAACGTTTGCAGTTGATAATGTCAAAATCTGTACCCATGGAAACCGCTCTCTGACTGCTTCTTCCTAGGACAGTTTGGATCTTCTGGAATTTGACTTCAGCTCGGTTCAAGGATGATTAGCTGTTTAGAGAAGGTGCACTCTGGCCCGTGGACAAAACTAGGACACAGAGGCCACGCCTGGAACACGCAAAGCCTGAGAGAGGTCTCTGATAGAGGAGCGAGCCTCCCTCTGCTGAATGCTTTAATGCTTCTTCGTCTGAAAACCCAAATCATCAACATCCTGTGTCCTACAGAAATGGCTAAGTCACTCAAGACTCTCAAATTTGGAAAGTGAAGAAAACCATCTCTCCAAAAGCTAAAAATTGGTGCCTGAGCTCAACCGTGTGATTGGGGCACACTGAGAAGGTTTTTTCTGTTTTTTCTTTTTCTTTTTCTCTTTGTAATTCTGGCTCACATGTTGTGAAAGTTACGTGGAGAGGTCGTGAGGCTGTCAAGGTCCTTGTGCTAGCCGCAGGCAGGTGTGGGGAAGTGGGAACACGGGCTGATGCTTCTCACTGAGAGTTCACTGATGATGACTGGAATTGGGGGGTCACAGGTGCCTCCCTGCTGCCCCAGAGAGATGACATACCTGGGCAAAAGGTCATCATTGAACTCCCCTCCCTAGGATCCCACGGTATCTGGACACACAGACTTAACTGCGCCCTGATAAGATAACGCAAGACCAGGGGGAGTTGTTGCAGCCGGCTAGGTCAGGAACTCTGTTTCCACTTTGTACCAGGAAGTGGGGTAAGAACTAGCATGTCCTCACTCTTTCTGGAGGTTTTATAAACATGGATGATGACCCTTGAGGGCCACAGATAAAGGAGTCTCTGAAAATACAGGCACTATTGTCCTGTTCATGCACATGATGACTCTGAGGCCACAACCACATGTAGGGGGAAGGAGGCTCCAGAGAGCTCACCAGGACAGCACAGAGGAGACTCTGGGTGGAGTGGCTCACTAAGGGGTCACGCAGTCCTTTCTGCCTGCACATCCCTCTTCCTGGCGTCAGCCAGAGTCAGTTTCCATTGCCTGCACCCACAGAGCCTGACAGCCACGTGACACAGGGCACTCTGCACCCCAGGCTCAGCCTGCTCCTGCCCAAAGCCACAAGTCATCCCCAAGTGTGCGTGCAAGTGGGGCATGTGTGAAAACGGAGACCCAGCCCTCCACTTGCCACGTCCATGGTCCATCGGGTCCTGTCCCTCCAGATTTCTCTCCTGTAGTGGACATCCATTGTCTGTGCGTCTTTCCTTCAGGACAACACCTGTCCTCCATTCCACATAGTCCGACAGTGACTCAGGGAGGAATATGACCCAGCTGGCCAGGGTCTGCACTTCAGAAACCTGGGTTTTTCTCCTGCAGCATGTTTTTGGGACAAGCTGGGTCTCCCTGCAGCATCACCACCTGGACAAGCAGTGAGGCCTATGCCCTACCTCCTGGGCAGGTGGAAAACCTGTTCCTGCCTGGAGGCTGTGCCCTCCATCTGTGATATCAGAGGCTGCAGCCTCCCCCTCATTGGCTCAATTACTCCAACGTGAGTGCCAGCTGAGTGACTGGCCGATTCCCTTACGTTACCTTCTGTAGGACAGTCATTTAGTGGGAGCAGAGATCTGCACAGGTCTCCCGTCAGAAGTCCAACCCGAGAGGCACCAACTCTGACTCAGGGTTCATGTGAAACCAAAGCACAATCAACACCTGGCCATGAACCTGGCGACACCTTCGCTTCTCTCTTTCAAGGGGACACAGTGAAGGATCCTGGGGAATTTTCAACACAGTCATATTGGTTTTCTGGGCTGCTGTAACAAGGCCACATACCGCGTGGCATGAGACACATGAACACTAGCAGTCCCGGAGGCCAGTGATCCAGACAGAGGTGCGGGCAGGACCACGCTCCCTGTAAAGCCTCCAAGCCCTGTTCCGGCCTCCTCCACCTGGACAGCACCACCCCCATCTGCACCCATCTGTCTACTCTCTGTCTTGCTGGAGGTCCTCTTCTGTCCATGTGAGGTCACTCTCCTTGGACTTAGGGTCCCCACTAATCCAGTATGATCTCATCTTCATCTTTACCTTCATTATATCTACAAGGATGCAATTTCCAAATAAGGTTACACCCTGAGGTTCCAGATGGACATGAGTTTGGGGAAACACCATTCACCCCATTACATAAGTGGGTACCAGCTTTGCTATATCCCAGCCTCAGAGATTGGAAAATAATAAACATTTTTTTTTCAGTACTAGGGATGGAACCTAGAGCCTCACTCATGCTAGGCAAGCATTCTATCACCAAGCCCCATCCCCAGCCCTGAGACAGGATCTTGCTAAGTTGCTGAGGCTGTCCTTGAACTTTGGATCCTCCTGCCTCAGCCTTCCAAGTAGCTGCCATAGCAAGTGTGTGTACCACGCCCCAGCGAGAACAGATTTTTAAGACGCATGCTCAACTGTCACACAACACCTACTACAAGGCACACAGTGGAAGCCCCAAGGTCTGCGATTTGAGGGTTTCCTTGACCCTCCACTAACCAGGTGATTATGTAGAACAAAGGTCTGTAAGCCTCAGCTCCAGGACCAGCGGCCTGTCTTATGAATAAAGTTTTATTGGAACTTGGGCCCTCCATCCACGCATCCTGTCTACGGTGGCTTTCGTTCTGTGAAGGCACCATGAGCTGTATTGGAACCAGGCTCTGTGGCCCGCAAGCTGAAGCTATCTACTGTCTGACCCTTCCCGGAGAAAACGTTGCCAAAGCTCTGACGCAGAAGAGTGAAGAGAAAGTTCTCTCCCTCATCCCAGCCGCTGTCAGAATTTTCTAGAATAGAGAATAGAGCATTAGGAAAATTCCCTAATACACATCCAGGGGAGTGGAGGTGAGTGCCCAAAGGCAGTATCCAACCAAGACAGGACACTTTTAAGAACAAAGGAAGGAAGAAGAGACCCCCGAGGTGGAAAGGCAGGAAGCTGGGTCCAACCTGGTAGAGATGGCCAAGGGGCCCTGCCACTGTGGGTAGACTTATAACAGCAAAGGGACCGTCCTTCTCTGCATCTTTAGCCGAGGGCCACACACAGAGCCCTTGAGGGAAGGCCTAGGTGCCACAGTGGGGCGGTTTCAGCCACAGGACAGCAAGTAATGACAGTGAGGTGAGTTCCAGCCTAAGGCAGCCAGGAGGGCCAGAGGCATGCCTGCCAGGGCTCAAGCTGCTTTGGGAACATGCTGTACCTCTCCGAGGACGGGTGGCTGTGCCAACTGAGGGGCAGGAGCAACGTTTCCAGAGCTCTGAAGCCCCAGGGAGGTGACGGATTGGGCATGTCCAGCACCCTGGGACTGCGACACCTTCTCCCACCTGCCCGCGTGTGCACTCGGCACTGATTGCCAAACTTCCGCTTCAACCTTGGCCTCATCGCCATGATCAGCCCTGGGTCTGACTGCTCGGGAGGCCACAAACCTGGACCAATTGGCCTGCCTGGCTGACGGCCCGGGTGGAGATTCAAGAGGGCCAGAGCATCCCCGTGAACAGGGCTGACATCCCACCACACGGGGTTCCGCTTCAGAGGATGCCACTGTGGGGTGGTAAGAACACGAGAGCTGGAGGCAGAAGTCCCGGTGGAGTCTTGGCTGTGCCATGCCAGCCGGGTGACTTTGGCAAGTCACCTCACCTCCGGGCTGCGGCCTTCCACTGGACGGTGAGGCTCGCCGCCTGCTCCCCACAGTTCTCCTGTGGCTCTGGTGAGGTCGTGTGCACACTGTGGTGCGTGATCCTCATGGGACTGTCATGAGAGTCGGGGAAGCTTGGGGACGAGAAAATGCTGTGCTCAGGCCTGGGCTGGAAAGCTCTTGTCCAGGCCAGGGTGGACACAAGCAGCCCACCCACCATGTCCAGCCTCTGTCCAGCCAAGCAAGGAAGGAGTAGTCCCCAGCTTGGGCTCAGAAGAAGTGTCCTGTGTTCTGACACAATGTCCACGCCAGGCTTTACAACAGGGGGAGGGAAATACCGAGAGGCAGCCCGAGGCTCCTGCGCTACACTTTCATTATTGCCAATGTCACCTCCCCCAGCCAACCCTCCATTTTCATTTTGCATACACTGGACAAAAGCTGTCCAAGCCCATGTGGCCTTCCCAGACAGCCTTGCTGACCCCCATGTGAAGGCCAGGCTGGAAGGCACCGGTTCCCTGGGACAGCTTGTCCCCTGGCCTCATTGCTCACGGCACAAGGTCACCTTGGTGCTTCCCTGGCTCTGCATCCCAGGGTCTCGGCACACAGTAGGGCTGTGGCTATGTGTTCAGGGAGTGAGTGAGGACGGGGCGTCGGGGCTCAGGACGCTGCTGGCTCTGGGAATGTGGCAATCCCTCAGCGACCCGATGCTGAGAACAGACCAGTGTGTTTTGTCTTTTGCCATTTATGTTATTTTTGAGGTTTTGCACAAGGCAAATCTAATCTGCATGTTTCTGACTCATTTATACTTTTCTCCCTTAGCCGGCTCCTGGGGATCATTTCAAGACTGTGATGCCCATTTAAAAATAGCTTCTTCAAATGTTTCCTTCTCCTCTTCCGAGCCTCAGGAAGTTTGGCTTTACCCAAAGTGGACATAGACAACGCCCCCAAACTTCAGGAGCTACAGGAGGTGGAGGGTGAGTGCTCTGGGGAGCCCCCGACGGCTGTCAAACCCACCTGCCCAGTGGCGAGGGCAAGGAGCCCCCAGCCTGGAGACCCTGGCAGGGAGGGGGCACGGAGCCCTCCAACATGAAAGCCGCTAGAGGCGGAACCATCAGGGTTGTCAATCAGATAAATATTTCATAATGAGCACTTAAAAGGAAGGGTGGGGAGGCCGCTGACCACCCTACTGCTCCCCTCCACTTTCATGTTCCCTACCCCATAATTAGCAGCTCGAGTTTGAATGACAGGACACCGTCTTTAAGGGCCTGCCAGCATGGGCATGTCGGCTCTTTGCAGCCACGCTGGGAGCTGGAATCACGCCTCTCCCTACTCTCTCTGGCTGCCGAGCTGATGTGGGCAAGCTTGCAGGACCCAGGACTGATGGGAGAACCGAGTTCTTCGCTGCTGGTCTTGGTGCAGGGACAGGGGCAGCTCGGCGTGTCCCTGGCTTCATTTCCAAGGTGCAATGTGTGCCAGATGGTGGGATTGCCAGACAGGGGCCGGCAGAGGCGCACACTAACCACACTGTCTTGCACCCTGCAGAGTTGGAAGATACCAATAATAATAATCCCTGACATTTATCCCAGGCTTACCCGAATCCTGGTGAATTACAGCCTCTAAACTGAAGGATCTTCAGGATGTAAACTAAGCCTGTACTTTGAATGAGTTTTTCTCCTTTATTGTTGACAAAATCCTTCAGCGGTGGGCCCAGTGATCACTTTCATTTTATAGTTGAGAATAGAGGCAAATGGCTGGGAAATTCTGGGGTTGAGGGAGCTTTCAAGGAAGAGAAGAGAAAGCCTGTTTTCTCTTTTAGTTGTCCAGCCAATCCCTAGACTGGAACTCCACTCCAGCAAAACTTCCCAAAAAAGGGGTATATCCCTGCAGGATTGCCCGCTCTCAATTTTGCCAGGTGTAAGTGTTGATGGGAAAAAAGAAAAACCAAAAAACCAGGCTGCTTTTTGCTAGCATCAGCATTTCACAAAAGACATTTTTGTGCCAACTTAGTAAGGATAAGCCTGGAAAGAAGACATTTCTTCACCTCAGTTCCCTCCTGTTCCATTAAGAAGTTTGCTCTGATCCTTCTCCCTCCTTTTGCCAAGGGCCCGATGTATCTGAAGCTCACTGTGGCTTAGGGACTTCGGTTCAGGGTTCCTGTACTACCAGGGTGGTTCTTAACAGAGGAAGAGGGGCATTTTTGCTCTCAAGGGGATACTTGGCAGTACCTAGCGACACTTTTGAATTTCACAGCCTGGCCTCGGGGGTGCTACTGGTCGCTGGTAGCCGCTGGTGAGCAGAGGCGGGGTGACATCCTGCAGTGCATGGGACTCCCTGAAGCAGAAGAACCTGATCCCAAATGGTAGTAGTGCTGAGCTGGGAAACCCTGGTACCCAGAAGTCCAAGAGACTTGGAAACAGTGCCATGTGCCAACCAGAGTTTGTGGGAAGTGACATTGGGTTGCTTGTTTACTCTGCATGTTCATGCTGGAGGGACCGGTGGCCTGCAGTCAGAGGAAGACACGTGTGCCCTGCCCTGGGTGCCCCTGAGCTAAGGGAGACCTTTGTGCCCAGGGACCCCAGTACCTTCATTTCCTGCAGGCCAACAACTTCCCGATTATTTGGAAAGATGTCTGATAGCCCAGCAACGTCAGCTGGACACAAGGTCCTCCTGAGGTCTGTTTTACTTCTCATGGCCATTTTCTCCCTCTGTGGGTTCCTGCATCCTCCCTGGGTCTGATGATTTTTGCCTACGCTGCTGGGGGTCCACCAGCAGGACTGAGTGGCTGTCCATGGCTGTGCCGAGTTATTTCAGTCTACAAAACCGGGTGCTGTGTGCACATCCCGAGAAAGATCAGGCAGATCTGTGAACTGCGGTTTTGATGGGAGCTAATTAGCATTTCATAACATTCGGCAGGGGAGGGAAGCGGAGATGACACTTTAGAGCAAATAAAACGCATTTGCAAATGTAATATTTTTCTGATGAGTTAATGTCTCTAACCATTACCTCCCCCTTCTGTAATTTATTCCTTCAACAGCTATTTGTCAAGTTCTCTCGCAGTAAGACTTTGCTCCCCTGGAACCCACTGGTTAGAAGTGACAGTTGCATCTGTAATCCCAGCAGCTTAGGAGGCTGAGGCAGGGGGATCGTGAGTTCAAAACCAGTCTCAGCAACTTTGCGAGGCCCTAAGTAACTTGTGAGATGCTGTCTCTAAATAAAAACTAAAACAGGCTGGTGGTGTGGCTCAGTGGTTAAGCGCCTCTATGTTTAATCCCATCTACAAAAAAAAAAAAAAAAAAAAAAGGGACAGTGGCATCAGGATTGGGCCTTCCCTGGGCTTGCTGCTGAGACCCAGTGCTCAGCCAACAGGGCCCAGGGCCAAAGCCAGCCAGCACCTGCTTCCACAAGACACTTGCTAAGGAAAGTTTCCTCAGAGCTGAATGGCAAGAGGAACTCAAAAGAAGGACAATATTTTGTGACCCAGGGAAGTTATATGAAAGTCCAAGTCAGGGTCCATGAACGGAGTTTCATTGGAACACACAGGTCTCCGTCCTGTGGCAGTTTGGAGAGGCTGCAACAGAAGCCCCTCGGACCCCAGAGTTGATCATTTTTATCATCTGGTTCTTTATTTTTAAAACGTTTGCAGACTTCTGATTCAGAAGAGTGCCTTCAAGTGAACTGGCAACAGCATCCGTGAGAGACCATTGCGAAGGCCCTTGTGGTCTGCGGAGCCTAACCACCGGCGGTCAGGGCCCAGCGCTCCCTGCAGGAAGCAGGAAGTGATGGATCAAGGTTCCACACTGCCCAGCCCTCCTGCGTCCTCTGCCTCTCTTCTTCCTGCACCCACACCACGGGGATGCTTTTAGGGTCAGGAGGTGTAGAGAAGACGTGGTACCGCCTCCTGCTAGAGCAGCTCCTTTCCTTCTGAAGCCTGCTGGCAAGATGCCTCTGGTTTCAACCCTATTTCCAGAGTTTTTATTTCCACACACCTGACAGTAATAACTCCGGGTTCGCGCTCATTTTGAAGTTGCCGTGACTTCTAGGAAGTGACCTGGAATTCATGGGGCCTCGGGTCGGATGCAAGAACTTCTTAAAATCTGCTCACGATGTCTAACGCTTCCCTGGTTCTCCCCAGACCGGTGCTGGGAGATGGAGAGTTCCTTCCTAAAGAAACGGGTTCTCGGGCCCTTGAGTGCCCGGCTCACGCTGGACAGGAGGTAACCCCTTGGTGGTGTGTTTTGTCACTTAAACCTGCTAAGTCTCTCTGAATCCAACCCACGGGCAAGATGGAGGCGACCGCAGTCTCCCTCACTCTAAGTTATGTGAGGTGGAGTGGGAAGGTGGCCGCGGCAGGCTTAGCCTTGCAGCTGGCTCAGAGAGGCCCGGTCAGCACGCACCGCTAGGATCACTATCCTCCAAGGGTGGCAGGAAGCACCCCCCCATCCAGCCCCCGGTCCAGCCCCTGATCCAGGCCTGGGTCCAGCCCCCCGGTCCAGCATCCTGGGAACTCTGGGGAAAGTACCTGTTCATTTGTATAAAAAGGAGGAAAAAAGAATATAGATACACATGCGCTGACATAGACATGAAACACCTTTGAAAGGTGCAAGAGACTGCTGGTATTGCTCGCCTTGGGGGAGGGTGACCAAGGGCTGGGGTGTAGGGGGACAAGGGGCTGTTTCCTCTCACATATCTGAGCATTGAATGATAGGAAAATCATTGATTCAGAAGCAAGGGGAAGCCACTCTACTCCACAGGAGCGCTCCACGAAGGGCTCTGAAGGCCAGGAGGTGGGGCGAGGCGCAGCCTTGGGGCCGGGTCGAGGGACGGGACCTGAGACTAGCAAACAGGTGAGAGTAACTGTCCCAGGTGCAGGGCTGGCCGGGCTGCAGTGTGGTTTCGCCAGCTCAGCCAGTACCCCCCAGGTGCCGCCCAGCCTGCAGCCAGGGAACGGGACCCCCCAAAGGCAGCTGAGGGGAGTCGGCCCTCAGCCCCCAGGGGGCGCCCTGGCAAAGCAGGAGGAACCACAGACGCTGGGGCCAAGGCCTGCTGGTCGGGAGGGTGCTTTCAGAAAATCACTTTTGACACACTGTCAACCCTCTCGGCCCAGGCCACCCCCCGCTGTCTGCACTCGTGGCCTTTGACACGAACTTGCCCGCGAAGGTCACGCCAAATCAAAATGGTATTCTAGAAGACCCTTTCCATCAGCGGGCCGCACTGACCTGGGTTAAGTTTCCTCACATGTCGGAGAAGGAGACACCAAGGCTGACCAGAATCGCCAGGGCAAAGGGAACGTAGTTTTTCTAAGCAACCAAAGGAATCGAATCAGAAAACAAGAACAAAGGCAAACGTGAGAGCGACGTGGAGTCAAAGGAAGTCTCTAACTTTTGCCGACAAAAAGGTTTTTTAAATTTATTTTTGCCCTTGAAAATTCCTATATCAAGTAGCTCTCGGACAGACGCAGCCTGAGGGAGAGGGCGAGGGCGAGTTTTAAGTGAGGGCAGGGGACGGTGGTGATAAGGCCACCACTCCAGCCAGCAGCCCCTCTCTCCAAAGTGGGAAAGAGCCGGGCAGGGGCGGAGGTCCGTGACACCTTGAGTGGGAGACTGAGGCAGGAAGAGGGCAAGCTCCAGGCAGCCTCGGCATGTCAGCGAGACCCTCTCCCCAGACAGAAAGGGCTGGGGCTGTAGCACAGAGGCAGAGCACCAGGTTCCATCCCCAGCAACACACACACCCACACACACTCACACTCACATTCACACATTCGCACACACTGGAAACATGCAGAATCAGAACTCTCAGTGACAGGCTTTCCATAGGTAGAGTCTCTTTGTGGAGGTCCTATTGAAACAAATATGCTAACTATTTTAAATTCCTAACAACCTACTCCAGGTTATAAAAATTATTCTCCATTCTTTCTCACATTTTATGCTATTTGGAAGCCAGCAAATTACCTAAAGTGGACTATAAGTACCTCTATAGACATATAAAGACTGAGGGAAACCACAGACAGAACCTGCCGTGTATGAGCTGTGTGACCCTGGGCAGGAGGTTTCGCCTCTCTGAACCTCACTTCTCCCTGTTCATTAAATGGGTGTGATTACAGCAGGTAAGGCACAGGGTGCTTGGGAGGAAATGAGATTGTGTTATCTATTATTTTTATTGCAGTTGGGTAATATTTGGGGGCATTTGCCCTTTCCTTCCCTTTTCTCCCCACACCTGCATCCTCTTGGGCTCCTTTGTCCCAGAGGAATGAGGGAGAGAGGAGAGGGGAGAGAGAGGAAGTCTTTCTGGCTTTGGTTTTCCAAAAGACAAAGGAGAACTTAAAGGGGCACAGAGAAGTTAAAAGGAAGAGGAAGATTTGTGGGGAGAAATGAGTATCTTTGAAAAGCAGGGAGGAGAGAGTCCTCCATCATATCCGACCTTAACCCCAGGCCGGGGAGGGGAGGAGGGAGTGAGAGGTGCTGCTGCTTCAGGGGGGACAGTCCCGGTGTGGCCGGCACACAGCCATCAGCATCCTTGCGAAGACTCCCGGTGGCTGGCTTGCTCTGAAAGCCAGAAAAGCCGGAGCTCAAGGACCTGTGAACCGGTATGATGTCTCCATGGCAACTGGCATGCACCAGTTCCTAAGGCCGTGTGTCCTCCTGACGTCCTCAGAGCACTTCACCTTGATGAGGCACCAGGTAAACCTGCACCTTCCCTTCAGAGACAAAGAGGAGGTTTGCCCAGAGAAGACCGGGCAGTGAGCCGCCTGTCCTGTGGGCAGCACGGTCCTTCATCACTGCCCTCTGCCCACCCCACAAGCACCTGCAGAGCACCTGTTCTTTGCCCACAGCCAGCTCACAGCGGGTGAAGTGTTGGGAACACTTGGTGTTTGGGATGGAGCCTCTGCCCTTGGGAGGCTCTGGAACCAGTCTGCGGTTCCCAACTCACAGTGCTCCTGGTGACGGCTGGAGACCACCCTGGTGCCAGCTGCCTCGGGGAGGGGCATCCGAGCAGGTTGGTCCAGAGCCCCTGGGCTCTACCCTGCAGCTAGGGCTGAGAAGCCCTGGTTTTGTGGGAGAGGCAGAGACAGAGCTGGAGGACAGGGGACTCGGGACAGGTGACCAGGTGTACCTCAGCAGGCTGGCCCAGCCTAAGGGTGACAGCAAGGTCACTGTGAAGGAGAACCCGGCTCAGAAGGAAAGAGGTGGGAGGTGACGACGGGTGGGTGAAGGGATGAGGGGCGGACACGGGGCATCCGCGACAAGGTCTCCCTGGGGGCTGGGGAGCAGCAGGCCACCGGAGAGGAGGCCCGGCTGCTGGAGCCAGCTGCCACTGCCCTGTCACCAGGGCCAGCCAGCAGGCCAGGAATTACTGCAAGTGGGAAAGTGACATGGATCCCAGTTCTGCCACTCTCGCATCTGTGAGAAGGAAGGACACGGGCCGGAGGAGACCAGCTGGACAGCTGCCGGGTGTCTAGGGGAAGGAGAATGAGGTCTGGCTTGGCCCAGTGGGAAGGGGTTCCCGGGCTTGGGAAGCAGGTGGCGCAGCTGGGGGTGGGTGGGCCGCACGGGGAACGCGGGACTGGGGAAGATCCCTCATCCCTGAGCAAGGACCTGGCAGGACAGACGCCCCGGGGATGGGAGCTGTGGGTGCGGCCACGTTGAGCTGGAGGACTGGGCCAGCGCAGGCGGCTCTGGTCTGGGTCCCAGGCGGGGCCTGGCCTCGGGCCTGGCTCCCTCCCACCCTCATTCTTCAGTCGCAGCTCTCAGAGGTTAGTGCTTGGGGTGACATCAGATCTGCTAAAAAGAAACGACAGGAGGGCTGGGATTGTAGCTCAGCAGTAGAGCGCTTGCCTCGCGTGCGTGAGGCCCTGGGTTCGATCCTCAGCACCACATACAAAGCAATAAAATAAAGACATTGTGTCCATCTACAACTAAAAAATAAAAATTAAAAAAATTTAAAAAAAAAGAAACGACCGGAGACCGTTGTTTTAGACAGGCTTCTGCACGGGGACTTGCTCTCAAATAATAGACCAGGCTCAGGATCAAAATGGAGTCACGTGCGCCACCAAGCTGAAAGGGAGCCGACCACCCGGCTTCTCAGAGCTCGGCCAAGCTCCCCAGCGCGCCAGTTTCCGTTGCCACGATCGTGACATTCCCTCCTGACTCTGGCACTGAGAAAGGTAACCTGATGTCAACCAGTCAGTTATCTTCCTGTTATCCTGTGCCCTGTCCCCACCTCTCAAGGAAAGGGACTCGGAGGTGGAAGGTGCAGAGTGGGACAGGGACACTACCAACAGGGCCGGTCACGAGAACCAACGTGAGAATGACGTCCGAGTCCTAGGTCAGGGTCCTCCTGCTGATGAACATATAGGCGAAATGGGGCCATCCACGGGCAGAACGTCATTCCACCATAAAAAGGAGCAAAGGCTAGTGCCTGCTTGGCGTGGAGGAGCCCTGAAAATCTCATCCTGGGTGAGAGAAGACAGAGGTCAGAGTTGCACACTGCACCACTCGGCAACATGAAATGTTAAGAGGCAAATCCAGGAGCCTAAAGTGGATTGGTGGCCACTGGGGGTTGTGGGGAGAGGAGAATGGGTAGGTGCTGCTAAGGGACATGACATGTCTGTTAGAGGTCACACAACGTCCTAAAGCCAGGTGGTGGTGGCTGTTGTGTCTGTGAGCACCAGCAGCATGGATGGCTCTCCTCCAGTGGACTCGCTTTGGTCTTGTGAGTGGGAATTACCCCTCAAGGAAGCGGCTAAACACACCTGAACGTGTACATAACACGTACCTGCTGACGTGTGTGCGTGTTTATACTCACACGGGACTATGTGCAAGGAAGAGGACCAGGATCACCCACGCCGACCCGTTCACCCCGCTCTCTGGTGGGTGGGGTTGTGGGTGGATTTCCCTTTTTCTGTTCTTCTGCATTTTCTGGTATTTTTTCAAAGACTTGTTGCTCTTCCACGAGGACCCGATGTCATAAACCTGCCTTCAGTGGCGGAGAGCCTGCCAGGAGCCACACAGCGTAGTGGGCGCTGCGTCCCCTCCACAGGCGGAGACGCTCGGGGCGAGGCCTCCAGCTTACAGGTGACCACCGAGCTGGTCTAGACCTGCACTCTGCTGCGGTCACTTCCGCCATCTCTGTGGCTAGGGACCTGTGATGTGCACAGAAGCGTAGATGCAGGAGCTCAGCACGGAGCAGTAGGGACGTGGCTGATGCAGGGGTGGAGAAGGCTGGAGGTGCCCCAGGACCAGGCAGGGGCTTCAGCTGAGGAGGGTGGGGACGCAGAGGGAGGCGGCTCTGGGGAGCCAGGAGGCAGGGTGTTCTGAGGTGTCTAGACCTTCACGCCTCAGGAGCCACCGGGCTTGGAAGCCACAGTCGGAGGCTTGTGGGCATCTGAGGGCAGTGGGGAGCCACTGAAGGGTTTTGAGTGAGGGTCGGACAGGACCCCATTTGTTTTTGGAAAGGCCACTCTGGCCCCTGCAGGGAGCTGGTCCCGACTGTGCCCCGAGCAGGGAGGCCTTGCTGGGGTTCGGAGGCTAGGCCAGCCCACTCGCACATTGATGCTGTGAACTTGGGAGAACCTGCTGAGAGGGACTCGGGAATTCGCTTCCAAATGCCCAGGGCAGAGGGTCAGCAGAGCCCCTCCTGGCCCCACAGCTGTTTGTGCTCTGAGACCCGGCAGGACTGCGGCGGGACCCCCTCCCTCCTGGGGGCAGATGTCAAGGAAGCCCTGCTCCCAGGGCAGGCTGCGTGCTCCAGGGAGGTGGCTGTGCTGTGCACACGGGAATCTGGGCCTGCGTTCTACCCTGAGAGCAGCACGAGCGTGGCCAGACGTCCGTGCTGTCCTCTCCCCAAGCTCGCGGGGCCTGCTGGCCGCCTAGAAACCTGAGCTGGCTTGGGCCTTGCGGAGGGGAGAAGGTGGCACCAATCTCCTCTGCACCAGGGGAGCCGGCTCCTCCAGTGTTGGGGTGCAAGTGTGGGGACAGGAGCCGTCATGAGACGCCCCACAGCCAGACACCGCGTCCCGTCCTCTGGCTGGGCTCTCCCACTGGCCTGGGTGCACATCATCTCAGGGCTGGGTGCAGCTCAGTGTGGAGGGAGGTCAGGCCCCAGAATGCCAGACAGGGCGGTCGGTGGCCCTTCTGAGCCCCTTGTCCCGGGACGTGGCACTCCCTCTCCTGGGGGCGCGGGGCGATGAACTGCTCATCGCAGATTCCAGACACTGTCCACCAACTTGAGCAGACGCCAGTCTCCTGTCGTCCTTCTGAGCAAGACCGGCCCTGGCGCTTTCCTCCCCTCCCCCACCCGTCCCTGCCGCTGATTCTAATGGCTTTTGACAGGTATTTGTATAATTTGAGTTATGTGGCTTCACAAAGCTCTTTCTCTCGGGGAAGATTACATGAAACTGTTTTGACAGCTCTCACCAAAGGGGCAGCGTTTAATATATAACAGTTCATAAAACAAATCCGGGATCCGAGGATACCTTTTGTGGTTAGTCATGATGACATCATCTTTAGGCCTCAGAGAAAAATCGAGAGGGAAAAAAACCCCACAGAGAAGAGTTTCCTCCTGCCATGACATCTCTGGCAGACACCTGTGTACTGCCCCACGTCCCTGTGTGCACAGGGAAAGCCTCCCTGCTCCACACACCCCTGGAGACCCAGGTGGGCTCCCCAGGTGAGGAGTCCACGGTCCTAAGTCGCTCCAGGCCCTGGGAACTGCTCTTGCTGCTCTCCTCTCTGTGGAGGGGCCTGCTGAGGCTCCGGGTCAGTGTCAGTGGTCTGTGGTCAGTGGTCCATCTCCCTGCAGACTTCTCCTCGAGGCCAGCTCCTCCCGGTTTCCTCTCTCGCTGCCTGGGTTTTAACTCTGTAGCCCTGTTATGTCGGGGAGCATTTTCAAGTGGAATTGCCCTAAACAGAGCTTTTGAGAGATAGATGGGCCCAGACCTTTCTGGAATGGCCCGGGAGAGGTAGGGCTATGCCAAGTGTCTGTGTTCTAATAAATAAATGCTGCTTTTTATTAAATCTCTCCTATGCCACCAATCCCAAACCCTGAGGAAAAAAAAATTCTTCCATAATAGAAGAGGCTTCATTCTCAAAGGACTGGATGCCCATCCTGCAAACTCTGCTCGCTCATCACAGGGCATAGAATGAATTATTATCCACCAAGAAGCCAAAGAAAACACTTCTTGTTAGAAACCTGGAGAAGTCTCTTCAGCCTACAGGCTGCATGCATGACTGAGCCACCCCCACACCTGCCCTGATCGGGGGATCTTCCTGGGCCGGGACATTAACGTTCTCTGGAAATCCCAGGTTTGCAAACCTGGTGTGGTTCCGTCCCGTCAAAGCTGAGAAACAGGACTGTTTGTCCTGGGGCGGGAGTGGGTGGTGTTTGAAAGGACTATCATGTTCCTAGATCTAAGCAGAGGTGACGTGGCAGTCGGGATTCTCCCTGTGGTCTGTGATCTTGGAATCACTGCACAGTCTCCAGGGCTGGGATGGGCCAGACTGCGTGTCACGTGACCAAGACACCCAGGGATCCCCACTGGGGCCTGCAGCCCCCTTCTCCCCCACGGTCCTCCAATGTCAGGAACCCGCTCCCTACCAAAGCATGAGGTCTGTTTTTTAAAGGAGATGACAATGTTTGAATGGGCTGGGCATGGCTGTGGAGAAGATGTCAGAATCAGGAGCGGCTGAAACCCGGTCCAGGTAAAGATAATTTTTAGTTCCAACTCATTCATTCATGGAAGAAATGCACAGGGGGTCCTCCCAGGGCCAGCATCTAGAGTCTGAAGATACAGCCCAGCTGCAAAAGAAATCCCTGCTTGGGAGCTTCTGTGCTGGGAAATCAATGAATAAACAAAAAATAACGCACAACATCAGGTGGGGAGGGACGTGCGGAAATACAGCTGGAAAAGAGCCCTGGGGGTGGGGGCTGCTCTTACCTGAGAGGACGCTCTTCCAGGCAGGGGAAAGGGGTACACAAAGGCCCTGTGGAGGGCTGGGGGAGGGAGGAGAGCGCCAGACCCTGTGCAGGGCTGGCGTGGGCAGTGGGGATTTAACGTGCAGAGCCGGGGTGGCCACCGTCCCAGTTGGTCCCTCCAACATCTCAGCCACAAATAGGATAAAAGTCCCTCCTGCTCAGATCACAGGGCAGCTGCTGACAGGTGGGCGGGTGGGGAGTGGGCAGGTGCTGCCGGAGGCAGAACCACCGGGAATCTGGGCTGAACAAAGCCATTTGTTCAAAAAAACCGTTTCTTTGTGTTCAGGAACTGATGTGGGAGGCCTGGAGACCTGGTTTCTCCAGCCTCCTTTTCCTCACCCACAAAGTGAGGGCAGTGACCTGGCCCCACCAGGTTGCTGTGACGATGAATTAATTGCTCATGGTAATCAAAATCAGCTCAAGGTCAGGCTTCTGTTCAAATCCCAGTGGCCACCCCCAGCCTCTGAAATGGGTGCCGGGGTGGTCGGTTTGATGTGTCATCCTGGCGAGGCTACAGTCCCTGGCCATTCACTCACTCATCTAGGTGTCACTGTGGAGGTGTTTTGTAGCTGAGATTCAAGCCCACAGTCAGCTGGCTTTAAGGAAAGGAGACTGTTCTGGTTGACCTGGGTGGGCATGACCCAATCAGGCAAAGGCCCAAAGAGCAGGGATGAGGCTCCCTGAGGAAGGAGGAATCTGCCTGTGGGTGCAGCCAGGGGCACATTCTCCCTATTTATTTGATTTTGATTTTGTGCCGGGGATGGAACCCAGGGCTTTGCACATGTCAGGCAAGCGCTGTGCCACTGAGCTACGCCCGGGCCCTGCTTCTCCTGTTGCACGGAGACTGAGAGCCTCTGCTGACAGTAGCCGCAGTGCCTACCCCGAGTCTGTCAGCCAGCAGCGTGTGTGGAGCGCCTGCCCGTGGACGGTCTGGAGTGGAGGCAGGGTGAGCTCGGCGGCGGCATCCCCCCCACAGCCCCTGCTGCTCTCAAGTGGCGAGCCAAATTCAACTGAGGAAGTGGTGACAGACAACCTGTCAGAGCTTGGGGACTCTGGGATGCGGAGGCTGGGGTCAGTGGTGCCTGGGTGGAGGTTAGGATCCTATTCTTTGAAGGGTGGTTGGAAAGAACCCTTTAAAGAGGAAATGCCATAAGGAAATGAGAGTACAGGCCACGTTTGTATTGTGGGGAAGAATTCCAGGCAGATGCAGGGAGTGCAAAGGGCCTGGGGTTGTGGGGGGTCAGAGAAGTCGGTGTGGCTGGAGCAGCAGAGCAGGGGCGTGTATCCGAGCCCACACTGCGGGTGTGTGGAGGGTGCACGGACCCTGGTTCTTGCTCTAGGGGGACAGACGCTGGCCGGGTGTGGCCTCAGGGCATTCCCCAGGCTGTGCCTCCAGACCGTCCAGGCCTCGGGCCTCCTGAGCCATGCACCTCCCCCTGGCTAGGCCTGCTCCCTGGCGCCTGCTCCATTCCACCCCGTGGGTGCTGTGGATTCTGTAGGGGTTGCTCACCCAGCACAACCAAGACGAAGAATCGTAAATGCAGCCCCAACGCCACCGGCCCCCTGGGGAGCTTGAAGCTGCCGGGCCTTCTCCTCAGGAAGAAGAGCTCGGGGCCAAGCGCCTGCCCGTGTGGTCAGCTCCCGAGCACCCCTGTCGTCCGTCTGTTTGCTTTGGAGTGTGCCTGCCCGGTGACGATGGGATGTGCCTGCACGCGGCTTGGCAGCGCTTCTCAGCCACCGAGCACCTGGGGCCAAGCAGAGGTGTGCGAGAAAGGGGCTGGAGGTCTCTGCAGCCTGTGGAGACAGCCGGGCGCAGCAGGGGAGAGAAGCCTCCCAAAGTGCTGAGACCACACATCTCCCGCTCCCGAGCTCTGACAGGAGCCCCTCCCAGAGACAGCAGCGTGGCTTCCCCCAGGAACACAGCAGCCGTGTGTGCCTCTAGCTGGCTGCCAGGCTCTAAGAAATAGAAGAGTAAGCGGTCTCAGTGGACCTCAGGGAACAGAAAGGCCAGGCGTGTGTAGCTGGAGAGGGGTTACTTGGTCTCCAGGGGACGTGGCATCTGACTTCATTTTCCAAGGAACTCTCAGACTGTTGGCACTAGAAGCCATTGACGCTGACTCCAAGAAATCCAGACCACAGAATGGCCTTCTCATCTTACAGACGGGAAAGGGAGGCTGGGGCTGGTGAGGGGTCTTACCTCAGGGAAGGCTGGCCTCACTATCAGGCTCAGAGAGGCGAGGGGCTGTCCAGGGTCAAAACCGACCGCTCCATTCTGTCATGCTTCCTTGGGTCCACCCAAGACCCTGCGCCTCCTTGCCTCTCGGACCCCAGACCCACGGGGAGAGAGCATGCGACCCGGAAGAACCAGGGAGCGCAGAATTGGACCTTGCTCCGGCCTCAGAGGATAGGAATCAGCAGGGCCCAGCAAATACGCAAGACAGACAAAGTCAGCTGACTTCCGGCCACGGGCAGGCGCCCTGGGGAGGGAGCCACCAGCCCCGGCAGGAGGGGAGGTGTGGGTGCTCCCGAGGAGCTCGAGGCCCCTCCAGTGTGGGCAGCCCCGCCCCTGGCACTGTGGCAGCCACAGGACCCTTCTTGTGGCCGTGGTCCCTGGGCAGGAGGAGGGGCAGAGAGTCCTCCTTATTAAACCACGAGCATGAACTTCTTTGATACATTTAAAAACCTTATTCACAGAACCTCTTGATATGTGGCTCCAGAAGTCAGGGTGTCCTGCTCCCTGGAGCAGTGAACCTTATGCAGCTGTGTGCACACGGGCCAGGCAGGGCGCATATTGCATTTAGCAAGTCCAAGGAGGGATGCCTTGGTGGCTGATCTGGGGCTGCTGATCGCCAGGGCAGTGAGGGTCTAGGGTCATCAGGGAGCCAGAAAGAGTCATGATTATGCACATTGACTTGGGATTAGGATTCATACCCTAGTTTTAGATCCAAACCCTAGCTTTACCACGAATGGGCTGTGTGACCTCAAGCATGTGGCTTAACCTCTCTGTGTCCTTGTCTGCAGATAGTGGTGCATTTTCTGTTTCGTCCTGGGGAGAATTCAAGGAGGCGAGGTCTGCAGAAGGCTTAGGAGTGACTGGCAAAGTGTGGATATGCAATGAAAGAACTTGGGGTGTCGCTTGGTGGTGGTTGTTTCCATAATGAAAGGGCAGTGGCCTTGAGGACGGCAGCGGAGTTGGTGAAGAGTTCTGGGCTCTGGAAGTGGTGCCCAGGTGGAGGGAAAGCAAGAGCTGGGGTACCCCCGGAGCCTGGTGGCTACGCGGCCCAGGGACACACAGCCCCAAGGGTGAGGGCACACACAGGAGCCTGTTTCCAAGGCGACGTGCTCACGGGCCAGCCGCTGCCTCCCTCCGCCCTGCGCAGGAGCTTGTGACAGGCCAGTCCTCGCCCAGAGGTGTGTTTGCTCAGTGCTGCTGCCCTGGGTCGCCTCCCTTCACAGGCAACGTCAACACAGCCAGCTGTGGGCGCACCCGCCATGTCTGCACTTGAAGTGGCCACAGCCCCCTTCTGTCTGGGTGCGTCCAGCAGAGCCAGGCTGTGCAGGGTTGAGCGAGTCTCGGGTGAGCGAGTCACTGGGTTGTGTTGTCTACACTCCCTTCCCGCAGCCGGGGAGCTGGAGCTGGGCACTTGGGGCAGGGCCGCCGCCCAGGCTCCTGCGTCCGTTCCTCACCCTTTCCCGTGTCCAGAGGGAGGCCGTCCGGGCGTCCAGCTGGACCGAGTCCTTGACTCTCTCAATATTGTTTTCGTTCCCTTCTCAAAGCACCTCACTGCTCTGGGCTGTGGTTGCTCAGCCAGGGGGATTTTGTGCCACTGGAACGTGGGTCCCACTGAGACCCGCAGACTCAGAACCAGCATCTGAACGGTTCTGTCTGTTCTGCCGCTGAACCACACTGTTGGGAGCAGCCCCACTGGTCAGGGCCAGGCATCCCTGCCATCTCCAGGGACCCCTTTCCTTCCCAGCGGCCATCGTGGTCCTTCTTTTTCAACCCTGAGAAGCTGAAGTGGAGAGACTGCAAGCCACCCTGCAAGGCCGTGGAGCTGGTTCCTGGCACGGCCGACCCACAGTCCAGCTCCCAGGCCCCCTCGCTGGCTGCCCAGCAGGACCACCCATGCCCTTCCCTGAGCGAAGGATCTCTGGGGAAGGGACCTGAAGGTGGATGGAACTCAGCAGCTGCCGGGATTCCAAGAGCAGCCACGTTTTGAAAGCACCGCAGAGGCCTCGCCGTTTCTCAGCCCTGCCTGATGAGCAGCGCCCGTGCGCCTGCTGCTGTACCTCTTTCCAGGTTGTTCTCTTGGAGGTTCCAAATCAACGGCTCTGGATCAAGGCCAAGAACTGGTACTTTAAGAAGGCCTGTGGGGCCAGGCTACGCCAGCACGCTCAGGGACAGAGAAGACTGTCCCTGGGGAGGGGGTCTAAGGAGAAGAATTAGGAAATGGGGGTCCAGAGCGGATCCTTCGGGGAGCCATCATGGAAGCACATCATTGAAGCTTTGCTGGATACCGAGCCTGCCCCAGGCCTGTGTCTGACGCCTGCTCATCTCTGCAAGAGTCAGAAAGGTGACAGACGGGCACCCAAGGAGGCCTTCTCCCGAAGGGGAGGGAGACCAGAACAAGAGAAAGACCTGACACAGGGTCTCAGCTCACAGCCCGCCTGCTTACGGTCCTTCACTTCCAATGGTGCAAAAGTAGTGGCTGGCGTTCAGTAGGAACCGTGCTCCCAACGTCGAATGGGGCCCTTTTCCTGGGCTGGTGCTGGCAGCCAGTCCTCTCGCATGATGCCGGGCGGCGGCAGCCCCCGAGTCACCAGGGGAAACGGCTGCCCTTCCATGGCGTACTGGGGTGCTGGTGCTCTTTGAGTGGGGGTGTTCAATAGGTGACATCAGGTTCAACACTCTGCTCTAAAACGGGCTCTGTGTCAGTGGCGCTCATCTGGAGTCTGAGGCAGTGTCCAGAGCACGTTTAAGGTGGGGTGGGCGCAGCTGTGGCACCTGGGAGGTTGGTGTGAAATGCCCATGCAGCTGACCAGGGCTTCCCTGGCCACATGTCGAGGAATCACTGTACCTGGTCCATTCTGCCCTTTGGTGTCGCTTGAACTCGCATTATTTAAAATCCCTTGCTGGCCTGGCCGGCCCTGCCCGCCCCTCTCAACCACATCTGGTGTCCGAGTTCTCCAACTTACGAAGCAGAGGCCCCTCTTCCCACAGGCCTGGACCTGATGGGTACTTACTTCCCAGACTCCCTTGCAGCCAGGACATGCACACAGGACCTGGACTCAGCCAATCAGAAGCACCCGCCGCACTGCAGTCGGCAAGCTGCTGGTGGCAGGACGCAGCTCATGCTGTGCCCACATGGGTGGCAGCAGGTGGGACAGTGAGGACAAGAGCAGGCCCCTTGGGAGGGCAGGTGGCTCCAGAGCAGCGTGCAGGTACAGCCTGGAGCAGAGCAGACCCGTGCCCGGTAGGCAGAGCAGTGCCAGCTCCCGGCTCCCCGGCTCTGCCTCAGGAAGGAGGCCGTTGCACCCGGCTGTGAGCCTGGGCTGCGGCCTCATGACAGTCCCCAGCTACCTGGTACGGCAGAAATCACTTCTATTTCCACAGCTTGCAAAGCCCGCCCACTAGATGCCAGGAGTGCCCTGTCAACACATGCCGTGCCCACCACAGACGCCTCCGGACGTTGCCCATGCCACCTGTCCACGGCTTTCAGGCTGAAGGCCAAGGTCCTCAGCTGATTTGCAAAGAGTTTTAGGAACCCCATAAGGCCCCCTGGGGCTGTAGCCTGTGCCACCTCCTGGCCTCTGCTTCCCTCCCTGCGAAGCCCCACGGCCCTGCCCACTCGCCGAGCCCCCCCATGCTCCACGGTCCCTCTGCTGCCCGCCCTTGCCCAGCCTACCCCTTCTCCTCAGTGTAGAGGCTTGGATATCCCTCCCAGGCAGCCTCCTGATGCACACCACACCCCAGCTCACAGCGCCCCCAGAAGTGATCCTGTGACGCATGGCACACCACGCTGACTCCACATCCATCGTGAACCAAATGACCTGTCCTGAACCAAGGGACTCGTCCTATTTGCCCCTTGAGTCTCAACTCCCTGGCATGGGAATACCTTGGAACGTCTGGTTTTCCGTTGTTGGAGACAGGGTCTCACAAATTGCTGAGGCTGGCCTCAGACTTGTGATCCTCCTGCCTCAGCCTTCCCAGTAGCTGGAATTATAGATGTGCCATCACAACAGCCTGAAAGTCTACTTTAATTCCTGCAATTCATTTAGAATGGACAGACTTGTGTTCTGATCTCACCTTTGAACTTCATTAGCTGTGTGATCTTGGGTAGGTCACTTCACCTCTCTGGGCCTCAGTTTCCTCATCAGCTAGTAGAAATGAAACGTAGATGCTCAAGAAAGAATTCCTGTGAAGAACCTTTCACTTACTGAGCGGTTCTTGTTGGATGCTGTGCTGAGTGCTTTGAACGTAATCCGGCTTATCCTTGCTGCGACACTATAAAAAGACATTTTTATTCTTTTCATGATAAATAAAGAAGCCCACAGAGGCTTTACCTCTGTAAAGCCACTTGTCCAAGCCACACAGGAAGAGGCAGACTAGCAATCCCATCACAAGTCTCTCTGGTCCCAAGTCTCTGGTTGTGCTGTGGCTATGTCCCCGCAGTGGGTGTTGCCAGTGACGCTTGCCCTGCCCTGCATCCTGAACGCAGCCAGAGCTCTTCTCAATACACCAGGGAGCCTGAGACGGAGGCTCCCACAGCTAAGGGAGGCCAGGACCTTGGAAAGCAGAAAGTATCCTGGGCCAGGGAGCCTGAGACAGGGAGTCCCGCCCTGGGGCTGCCAGGTCCTGCTGAGCAGGACCAAGCCCCAGGCCTCCCCAGGAGCAGCAGCCTCGCTCCCAGGCTCACATTCTGCAGGGATTCTGAGGCTCCTCCTCTGGCTTCCCCAGGCCCTCCAGCTGGGCACACAGACACAGGAGCCTCTTCACACCCAGCCACCCGCCCTGCCCCTGGGCTGTGAGCAGCGTGGGGGGACTCTCCGTCTGCAGTAGTGACAAGTCTCGCCTCCAGGGGGCACAGATGAGGTGCTGAGTTTCTCTTTGTTTCCCTCTGTCTTCAAGGTGCCATGTGTGCTCAGCCCCAGCGGCACCGACGCAGACTCCTGGTTCCGTTGCCCGGTGGAGGTGGCTTGATGAACTATTTACTTGGAACATTGTTTTTCTGATTCTAAAATTCATCCCTTTTCTCTTCTCTGCCGAGTTGGTGGCCACCATGTAACCCTTCACAGCCGGGGCACTGCTGATTGGAGGAGTGAAGGAATGGGAAGGCCCTCTCCCCCATCCTGAGCCCCCACCCAGGCGCCCACCCACCCCTGCCTCACAGGCCGAAGCCGGAAGGTGTAAAGACGGGAAGAGGTGCTCTGCTCTGTGTGCTGTGCCCCTCCAGGTGGTGCCCAGGAGATGGGAGCTCAGGGCAGGCCGGCGGCAGCCCCCTGCACTCTGGGCTTGGGTCCTGGGCTTGCTTCTCCCGTCCAGGAGGGCTCAGTGCCCCCAAATGCTTTCTGAGAGATGCAGGGGAGTCTCCTCCACCGGGGTGCCCCTGCCCCCATCAAGCAGGCCGGAGCCAGTGGCACAGACCATCTCGCTTCCCAGAGCATCAGGGTGTAGAAGGATGCTGAGGTCCCTGTCACCACAGAGCTGTTCTTGGACCTGGGGCGCTTCCTTGGGTCTTATATTCCTTTTGGGGTCTCATGTCCTTTTAACTGCAACCTTCCCACGAGCCAGAGGAGGCCCTCGAGCAGCCTGTTTCTCCTGGCAGCTGAGGACTGTGGACTTGGTTTCCTAGCAGGGCTGGATTTTTCTGCCTCACCCGCTGCGATGCATGCTCCACAGGCCAAGGGCTGGGTCAGCTGTCTTCTCCGCCATAGCCACAGCTCCCTGAGCTGTTCCTGGCATGCGAGGGGTGCTTGGTAAATACAGAAGAAAGAACGAGCCCCTGTGGGACCTGCCTCCGCCTCCCCACCATCTCTGGAAGTAGATCCAGACTTGCTTTGCTCTACTTTGCAGATGGAGAAGTTGAGGTCACACAGCCAACAAAAGGTGTCTCTGGGATTGCACTCGGGCTTGTCTAACTGACAGTCTCTGTTCTTCGCAGCCACCCAGCAGCCACTCTGGCCTTTCCAGAAGGTGGCAGAGAGGTTCTGAAATGAAAAGGCCCAGGGCTCTTTCTGTCCAAGGCCAGGCTAGCCAAACTCTCGGGAAAAGATCCCCCAGCTTTCCAAGACTTTCTAAGGGACCCCAAGGTCCAGGTGGGAGCCCTGCTGCCCAGGAAGTCCTGGGCAGTGGAAGACTCTGCCAGGAGCAGTGGTGGCAGCCCTCTCCCCTCAGCTGGCACTTGCTGCGGGCACTCGAGGGCCCAGCACCTCCATGGGGCTTCTGCCCCTCATCTGGTCACACACTCCTGGCCTCAAGGCAGAAGACAGCCTGTCCTCCCAGGGTGCTGGCCTCTGGGAGAGAGAGAGGAGCAGGGAGCAGATTGGTCCTGGGGTCACCCACCAGAGGCAGCCTCCCAGAGCTGCAGCAACGGGAGGTTTTTTTTTTTTTTTTTTGGTACCAGGGATTGAACTCAGGGGCACTCGACCACTGAGCCACATCCCCAGCCCGATTTTGTGTTTTATGTAGAGACAGGGTCTCACTGAGTTGCTTAGCGCCTCGGCGTAGCTGAGGCTGGCTTTGAACTCGCGATTCTCCTGTCTCAGCCTCCCTAAGTGCTGGGATTACAAGCATGAGCCATCACGCTCGGCTCAACGGGAGGTTTTAAAGTAACGTGCTCTGTTGTCCAAGCTGCATGTGCTGATCAGCAGTTCTGGGTTCAGGCCCTGGCGGCTACTGACCAATGAGGTGGCCCAGGGCTACACCCTTCTTAAGCTCCTCCTCTGCATGGCAACCACCTGGGCCACCTGCTGGCCACAGGTGCTGGCGGCAGGGAGTAGATCAGGCAGGTGTCACGCTGCCTGGTGTGCCGCGAGAAATCCTCCTGTCTCGTGTCCACAGTGCATGTCCACAGCACTGTGCCACGCGACTCGTGAGCTCAGGGAGAACCTTGAACCCCTCAAAACAGCCAGACCTCATGTTCGGCACTTTTCTTCCCAGACATATAATTTGGATTTTGTTTGTTTGTTTGTTTGTTTTTATTGATATATCATAAGCGTCTTTAAATCTCATTAAAATTTTTACCACAATGTGGCTTTCAGTGGCAGAGGGTGTTGTGTGGCAGGAATGTGGTGGCCCCAATCTGCTCCTTCCCAATTCCCATAACAAGTCCCTACTCATAAAGGCAGCTCCACCCCGTCTTGCCCTCCCCTGCCCCTTCCCCAGTGGGGTCTCTTAGGTCCTCAGCAGGTCAGATGAGCCACTTCCTTCCTTGTCCCCTGAAACACAGCTCTGGGGCAGGGGCTCTGACCCCTTTGTGGTGTGCCGGCTCCTGCAGTGCTCCTGGCCTCCCCACGGTCATCTCCTCCTCCTCCTCTGCAGGCTGAGCAAGCCCCTCAGGGAGCAGACCTGGGGCCTGATGGGCGACGCCATGCCTTCCCAGTGGTGCCCAAGCCTGGGCGGAGAGCATACAGAGGCTCTACAGGCATCCAGGACCTTTTGCTGCATTGGGTGCAAGTGAGGGACACACCAGGGACACCCTGTCCTTAAAGAATGTCTAGATGGTCAGAAAAGACACAGGTTAAAATGCAGGGCTGGCAGGCTTTACCCTGTGGGTCAAATCCAACCCACTGCCTGTTTTTATGTGGCCCAAGAGCTAAGAATGATTTTTGTGTTTTAATATAAAATGTTAAAAATAAAAGACGATGGAGATGACCCTTTGAGGAGCTCTCTCCAGTTTCTCTTCTCAGGTCACACGCATGTATGACTGGTGCCAGCTCCTACAGGAGCAGTCTGCAGACATGGAAGACAGTTTCGAGGGAGCCCAAGGCTATTAGGTTTGGGCCCAGAACGGTCCCCAGAAGCTCATGTGTTGAAAGCAGGAGGCGAGGTTCAGAGGGGGGCTTTCAGGGTGCACCTGGGTCCCGAGAGCTCTGGCCTCCGCAGTGCATTAATCCACTGATAGCTGGGGGCCTACTGGGGGCGGGACCAAGGTGGAGGAAGTGGGTTCCTGGGGATCTGTCCTGGGGGCTTGCCTTCTCCCAGCCACCAGGCACCTGGGCTCTGCTGCTCTGCCCTGGAGCCAGACGACAGTGCACTGAATCCTCTGAAGTCAAGAGGAATCTTTCCTCCTCTAAGTTGTTCTTGTCAAACGTTTCGGTGACAGCAATGCCAAGTTGATCAACCCAGGGACAGGTGCCACCTGCGAGGTCCCTTTGTGTCTTCCATCTAGGTGAGGCGACAGGAACCTAAATCCACCTGCATGTCCCTGTAACCTAAGAAGGGTCCTATGCTAGAACAGGGGCTCTGTGGGGCAGGCACACCACAAGGACCCAAGCAGCTCTGCAGGGGCCCACTCCGGACACATCGGCCCCCGTGGTTGGCAGGGGCTACCAGGTCAGCTACCTGAGGGTCACCTGGTACTGGTTAAGGATTTGATTCCCAGGCTCCGGCCCTCCCTCCTGAGCCTGGGGGATGCAGTGATCTGGAGCCCCTTCAGCACCCCAGGAGCCACCCCAGGAGCCACCCCAGGAGTGTCACAGGAAGCCTGGCCTCACACCCACGCAGAGCCTCAGAAAGAACTTTGTGTTCCTCCAGAGACAGCGTGGAGGTTGGCCCCAGGGAGACCTTGCTGAAGTCCCACTTGGGCCACTTGCTGGTTGTGAGCAGGTCCTTATCTCCTGTGCCTGTTCCTTATTAGCCAGTGACTCCCACGCTGTGAGGATGGACACAACCCTGTACACAAAATGCTCTGTGCAGGGACCTCCGTGTGCAGGGACGTGAATGGAGGAGGGCTATTCAAAGACTTGGTTATTTTCATTTAGAATATTTTAATTTTTAACAATTTTTTGTATTGAAATTAAAATGCTAATAAAAAGACCATCCTAGGTTTTTCCTTTACCCAGATTATGTTAGACTTGAAAGGAGGAGGTGTCTGCTCCCAGCCCAGGACCCAGCTCTGAAATCCAGTGAGAGGGAAATGAGCGGGAGGCCAGGGGACAGCCGTCAGTTTGTTCAAACGTGGACTTCAGCGCTGATTCTCTCTCCAGCCAGGACAGCGACGACCTGTTATTAGGCATTATTATTAACCCTAACTCTGCCATTGAACTTCCCACCCATATCATTAAGCCACAGAAGCACTTGGGGATACTTTACCCTAAGATTCTCATAAATATTCATTTCACAGCCACGCTGACGTCACCAGGCAGTAAAGGTGCCACTCAGACCCAGCACCTCCTGAGTCCCCTTGATGTGCAGCCAGCCGAGGATCCCCAAAGCCACTCACCCAGGGCCTTACAGCTCACTTCTCAGCAGCTTCCCAGCCAGGAGGAGCAGCCCCTGGCCTGCAGACAACCCCCTTCTGGCAGCCGCGTGCCCCTGGGGAAACTGTTCCTGTGGCTGCTTTTCCCAGACGGACTTTCACTCCGGAGGACAGGGAGCATCCTCGCCCTGCAGGGCCACCTGCCCCCAGCGCTGGCCTAGGAGCCCTTTTGTTCTGTTGCTAGGACTCCCCTAGCACACATGGGCCCCCAGGGTCCTTCACCCTCAGCCCCTGGATTACCTACACCTGTGGGCCTGACATGTTATTGAAATTAATAAAAATAAGTGGAATTATAGAACAGCAACTGAAAGAGGAAGCCAGTCAGCTCAACAGGACACGGAAGACAGAGGAGCTCCTGGTACAGTCCTGTTCAGCCACTTCAGGACACGAAGAGGGCAAGGACTCGGCCAGGTTTAAAGCAGAGGCCTCCTGGCTCCAGAGACTGCTCTACTAAGCAAAAGGAGGAAAATCAGACCAAGAAGGACTGTCCCTGTGTCCCTAGCACCATCCTGGATGAGCAGAACATGCCCAGCTAAGCTGGCATGGCCAGTGCTCCTGGGTCCTGGGCACCAAGAACCTCCTCTTCCTCTCTTCCAAGCCCCAAGCCACCTGTGGGAAAGGTGCCATCATCCTCTGCCTTTTGCAGACTGGGAGACTGAGGCTTGGAAAGGAGAAGCGGGGGCAGCAGTGGGGCTCAGGCTGCGCATCCATCGGGAAGGATCCACAGTTCTGGTAGCACCCAGAGGGGACGTGAGGCCGCCCCCCAGCAGAATCTGAGAAATGACGCCACGGGGTGTCTGGGATCTTCTTGGTGATGCCTGGGTAGGTGGAGCGAAGCGATCGTGGGTCAGCTGCTCTTGGAGACAGATGGCAGGAGGTCGAGGTTGTCACTGTACTGTTCCATTTCTGCAAGCATTTGAACACCTCCACGGGAGGAGGGAAAAGATTAAAACCTGACCGAGAAACCCTGAGGGCTTGGAGGCCTGGCCCCCTCTGCTGACCCGCTCTAGAATCTAGTCTACTAACCAAAAGGAGGAAAATCAGGCCAAGAGGGGAAATCTCTGGGTCCCTGCTCTTCCCCGTGCCCGTGCCTGGATCCCGGCAGACTGGGAACCCACAGGGCAGGACTGCTTCTCTTCCTGAGGGCTACCTGCCCTCCACTGGCCCCTTTTTGTGCCCCTTGTGGGGAGTGTCCACCCTCCAGAGGGGCCTCCCCTCCTCTGAAGCCTCAGCTGGCCACAGCCTTCCTGCTGCCCCTGCCCACCTCCAGGTCACCTCTGCTAGAGAGCACTGCCAGTCGCCGCCCCTCCTGAGTCCTGCTGCTGCTGGGCATGAGCTCTGGGCCATCAGCAGGGACATGGTGCCTTGGTGGGGGGCTTCACAGGATGGCCAGAGGGGCTGAGCCAGCAGCGGGAAGGAGCGAGGGGTGGAGGCCCGTGATTGTTGACAAGCGTTTCAACATCATCCATACATTCAAGCTTCAAATCTTTAGATATTGGTCACCAATTCAGTTTTTTAGAAATATTGTACAAGACAAAGTAAACATGCCACAGGCCAGATTTGACTGTGGTTTACAGATCGCAACCTCTGCTCCATTTGGCGTGTTGAGCTGGATATTGTTCATTTCTGAAATGTACCTTGGGCGCATACACTAGTTAAATGCAGCCAGAGTGACAGATCCCAGGCCTGGACACCTTGGCTGGCCAGACAGCAGGCTCCTGCAGCTTTGAAGCCTCTACAGTCTGTGGAGGGTCCCAAATGCAAGTCCCAGCTTGCACAAAGAGGACAGAGACTCCAGAAAGGTTGAAACTGGTGGGGTTTTTTTTCCTTGTGCTGTTGGGGATGGAACCCAGGGGCTCACGCTGCAGTCCAATGTTTCTGTGAGGGCTCAAGGTGCAACCTCAGTTAATCCCAGCGTTTACCACCCATCTGCCTGCCTGTCACCTGCGCAGAGGAAAGCAGTCTTTGCAAACTAGAATTCATTATCCTTTTTTTTCCTCCATGGTACTGGGAATTGAACCCGGGGCCACACGCATGCCAGACAAGTGCCCTCTACCCCAAGCTACGTCCCCAGCTTATTGGGCCTAGAATTCAAAGCCAGCTGAACCTCTACACAGAATCTCGAGCTTATGAACCCGTCAACCTCCAAGATACCTGGTGGGAATGGCTGCTCTCCTGCGTGCGCCTTGACACCTGGCTTCTTATGTGATAATCGTGCCACCGAAGGGGACATGCTGTTTCCTGGTCCTCAAAGTGAAGGAGAAAACAGCTGTCAGAACGAAAGATGAATGACCCCCACCCCTCCACATCCCTCCTTGCTGACCTTGTTTCACATGAGTCTATACCTGAGTGTTCACAGGAAAGAACAGGCTGGCTCTGGGCTCCCATGAACACAGGGGCCAGAGACTGGGTGTGACTTCGCCCCTGGCAATGTTGCCCAGCGAGTGGGTCAAAAACCTGACTCCTGCTGCCAGGAGGCACAGCTGGCCACTTAACCTGGAGAGGTGGGACGAGGCGGCGAGGGGGAGGGGACATGTCAACAGGCAGTGCTGAGACGACTTGGGCGTTGGACCCTCAAATCATTGGTCCTTTGCTCTGGGCCTGTGACACCATGGTGGGGGGTCCCAGTGAGAGAAATGAGGCTGCCCCTCCTGTACTGGCATCCAATCTGGACCCACGGGGAGGAGAATGTTCTTGAAGTGAGCCTTGTGGGTTCCACAGAGCCAGCCAAGGCAGGGGGACCAGCAGGAATTGCGGAGGATCTGTGTCACCCAGAGGGGTCCCAGCCAGCCTGAGGTGGGGCTTGGGCACAGTCTGAGTCGGTGGACAAGGCTGAGCTGGTACTGAAGTTGGGAGTTGGGTAGAGGTGACAGGAAGGTGTTTGTCCCGCGGAGGACCCCATGACCTGCATCTGTCTGCAGAGGTGACTGCAGTTGGAGCCGAAGTGTTGGGTCTCTGGAGAGTATGAGACCCTGGGGGACACGTCCTTGCTTTAGACCAGGCAGCTGAGAGTGACCAGGGGTTTGGAAGGTGGTTGGAGGCGGCACAGCCTGAGTGGGATGCTGGTGGCTGGGGACATCAAGAGCCTGGACAGGCTGCCTAGGCCATGGGAGCAGACATCACAGAGCAGGAATCCAGAAGCAGGAGCAGAGCCAGGGTGAGGGGTCTCACTCTGCAGTCTCACTTTATAAAGATGGGAACTCAAGCCTCCAGGGGAAGCCTCTGGGGCAGCCTGCGGTGGCCACTGCTGAGACTCAGAGGAGACCTAGGATAGACGCCGGAGGCTGCAAGAACAAATCCATCCAGCCACCAGCGGTGACAGTGTCCACGGCCTCTGCTCCCTGGACGAGCACACCAAAGCACAGCACGTCCAAGAGTCTTGCCCAAAGTCAACGCTGCCACCGGGGGTTGGGCTCCGGTCTGGGCAGGCTGTGACCTGAGCGTGGTGGGAGAGCCGGCTGGGAACTGCTTCATCTGGGTCCTGACATCTCAGCAAGCACAGCCCTGCCTTGTTCAAGCCTTAAATGTGACTTTATTTCACAGCAAAACTTTCCTTCTGACAAGATCAGATGTAGAAACCCAACATGGGAAATGAGTAAAAACAGAGAAGCTTCTAAATCAAAAAAAAAAAAAAAAATCAAAACAAAGATAAAATATTTGTCCTTATCAGATGGGCAGACGCCACGGAGGTCAATAGTACCCAGGGCTGGCGAGGGTGTGGGAAAGCCATGCTCCCATGATTGGGGTGTGGGCAGAAGCATGTGCTGCAGGCAGCTGGGTGTCACCTCTGACACCTGACAGCCACACTCCCCTGCCCCAGAAAGGCCACCTCTAGGAATCAACCTGGAAGATGTATTTGCAAAAGAGTTTGGAGACCTGTACTCAGGGATGTCCATCAGGGACGTCCATCATGGCATGGCCCATAGTGGTGGACCATCGCCTGTGACGAGTCACGGACGTGCCCCGGGAGTGTGTGCACAGGAGGGGTCAACTGAGCTGACTCTGGCCGGGACACCGTCCTCTGCAGATGCTCAACAGAACAGATCCGGATCCCAACGAGATGCGCAGGTACGGAGAGCGACCTTCGAAGTAGGGCAGTGCATGACCTTGAGGACGGGGCTTGGGCTGTCTCCCTATGTGTGCATGCCGTGTAACCACCACCCAGATCCAGGTGCAGGGAACATGGCCATCGCCTGGGGCAGCTCCTTGGTCCCTTTCCTGTCGGTGGCTCCCTTCCTCGGCCACCAAGTTCCAGCCTTGGAGGTTGTGAGAACTGCACGCTCTCGAGCACCACGGGAGAGCGAGCTCTCTGCCGCACTTTTTGGTGTTGGCCTCTTGGCGCAGCGTGACATTGGGAAACGACCCTGTGCTCTGTGCACACGGCCCTCCGTCCTTCCTTCTGCCTGGTCAACTGTCCACCCCCAGCTGGGTCACTGTTGTTCCTGCTTTACGACTAACAGGAAACATTCTCATACAGACCTTCTGGAGGACAAGTGGCTGAGTCTGTGCCTACGTGTGTGGTCACCTTAAAATGACCCATTTTCCAAAGTGGTGCAAGAAAGTGGCGTCCCCGCCCTGGCAATGCTGGAGTGCTCCTGATGCTCCTCCTTGACACCGATTCGTACTGTCAGGTTTTTCCATTTTATTTGAGCCGTTCTGGGTCAGCATGTAGTGGTTTCTCATGAATCACAAAGTATTTTTAATTTAAAAAGTCAGTTATCAAAACAATGGCTACTCATGCCCTCTTTTGAGTAATAATGTTACGTATTTGAATAATGTATATTGTTATTGATGAAGAGATTTACATTAATTTTTTTTTAAATAATGCTATTGTTGACAAAGAAAAGCTAGAATTGGAATCAAACCATGATTCTGTACTAATCCATCCCTTAAAACCTGTGGCTCTGTGGTGCCCAGAAACTCAGGCGTGCTGCTGGCCCAGCGTCCATCACACCTGCACCTTCTCTGAGCCTGAGTCCTGGCTGAAACATGGGTATCTGGTATCTGGTAGCCTTTCTGGTATCAAGAAGAGTAAGAGAAGAAAATCACTTTAGAGAGCCTCCACCGAGGCACCTCCATTTTCAAAATTTAAATTAATTATAAGTCAGCCCTCCACCGGCTCAACAAGCTTTATGTCTTGATGGGGACTTTTCAGTTTCTCTTTGTGCCTCAGGTGGTTCCTGGGTGTTCTGGGGCTCTATTATAATAGATTTCAAAGTCCAGACAGTGTGTGATGCAAGTTTATTGATCAGAACTCAGTCCTACAGCTGATAGAGAATGATCCTCCACAGCTCTTGGTTCTGTCTTTTGGATACTTTGTTCTAATTCTTGAATGATGCTTCATTTTTCATAAAAGTGACCCCATTTTTGCAGCCGAACACTTTACTTGCCCATAGAGTCTTTGTTTTGTGTGTGTGTGTGTATTTCTGGGATTGAACCCAGCGGCCTGCACATATTATGAAAAACTCTACCACTGAGGTACATCCCCAGTCCTTTTCATTTTTATTTTGCTATTTTGAGACATGGTCTCAGTAAGTTGTCCAGCCTGGCCTCAAACTTCT
Organism: Geosciurus inauris; assembly: GCA_004024805.1. Classification (NCBI taxonomy): domain Eukaryota; kingdom Metazoa; phylum Chordata; class Mammalia; order Rodentia; family Sciuridae; genus Geosciurus; species Geosciurus inauris. The sequence continues at coordinate 225,766 of PVHX01000557.1, read as the reverse complement.
GATCCTCCTACTTCTGCCTCCCCTGCAGCTGGGATTATAGGTGTGGGCCATTTTGCCTGGCCTTATTTCATCTTGTACTATGTCTTTTCTCTTCAAAGATGGCAATGTTTCTGCTGGTAAAGTTTTCTTAAACTTTTTATGAGTCGCCTATGAATCTTATCAAGATTTACTCCATTGGCCAAAAGTTATGTCCAGAAATCCCTTCTGAATCACTCTGAGATCTTGATGAAGGATTTACACTGTCATTTTTAGCTTTAGATCATGGTTGTTTCCTGTTGTTTTGTTTTTAACTATACTTTGCGTTTTACTCTACCCAAAAGCCCATTTTAGAAGCATTTACATTATTACCTGGAGAGGCTGGGATTTCCTAACCCTGAAGTAACTTCTTCTGCTCTTTTGTACCAAAGAGGCTTTGTGTGTGTGTGATGCTGAGGATTGAACCCAGGGCCTTGTGCATGTGAGGCAAGCGCTCTACCAACTGCACTATACCTCAGCTCCTGTTTTTGTTTGTTTTTTTAACGATTCTCTTTCCTCTGATGTTTTACTCTTCAGAGCAACCAGAATCAAGGTGGCACCTGTACTGTTCTGCTTGGAAATCTCCTTAGCCACATTAGGTACGGCTTCTCTCCCCACAGTGTTCAGATGTGCTGAACTGTCTCTTGCTGCACAGGAAGTGTCCCTCCTCACTCCATTTCTAATGACATTCCCCTCGATGTCCTCGCAGGTGTTCTCAAGTGGCATTCTGAGGCCACTGCATTTCTGTGGAGTCTCTAACACGCTGAGTGCTTGCTAACCCTGCTCCCAGTCTCCCCTGCAGCCCACTGTCTGGTCCCCCAACCACTCCTACGCCCCTAGGTTTCTGTTACAGCGTCACCTCCCTTCCAGGAACCCGATCCACCTATCACCGTTAGAGACCTATCCTGCACCACGAGTTACCCCAAAACTTAGAAATGCCAAGGGAGAGTAATTGTTGATCATCTCCTGCAGTTTCTCTGGTGCCCGAGCTTGAGAGAGACGTTCCTGTGGTGTTCTGATCCTGGAATCTCCCGGTGTCAGTCAGATCTCAGCTGGGCTGTGGCCATCTGACTGGGGTGAGAAGACCCACTCGTATGGAGCAGCCTTGGGTCCCCCCGACATGCGCCTTGCACAGGTGCTTGGATGCTCCTCTGAGAGCAAGTGACTCCAGAGGTTCTGTGAAAGCAGCAATGCCTTTGTGACCTGGCCTCAGGCGCTGCACCCTGATTTCCACACGGTCACACATGCCAGTGCTGTTCAGTGAGGCCTGACAACCAGGCCATCTGGTTCAGGGGCACCGGGAAGCTGGCTACTCCACAAGGAGGCTGGGGACAAAGTGGTTCTTGAAGCAGGAGTGGCAGTGTCACCTGCAGGGGGCCAGAGGTTGGCCTGCAGTAGGACATGTGGGGATGGAGTCGCTCCCTCACAGAGCTCCCATGCTTCTAGAACGGTGTGGACACACGGGGGGGAGGGGGTAATCTGCAGCTCTGCTCCTGAGGGATCTGTTGCCTTTGGCAAGTGGCCACCTCTCCAACCTCAGTCGTCACATCTGTGAAATGTGGCGTCTCGGCCTGCACACCAGAGCCAATTAACAATCAAATGGCAAAAACATTCACAGAAGAGCTGGTACGGAGTGCTCAGAAGCCAGGAGAGGCGTCACTCTGCTCACAGCAGCCCAGCCAGGGAGCCTGTCTGGGGGACCCGGCCGCCCTTCACATAAGTAGCAAATAACGTGCAAAGGAAACATTCTGGCAGGACCACAGAGAAGCTGCTGGACAGCTTCTCCACGGCTCCCGCAGAGGGGGTTACGACTAACAGAAGTCAGGTGGCAGACCTCCGTAGGCTTAGCTGTGCCCGGAGCACACGTGCTGGGCCCGCCTGGGTCTTCTCAGCACGGGAGACACAGGAGCTCTGCGTCCAGCACCGTGCACACCCCAAACACAGGCGGCAGGAGGGTTCTGACTCCAGGAGCTTGACTTGGACCTCACGTAGGACCAGTGGCAGAGGACACATCAGCGTGTCCCTGCTCCCGTAGGTAACATTCGAGGTTCAATAGTTCTGAAGAATGGCCCAATTTAGCGCTGGCCAGCTCCGGGGTGTGTTTAGGAACCAGTCCCTCCCTGGGGCAGCCTGGTTTTCTGTGGCTGTTCTTTGCCAGCTTCTCAAGAGTCCCACACGCCTGGGACAGCAGGCGTGTGACAGACACACGTGTGGGACAGCCTGTTTCTTTACATTTCTCCTGTTAAAACAGACAAATAAAAGTAGGCCCTGTGTGTCTTTAAGAAGCAGGGGTACATTTTTAGGTGGAGGCTTGGAGGCCTCTGCAGGAATCTGTGGCCCTCAACCCTCGCTGTTCAAGGCTCCAGGCTGGGGCTCAGAGCAGAGGAAGTTCTCTCACCTGCCCTTGGAGCTCCCGCCCCCGAGGCCTTGAGCACCAGGCAATCCAGGGCCGGTGTCAAGGGCATCGACTCAGAGGGTGAGAGTGCACAACACGACTGAGGAGCTGCTCCCCAGCTGCTTCCCCCAGGAGCTTCCCTTTGGCTTCACTGCACGGGCACCAAGATTTAGCTCAAGTGCAGATTTCATGGCACCCGGGGCCTCAGCTTTACCCATCCATAAAATGGGGATGATGGAAGGACAGCCACCTCACAGGGTTTGCAAGTGACAGGGATTGTGTTGTGAGAGGAGGCATTTTTTTAAAGATCAAATCTTATCTCTTATATGGATCTGAAATAAAGATGCATCAAAGAGTCTATTAACTCTTCAAAGAACAAGAAACTCAGCAAGGTGTTCCCAGTGACTCAAAGGAGGATTCAAACAGGGATAAGAAACCAGAAAAACAAAATGCGCTTACAAATAGATGCAAAACTGGCCAATAGCCACGGAGCATCCTGGTGTTCCCAGGGAGAAAGATTTGCATTTCTAAGGGCGAAGTCACTTGTATACTGTCAATAAAGACAGCCTGCACAATCGGCCGGGCCCTGCACAATCAGGGCACCTCAGCAGCAGGACACTGGGGACTTTGTCCATGCTGCCACATTCCTCAGTGTAAAGCACTTAGCTCTTGTCCAGTTCTCAGTGGACGCTGTTGCTGGGTTCGCTCCTGTAAGGTAGCGTCCTGGCCCAGCCATCCTGTGTTTTAGAGGAAAAAAGGAGGGACGGAACCACCCCACGCTCGTTAACTTTCCTCGGCTGAGTCTGACAGGTTTTGGTTCCCGCCACCTGGGCTTTGGTTGGGGGTCCTCCTCAGCTCCCTGGTCTGTGAGTCTCCTGAGCCTCTGTATCAGCTTGGAGGCCCCCAAGCCCAGACTGTGGCTCCCTCGTGGTGTGCCTCATCCTCCCACCAAAAGCCCCAGGGCCAGGCCTGAGCCACTGAGCCGCAGGCTGAGCTCTCCAGCCTCCACTGGCCTCAATCTCAGGAGGCAGGATAGAGCAGCTTGGGTGGCATGTGGGTTCAATACCTTTGTTGAAAGCCCCGAAGTAAATATCCTGAATCCCTGTGGGTCAAACTGTGAGTCTCACAAACTGTGAGTGTCTGGCAGGTGTTTCTCAAGTTCACGACTTAGTCTCCAGCCTGAGCAGCTGCTCTTCCTACCACCCCTGCCTTCAGCACCCAGGGTACGATCCTGCCTCAGGCCCTTTGCACAGGCTCCTTTCTATCTGGAAGGCTCTGCCCCCACTTCATCTAAAGGACACCCCATGGCTCCTACCCCTTTCCCATTTCTCTTCATGGTGCTCAGCCTCCCCACATTCTATTACACATTTACCGTCTCCTCCCCACGGGGCATGCTAAGTCTCATGAAGCAGGAGCCCAGTCTCACTTTCCGCAGCATCCCCACTTTCTAAAACAGTGCCTGGCACATAGTAGATGCTCAATGAAAATGATTGGCTGGGATGCGCATGCCATTGCATCTCACGTCCCAAGGCTTGGCCCAGAACCTGGCCTTAAAGACCCTGTGAGTGTTGCTTTGAGGGGCCAACTGCGCATACACACATCCAAGGAACCCCATCTTGCACAGGCTTTGTTCCCCGCTCAGTGTGAAATAGAACCACAGACAAACAGGCCCACCCTGGAAGGCCTAGCAGGTAGTCGCTGTGACTGGCAGCTGGGCTATGCTCCTCCGAGCCTCTAGCACCCCCAGTCTTCTTCCAGCCTCCATCTGTTTTGTGGTGGGTCCAGAACATAGACCCAGTGGCTCCTGCTTGGCTGAATCCTGAGCTTTGTTTCCTGTGTGTGACTTTAAGCGGGCAGGGCCTCAGTTTCCTCATCTGTAGAATGGTGTGGCAGAAATTCCCAGGCAGGGGTAGGAGGAAGATTCCTTGCTTGATTAATTTTGCACACAAAGAAGCTGCTGTTTTCTCCATGGTCCAGAAAAGTCAGCAGGCATTTGCTTGGGTCCCCTTGGGGTTTTTCTGATCCGTCAGTGCCTGTCCTTGGGCTGGAGCCCACCCCTTCTGAGCTCTGGGCTCTAAGCAGCTGCTGAGCTGTGCTGTTCAGGTAAATGCCATGCCCCCCCCACCGGGGCCAGCGTCTGCTCCCACCACACGTGAGAGCACCGTGGCTGCACGGGCGCCGGACGCTTTATTTGGAATAAGAAAATTGGGCTTTGAAACTTGGAAGCGTTCCAAAGGTTTCACAATGGGGAATTGAGCACACGGGACATTCAAATAAGAAAGACCACAGTCCCTGAAAGCTGTTCCCAAGGTGTCCTCAGAGAAGAAGAAAAGCAAGTTGCAAAACAATACGATCCCTTGCAGGACAGGGCTGGGGGCTTGCGGGGCTTCTCCAGGGATGCTCTGGGTCCCCACCTGGGGCCGGTGGCCAGGCTCACTTGGCGAAAATTCACTGAGACATCTGGTGACGTGAGTTCGTTTTGCAAATGCAGCTAAGTTTGGTAAAAAGCCTGTTGACCAAGGAGGACTCTGTTTCTGTCTGTGATGTAATGGATTTGGTCATGTGCGGGCCCGTGTGCCAGGAGGACAGGGCTGCCCGTCTGGCTCCTGGCTTCTCTCACAGGACGTGTGCCCTTGAAGAGAGAGCTGCTCCTCTCATCAGTTTTCTCATCTGCAATTTAAGGACAAAAAGAGTATCAGCTTCTAGGATTCTTTGAGATTAAATAAGATAGTAAGTACATGCAGAATGCCTAATTCAGTGTCTGGAACCAATGAATCTTCAATAAATTATAAATATTGTTATTATATTGTCATTAATATTTTTCCAGGACTGGATCAAACCCAAGGTCTCACATGTGCTGACCAAGTGCTCTCCCACTGAGCTATATCCCAGCCCTTTAAATTTTTTATTTTGAGGCAGGATTTTTCTAAGTCACCCAGGCTGACCTCAGACTTACGATCTGGCTGCCTCAACCTCCAGAGTAGCTAGGATGGCAGGCGTGTACCACCTCACTGGGCTATTATAATTTTTGTGGTTGTGTTAATGCATAGGAAAATATCAGGACAACCACGGAGCAGATCAGCGCTCCTCTATAGCATCGATATTTTAAAATAACAAGTATACATTACTTATGCAATTAAAAATTATTAAGAATAAAGTAATGGCTTTTAATATTGGGATTAACATGAAGCCTCAAGAACAGCCTGATCAGCAACAGGTTGCAAAGAGGCCATGTCCTTGAACATGTTCTTGCTCAACTCACCCCAGCCACCTACAGGGCTACCTGAAAGGCCGTCTGAGCAAGAATGTGGTGGGAACCCATCTGTCCCCAGGGCAGGTGGCACAAACCTCTGTCCCCATCCACATTTTCACTCTTCATGGTTGCTGTTACCCACAGTCAACTACTAACTGAAAATATTAAATGGAAAATTCCAGAAATAATCTACAAGTTTTAAATTGTGGGGCACTCTGAGTGGCATGGTAAAATTCCACCCTAGACATGAATCATCTCTTTGTGCAGTGTATCCACACTGTATATGCTGCCTGCCTATTAGTCACTTAGTAGCCTTCCTGGTTATCAGATCATGGTATCACATTGCCTGTGTTCAAATAACCCATATTTTACTTAATAATGACTCCAAAGCATAGGAGTAGTGATTCAAAGGAGGCACTTGAGAATAAAGCACAAAAGCGGGCAGATTAGCGCTGGTGCTACCTGGCAACACTGCAGGGACACAGGAAGAACTGTGATGTGTATAGAGCTCAGCACTGTCCACAATTTCAGGCACTCAGGGAGTCTGGGAATCTACCTCTGTGGATAAGGGCAGGTGTTGTGGTTTGAAATTTTGTCCCCCAAAACTCATTGGTTTGTAGCACAGCAATGTTCAGAGCTGGGTCCTCTGGGAGGTGACGGGTCACGAAGACTCTGATCCCATGAATGAATTAATCCCTTGATGGAGTTGTGGCTTGATGAGTCTTGAGAAAAGGGCTTTGTTGTAAAGCCCAGCTTCCCCTTTGCTTCCTGGGCCGTGAGGGGAACAGCTCTGCTGTAACTCCTGCTGCTGCTGCTGTGATGTTCTGCCTCCTCTCTGGCTTCCAAGCAACTGGGCCAAGTGACCATGGACTCAGCCTCTGAGACTGCGAGTCAAAATAAACCTTTTCTCCCTTTAAGTTGTTTTTCCTCAGGTACTTTGCCATAGCAATAGAAAGCTGACTAACATAGCGGAGCTTAATATGCAAAGCTGGACGAGAGTCACTATCCAGTCATCCCAGGTCTCAAGCCAAATCAGGATGGCCCACCTGGTGTCTCTGATATCTTCTGGGGGCTTTGTGGCCACAGGCCCCTCCCCCAAGCAGAAACATGGGCTCTTCCTGGTTCTCCTGACCCTTCTTTCCTCGGATGGTGGGCACTGGTTACAGGGACTGCTGACATTAACCCTTTGACTCTTCCTCCTGCAACCCAGGGACACATGGGAACCCAGAGTCCACATCATAGCTGTTCTCACTCCTGCCTCTCCCTGGCACCAAAGCTGCCTGACCCTGGGCTCTCTGGCCTCTGACCTTGGAAATCACAGAATCTCCCTGGGCCTGGGCACCTCACTGGAATCTGCAAAGCAAGCTGCATTTTGAGTCTGGGAACACTGCCACCATCCTCAGGCTTGGTGGCCACTGGTCTAAGTGCAAATGAGAGTGTTGGGGGCCTCAGGGTTCCCTGGGCAGCAGCCAAGCAGCCTGTAGCCAGGCCCTGGACCCTGTGTCAGACAAAGAGGGCTGGCATCCTGAGGCTGTCGCGCCCTGCCTGGGGACCTTCTCCATGACATGGGATGCTGGCACACTTGGTGGAGCCATCACCCTCAGGGCCCATCTCTCAGGAGGGGTACCCACAGCAAAACAATCCTGAGATGCAGAAAATGGAAATAAATTGGCACTAAGATAGGAAAAGAATACCAGAAAATCAAAGCCAATAATTGCTCACTTACGTGTCTATAAAATTGAAGAGCATGTCAACCTGTCAACCACAACCCAACGACCACACGCAGTTGTGTGTGTGTGCATGCGTGTGTGCGTGTGTACAATGCAGTGGCATCAATGACAATCACAACACTGTGTTGCCACCACCTATGCATGACATGATAAATAGGGTGAGGTCTGAAAGGAAATTTCTGCAGTTATAGAAGTCCCAAGCCTGCCTGGGCCCCATGCACGGCTTGCAGAGCAAAACACAGTCCTGCAAATAAAGTTGCTGCCTAATGTCTGGTAAGTACTAAGGGCCATGATCACCTTCACTCATTATGCCCCAGGAGTCGGACCCAGGTCCTAATGCAGCCTCCTCATTTCATTGCTGAGGGACTTCAGACAACTCACATTACCTCTCTGAGCCTCACTTTCTTCTGCAAAGTGGGGATATTAATAGCACCCACTTTCTAAGGACTAAGACGCCCGAGGCTCTCAGCATCGCCCTGGTACACAGCAAGCGTCAGAGTGTGGAGCTGCTAGTGTTGTCCCTGCTAGTGTTGTCCCTGCCACTGTGAGGGTCGTCTCCTAAAGCAGAGGCCAGGGGGCCGAAAGCTGACCTCCGGGAGCCTCCATGTTCACCTCTACAGGTTTATGGGCAGACGCCCCCTCTGAAATCCAGGGTGAAGTGCGGCGTGGCCTCGGGGAGACTTGTCCCTTACACGTCTGCAGAGACGTGGACAGCCACTGAGAATGTCCTGCGTTCCAGCCTCGGCTCTGCTGATGGGTCCAGCTTACCTAGGGCTCAGGCTCGATCTGGAGAAAAGCAGAGTGGTCATTACACATCAGCTGGTCGTGCCCTGGCCGCTAACACCTGGTGCGGTGGACGCTGTGTATCAGGCCGCCAGGGCCAGCATCTCCACTGGTGTGTGCCCCATGGTCACCCCAAGGTGCTGCAGAGGAAAAGGGAGGCAGGCTGGGGGAGGGGAGCTATAGCCCCACCTGTGCCCAGCACCTGTCCAGCCAGGCATCAGTGGGCAGGGACCAGGTCTCGATCACAGCAGACCTGGTCACAGTCCCGGAGTGCTCACGGTCCCATGAGAGACTCTCATTCCCTGAGCAAGATCAGCATCCGTGGGGGTCACCTGCATTGCTGTTTGTGATCATTTTATAGAATGTCACCAGTAAGAGGTGCCCACGGCCACCCAAAGCTGAGGGTACTGAAAGGGCTCTGGCTGGAGTAAGACCCCCAAGGTCACTGGTGTGCAGGTGGTCCTGTGGCCCTTGGGCCATGCCAGCTTCCTGGAGTTAGGGACAACTTGCGGAGCAGATCCTTGGGTAGCCCAGGGGCTCAGAGAAGCCACAGCCTCAGGCAGGCACTTGACCGCCTTTGCCTCAGCCTCCACGTGGGGCGAGAACCAGGTTGTTAAGGGACATGTTGCCACGTGTGTGCCAGGAGCTTTGAGAAGCCCGGATGGAAGTCCTCGTGCATGCAGTAGGTTTACTGTTGGGATCACAGTGGACTTTGGAAGAAATTCAAAGAGATGTTTTATGACCCCAATTACACACATCTCTGTTGCGGGAGATGCATCCCCGAGTAATTAGGGTGAAGCCTGGGCACCAGCTCCACCAAGGGGCTCGGCCGGGGGAAGTTTGTGGACCTTCTGCCAGGGGTGGGAGAGGCCCTGGCCTGGGTGTGCTCGGGCACCTGGCGGCCACTGATGCGCAGCCAAGTTGACCCCTCGGGGCGAGGAGCAGAGGAGGGGGCGTCACAGGGCAGGAGAGGGCAGCTGGACAGAGTAAGTGCTCTGGCAACTGGGCCACGTCCTACCTGGGACGTGGAGTCATCAGGGCCCAAGCTGAGAATCCCTGGGGGCCATGTTTTCTCCAAGGATTATTCTACCGGCAAGAAGGGGTCCTCAGAGGGGGCGGAGCACTCCCACTCGCTGGGGCCATGGTGGGAGTGGAAGTGGAGAGCCTCCCATCTGCTCCTGAAGGGAGCAGGGTTTCCTGAGCATCTCCCCAGACCTGGCCAGGCAAGGGCTGCACCTCTTCACCCCAGTCAGCGAAGGAGCTGCTGCGTTGCATGCAAGGGGAAAACCCGTGTTTGTCTGCACAGACACCCCGGAGCAGGGGCCAGCGCCAGCCCGGGCTCCCCAGCCTTCCCTCAGGGCTGGGAGGTGCAGAGGCACTTGGAGTTGCTCTGAGCTCAGGGCAGGTGTGAGAAGCGGTGCCAGCTGTGGCCCTCCCCCCCTCAGAAAGCAAATGCTGCCCCACAAAGGGCCTCAGATCTGCTGCCTCGCTGGGGTCCCTCCCTCCCCGCCAGTGCCTGGTTACTCCTCCTCGCTGGCTCTCGGGCCCCAGAGGTTCCCAGTGCCTCCCCTTTAGGAGCATGTTCAACAACTATAATTGATTATTTGTGCAAGAATGTCTTTGATCTCCGCCCCCAGGGGGCTGTCAAGCCCATGAGAGCAGGGCACCCCCTGACTACAAGGGAGAGGGCAATGGGGACCGGTCCTTGGGTGCAAGGTCCCCAGCTGCACCTCAACCCAGTTCACTTCCCTCATTTTCAAGGCCCAGTTGGGGAAGGAACCCGGCTTGCCGGGCACTGCTGTCCTGCCGCTGGCCACATTTCCACGCTCAGAGGCATGCTGAGCCCTCTTGGGCCAGGCCCCAGCTGGACGCTGGGATGTCCTCCTCTGGGAGATGGCTCCCAGACTGGCGAGGTGACAGGTTAAAGAGGGTGTAAAGGGCAGAAGCCCAAGCCAGGCTGCTCCCCAGGCCAGGGACATAGCACTGCTACCACAATTAGAAGGGGAAACGCAGAGACACCTGGCCCCTACTCCTCCTCCCCTGACTCCCTATTCCTCCCCATCTGACTCCCTGTTCCTTCCCTCATCTGCTCCCCCATTTCCTCCTATCTCACCCACACCAGGCCTAGAGGAGTGTTTGGGGAGCACTCTCTGGCTTCAATCCAACCCCTGGAAATCAGGGTCACAGGTCCCAAGTCGCCAGGGCAGTCTTGAGATATGTTTTCATTTCACTGCTGGTGCCCTGCCCGCCAGACAGCAGGACTCTTGGGTCCCCTGGGAGAGCAAGGTGCTGGGCTCTCAGGCTCCCCCAGTGGGGGGCATGGTAGGGGACAACCTGGAGAGTTTTCCAGAAGCCAGGCTGCTGTGCTCTCGCCACACAGACCTGGACGAGGCTGCCTGCACGTTGTGCAATCCATCCCCAGCGGGTGCCTGCCTTTCCTGTTGGGCTCACTTGCAGGGAGAGAGGCAGGTGAGGAGCTTTTGAAACTGGGCGAAGGAGCACCAGTTTGCTTCACCTCCAGCCTGAGGCCCTGCCGGCGGTGGGTGCAGCCCGTGGCCACCCTGCCTCTCGGGACCCAGTTGCCTCCGGAGCCCAACATTAGTTTATAAGCTTACTGCCTCTTCTGAACCAAAGACGCTTTTCCAACCTCTGGACAGGACAGTCTGTTCCCGGGGTTGTGCAGTGGTGGCCAATGCCACATGCCCACAGGGACCAATGGGTCCCACCAGTGAGCAGGCATCCTAAAACCTTCATTTCCATCCAGCAGAGTGTCTCACCGGCCCGGTCCACCCCAGTTCATCCTTTGGTCTCCAGGAACCTATTGTTTGGATTTAATCAAGTTCACATTGGGCTCATCCGGAGGCACGTGTTGCTTGGGCCAGAAGGGGGCAGCGTTTGCCCGCCAGGTGGAAGGTTGGAAAGCTGGCCTCGGGCAGGGGTGGAGGGGCTGCCATTCCAGGGCAGGCATCTCCCTAACTGCCCACATACCCCTCAAGTGAGGGGTGGCTTCGCCCCCAGCTCAGCAGGCCCAGTGCCCTCTCACTCGGGGCCAGGGGCCTGGGGGAGTCAGGACCAAATCGAGCCTTCCACTAACCCTTCATTGGCTCAGCAAATAAGAGCAGGAAAGCCAGATGCCCTGCCATTAAGAAAGCCAAATCCCAACAGCAAATGACAAGGATGTGAGATGGAATCCACGAGACCAGGAATGCGGGTGGGCTCAGCAAGAAGGGGTGCAGACCTGGCAAGGTGTGTGCCCAGGCGAGGCAGCCTCTCGAGCCTCAGTGTCCTCGTCTGGAAATGGGGAATCTTGAGAAAAACACGATTCCAGAGTCTGGGGATCACTGAGGCTCAAGCCCACGGGAGGTGCCGACCATTGCTGGTGCAAGGGACGCTGGCACCGGCTGGTTTCGATGCTTCGTTTCTTGGCAGAGAATAAGTTCTCTCAGCGTGCAGTCACACCTAGCGCCCACGGCACTGTGGCACACGGAGGAGAGTGGGGCGCTCTCCACGCCCCGTCTCCTCCAACACCTCCGAAGTATCGGGGACTCAGGTTGTCCTTCAATGGAAAGGGAAACGCGGAGCTGCTTTTGCAAATAGAGTCGTGCGCAGCGAGACGAAGCCTCGGTGGATGGTGGGCTGCGTGGGCGACAGTGCTCCCGCGGATCGTGCTACCTTCGTGCCACCTAGTGATGTCCTGGCCGCCCTAAGTATGTGTTCTGATGTTCGCACACAAAATCACCAAGTGACGCATTTCTGTGAACATGGCGATTGCCGCTGATCGATGCGTGACTATACGCAGCTCCTGCCCAGGTCCCAGGTCTCCCCCATAAGTGCACCTTCTGAGTGCCTCCTGGTTAGAAACCCCAGAGCCATCGGGGAGCTGAAGGGGGTGGGAGCAACTGCCTGGGGGTGGGAGGAGGTGTCCCACCCAGCCAGCACCCAGAGGCTCCTAGGAGATCTGACAGATCTGGCCAGAATGGGCAAGTCACTGGGTTTTGCTTGTGGGAGGAGCTGGGGAGCAGCTGGGGCCTGTGTGTGGGTGCCCAGCAGGCCCACCTCCCGGGGTGCTGAGGCCTGGATCTGAAGGATGGGGAGGCTAGAAGTTCCCAAGGTAAGCACCCATGGTCTGGGTGAAAATCCAGACAACAGTTTTCTGTTTTCGAAGCCCAGCTCCCTGGATCAGCACTGGCTTCCTTACAGAAAGAAGCCCCTCAGAGCCAGGCCAGGCCCCCTTTCTGGAGACACGCGGTGGGAGGACCCTGGGCTGCCCGCCTGGGGCAGGGTGAAGTGCCTGGCCAGGCCCCCAGGGGAGGCTGAAGTGGGAACTGGGGCACAGGCTTGCTTTCCAAGGGCCTCAGCTTGCTGTCATTTGGATCCCGCCTCTGCCACTTGCTGTTGGTAACGCTCTGGGGCAAGTCACAAGGCCTGCTAGCCACATGCATGATGGGACCACCTGCCACCTCCTCCTTGGTGGGGCTGTCTTGGGGTTGACACACACAGAATTCCCTAACCCAGAGCCTGGCAGGAGGGCAACCACTTCCATTAACCAGCGGCGTGACTCGTCCTACATCTCCACTGGTCCTGTGGTCAGCAGAGCCACGGCTGTGCGTTGTAGCTGTAGTCACTCTTGAGGACCAGCATGCTCCGTGAGGCTGGCATTTCTACTGACAGTTAAAACAGAAAGAGCTGACCTTGGAGCTGACCTTGGAGGTGATGCTTAGGAGTTCCTGTTTCCGTGTACTAAGCCACCCTGGCATGCAGGAGTGCTTCAGCCCTCTTCAGTGCTGGGCACAGGGCCCTCCACAGACAAGACCTCGTTCCCAGTCTTGAAAGAACTGGCCGGCAAGGCATGCTGTGCCCGGGGGAGAGCTCAGAAAAGAAAGCAAATGTTCCATGCATTTACCATTATTGGCATTATTATTCCCATTTTGTCCTCAGCAGACAGGGAGTGGGGGCCTGGCTGGCTCCAGGGGGATGCTGTCTGTGTGGCCCGGAGGGGTTGGGTGTGGGTTCCAGCGTTTTCCCGTCACTGTATTTCTTCACAGTGACAGGAAGGCCTCGTTTCTGTTCAAACAAGAGCCCCCTCTCTGCCTTTTAAGTCCAAGGGAATACTTGTAAACATGGCCAGAGTGTAGACAGCAACGAGGAGTCAGCCAGTTTGATTCTGTCATCTGGATCCCGGGAGGGTCATGTCTCTGAGACAGCAGTGTGAGGGGCAGGGAAGGGCCGGGTCGCTCTGGTCTGTTCTGGGTTCTGGTTTTGCTGGTCCCCACGAGGAGGCCTTATTGGCCTTTGTACACTGGGTGCATCTGGGAAACAGCCAGGAACCATCTGGATTGAGAGAAGAACCCACGTGTGCCAGCTGGCCTGATGGAGCAGAGAGCTGTAGCTCAGGAGGCAGAGGGCCTTGGGGACCAGGGGTCCACCTAAATCCCTGCTGGACAGCCATGGTCGGCCACCAGAACCCCAGAGACTTCCAACAGTAAAATAGGGATGCACACTCTCGGAGTTGAACCTGTGGCACGCGGGCTCTTGGGGCAGGTGGTTGGCCTCCTCCGCTCTGTCCTTTAGCACTGAGCCTGGCACGCTGTAGGTGTGACAAAGATGAACAGCTGTCCGTGGTGTGTGGAGCCTGCGCTCACTCTGGGCCAGTGCAGTCCTGAGCTGGCTGCTCCTTCCCTCACTCCTGACCCAGCCCAGCTCTGCAGTGCTAGGCGCTGACTGTACGGGAGCCTGGGAAAGGCTCTTGATGAGCCTTTATAGACAGAAGCATTTTGTGTATCTCTGGGGCAAGTGCTGGGCAGAAGATTCAGTGTTTTCCAGTTCATTCTATCATTTCGGTGGAACAGGGAATGGATGGTGGCTTTCACTACTTACATCTTATTTCTTTTTCTGGATACTTCAGCATGGCCTCAGGGCCCCCTGCGCCACCTGCCAGGGGCTTGGGGAGGCCAGGCCAGTGGTGGGAGCAGCACAGCTGGGGATGCCAGACGTCACTGTGGAGGGGCGGCCGTGACGTCTGCAGGACCAGTCTCCACAGCAGAGGGACTCATAACCAGCATTCCTTTTTAGATAGACAAGAGATCAGCCAAGAAAGAAAATCCCAAGTAGGCTGAGGAGAAGCTGAAGCACAGGCAACGGGGCCCGGGGCCAGGTAACTGTACGAAAGACAAACTCAAGTCCTTAGTTATTAAAAGTGCACATGAAACACCAGTGAGGACTGAAAGACAAATTTTAAAGCTGGAGACCCAGAGCTGCGAGCAGGTGGGCAGCCCTGCCTGAGACCCTGCTGGGAAGCTGCACGCTGAGCACAGGCCGCCCATGTGCCGAGTCCCTTCTCCTAGGGAGACATCGGGAGGGCGGGCAAAGGTGCACGCTTAGGAACACTGGCCAGGGATGGCAGCAGAAAAATTGGATACAACTAAATGTCCAAGCAGAGAAGTCTAGAGACCTAGGAGCCGTTACAAACCATGACTTACATTTAATTCCCAGAGACAGCCAGAGGGACAGAGTGGAGAGAGCTGAGGCCCAAGTATTATGGATGATTTTATTTTTTCCTGTATGATTTTTTTTGTATATTCCTATAATAAACAGCTTTGATTTAGTGATCAGGAAAAAAAATAGTTATTTTATTTGTAAAGTAGGGCCGTGGGGCACCGCAGGCTCAGCATTCACATTGTTGTCTGGAGCTGACTGAGTCTGGAAGGAGCCTCAAGGAAGGTCTGTGGGCCGCAGACTTGCAGGACCCCACGCCCGGCTGGGTCACAGCACAGTGAAGTGCTGAGTGGCCCGCGGAGCCGTGTGCTGTGTGCACGTGTGTGTGCAATGGGCTGGCACACCCACCAGCATGTGGCGGCTGCCGGCTGCCCTGGAGGCCCTGCTGTTAGCCGCTGTGTCATTATTTCACTGTGGTGGCGGGGGCTGTTCCGGTGGAGGACAGGAGACAGCAACACCCAGACTGGGAGGGTGGCGAAGCCCAGGCTCCCCAGAGCCTCCCAGTGCACCCCAGTGTGTCCCAGGGCACCCCAGTACATCTCAGTGCTTCCCAGAACCTCCCAGTGCTCCTCAGTACCTTCCAGTGATCCTCAGAGCTCCCTAGTGCTCCCCAGTACCTCTCAGTGCACCCCAGTTACCTCCCAGTGAACCTCAGAGTCTCCTAGTGCTCCCCAGAGCCTCCCAGTGCTCCCCAGTATCCCCTAGAGCCTTACAGTGTTCCCCAGTATCTCCCAGTGCACCCCAGTACCTCTCAGTGCCCCCGACAGCCTCCCAGGGGTCCCAGTACCTCCTAGTGCACCCCAGAACTTACCAGTGCTCCCCAGAGCCTCCCAGTCCCACTCAGTGCTTCCCAATCCATCCCAGTGCCCCCAGTGCCTCCCAGTGCCTCCCAGTGCCTCCCAGTGCATACCCATTGTGGGTAAGGGTTGGCTCTTCCCAGAGGGAAGGGTGTGTTGGGTCGACCGTGAAGAGTTTTCAGAACTACAGGGAAAGGTGAGAATCAGGTGTGTGGAGCAGATTCCTGAGAACAAAGCCACGGAGGTGGGGATGGGCCAGGGGTGGAGGGGAGGCTGAGCGGAGAGCTGCCCCTGCCCTGGGCTACTCATGTAGGGCCCGACAGCTGCCCCATGCCAGTGGACCAGGACCATGTGCTGAGGAAGGCGGAAGAGCCACCAGGTGCCATGACGAAGTCTGGTCCATAGATGAAGCCAGGCAAGGGACGGCAGCGATGGCGAGGCAGCACCACCCGACGACGCACTGCAGGGAGTCGGCTAAGCAGGCCTCACTCAGACGCTCATTCAGTGTCTGCGGGACGCCGTCCGTCTGGGGCTCAGGCTGTGAACCTTTGGTAAGGGTTCTGCTGCAGCCCACCTGAGAGCTAGCCCAGGCGGCTCTCGGCTGCTCACAACCAGAGAGGCCGGCATCCCAAGACACGAGGAAGGCGCTACTGCGAAACAGGGCAATGACCTTGGCTGGCAGGGGTCCTGGCCTCCATGGGCTCCCCTGTGAGCAGGCTGCCTCAGAACTAAGATGTTGCTTGGAGGCACCGTGGATGGAGGAGTAGCCTGGAGTCTTTTCATCCGTGCAACAGGGGGCTGACTTTTATTTCTGGTGGTCAGAACTATTTTGGTTGCGTGTGACGGAATTCCAACCTAAACCGACTCCAGTTGAAGACGCCAAGCAGATCCATGACCCGAAACAGAAATAGGCCTAGCTTCAGGCATAGCTGGATCTAGGTATCCAAAGGAGCTCCCACGTCCTCTCTCCCTCCCCGTTTTCCTCTCTCTCTCTTTTCTCTTGCATGTTGCCTTGTGCTCTCTTTCTGCAGAGAGGCTTCTCCACACGCTGCCAGAAACAAGCTCCATCTTTGCAGTAATACCAGCTCACATCACATATAGAGACCCCAGGGGAGGCTCTAGCTGGCCGGACTCAGGACACATGCCTAGCTGCCAGATCCAGTCACGGTGCCAAGGGAATGGCATTCGGGCAGGCTGGCCCTCTATAGCACTCACGCCCTGTATGGCAGAGTGTGTGGTGGCTTCTGTAACAGGCAGTGCCACATTGGTAGCCTGCACCGCACTTTAGTGAGGATGGGCAGGGGGGTATCCTCCAGAGACTGAGCAGAACCCCCCACAGACAGAAGCATTAGCTGTCCCCCACAGTGCCTCGGGAGTTGTCGCAAAGACGGAGAAAGCAAATGTGAAGCAGGAACATTTTCACAGTGGCCGCCCATGACCTTGGCCAGCCTGACTCTGCCCACATGCTCCCCAGCCCTTGGTTCCAGTCCCTTCTCTGTCTCTTCTTTCTCCCCGAGGACTCAAAGGCCTGGCCTGAGGCTGCCTTGACCATGGCGGGCCATGGGAAAGCTGGACCCAGTGACCAGGATGCGCTCAGGCTCTGGTAGAGCTTAGAAGCTCCAGCAATTCTGCATGAACTCAACAGAAAATAGGGAGCCATTGAAGGTCATTGAGCAGGGGACATGGCAGCTAAAGAGCAAGGGTTGGGGGCATGTGACCCTCCCTAAATATAGCTCAGAGTAGGCGTTTAGTGGTCTCTGGGGGAAGCCCTGCCTTGGGGCCCCACCTGGCTGCGCCTCTGAGCAGCGCTGTATTATCATTTGCCTGTCCTTCTGGGGGCTTTTCAAGAAGACGTGAGAGTGAGAAGATGCCCAGGAAACTAAGACTTGACGCACAGCAGCAGGCTTCTATCAATAGGTGGCTTTCAGCTCAGGGTTGGTGTATTCAGAAGCTCTCCCCAAAATCCAGAGTCCATTCTTGTCTATCACCCATGCCCAGAGCAGCGAGAGGTGACCCGCATCGGTATGACGTTGCTTAGTAGCCCAGCCTTACTCTAGAACTGAGATACTCAACAGACACCAGCCACGTGAGGTCCTGGAGCCTTTGCAGTGTGGCTGGTCTCAATCAATGTGCTGTCAGGGAAGGTGTGCACCAGAATTCAAAGACCTAGTGCTGATAAAAATGCCAAGTATCTAAATGTATACTGATTTCATGTTGAAATGATACTATTTTGAGTTAGATAGATTATTAAAATTAAGTTCACCTGCCTCTTTTATGTTTTCAATGTGGCTATTAGAAAATTTAAAAGTATACACGTGGCTTACACCGAATTGCTATGGAACAGAGCTGTACTAGAGAATTCTCAACAAAAATATTCTCTCATTGACCATCAGACAAGTCCATTGTACACATAAGGAAACAGAAGCTTGGTGCGGTTGAGGGATAGTGGTGTCAGTCAGGTGCGAGGCTGGGGTAAGGCCAGATTGGTCTGGTCCAAAAGTTGATCTCCTGTGCTCTGGGCAATGTGCCCATTTATAGCACAGTGACACTGTAGTGCTATGGCCATGTGCTTTGGGCAACAAATAAGAGTCCCAACTCAATTTCTCCACCCAATTCTCATTTACCATCCCTCCTGAGCATTTCCAGGCTTGGTTAAGAGGCACACATGCCACAATGGCACCCAGGCCCCAGGCCTCTCCATCTGCCTCCCCCAGGGCTGGTTTCATCCTGCTGTGGTCAGTTGTGGTGCTTTGGCTTCAGCTCCAAGTAGCATGTCCTTGCAAGACCACACCAGGAAAGACAGCGTCCCTGTGTGGCACTCTTTTCTCAGCAGAGGAAAACCTTCCCCAGCATCTCCTTAGGACCACGTGCCTCAGGTGTGATCTGAGGAGCAACAGCACTGGTATCTCATCAGGTATGGCATCTGGTTCTGACAGCTCCTGAAAGGTGCAAAAACTTGTCTCCCTAGACCTGCTGGATCAGAGTCTACATCTTAACAAGATTCCAGGGATTTGCTGGCACATTGCTGTCTAGATAGCACCACCCTAGGAGCTTCCCCTCAAAGCTCATTGGCCAGGGCTACATCATGTATGCAAATGCCCAGCCAATCACTGAGGAGAGGGGTGGAATCACCATCATTGGAATAGAACCAGGGTCCTGCACATGAGGTGGGAGGCTACACCCTCGGGTGCGTGTGGTGCTGGGCTATGGTGTGGGGTGGGGACAGTGTGTCAGCCCTCATGAGGCTACAAGTCCTCAAAGCTTGGATGTGAAGAATAAATGAGAGAAAGAATATATAGTGGTCAGACATCCTGTGACGCTCTGGGTCCACTTTTGCCCCACATGAAGCAAGAGCCTGGTCCACTGTGCCTGAAGAGCAGGTGTCACAGGGCCCGCTCAGGAGTCACAGTCTGTGTCTCTGCTCCTCCGCCCTGGGAGGGGACCTCTCTCCTCACTGAGTGTGCAGCCTGGACACCTGCCAGTCTCTCCCACTGGATTATGACTCCTTGGTAATAGGGAGGTAGGTTTGCTGTGATTCATGTTCCCAGTACCTCATGGTACATGTCTTGTGGTACCTGGGACACTGGAGGCATTTAGCACAGATTTGCAGAGAGAATAAGTGCATGATTTGAGGACATAAAAGGCCAGGGGCTCATAATTGAAGGGACTCTAGGAACTTATCTGGCCCCACGATGTGCCTTTGGTTATCACTATATTTTGCAGATGAGATGGCTTAGGGTAGGAGAAGCCACATAATGCTCCTGTGACAGGGTGGTGATAAAGGCAGAGCTACAGCGTTCAGGATCCTGGTCCACTGGTTGTGACGAGTTTCGCTGCCTTCAGGTTGACCTCTCGGAGGATGTAAATATCTTCTCTCAGCCCTGCTCCGTGTCATTTGGAGAGGGTCTCTGCCTCCTCCCAGGGACAGATGACATGGAGTTGAGCAAAGGAGCAAGTGTAACAGGCTTCTTGTGCCTTGATCATCCTGGACTTGCATATGCTGTCCTGTAGGTGTGCAACGAGTCACCCAAAGCCCAGTGTCCTAAGATGATCATCGTGTATTATCTCCTTGTTTCTCTGTGTTGGAAATTCAGGACCAGTCTAGCTGTGCAGTTCTGACTCCGTTAATCAAAGGTAGTGTCATTTGAAGGCTTGGTGGGAGCTGGGGGATCTGCCTGCAAGATGGTGCCCCCCCAGAGGCTGGCAGGTTGGGCCTGGGTGTTGGTGAGAGGACTCAGTTCCTCCTCCTGGGTCTCTTCAGGCTGCTTGAGTGCTCTCCCTGCAGCTGGCTCCCTGTCCAGTGTGCAATCCAAGGAGAGAGTCCCTGGAGGCTAGCTCACCTGGTAGAGTTAGGCTCAGAAGCCATATCCGTCACTCCACCTTCCAGCCTGGCCCACACTGGGGGAGGGAGTCAGCCTGCACCTTCTGGAGAGAGTCAGAGAATTGGAAACCATGTTGCAAGCATGTTAAACAGACTCCCAAGACCTCTTCATCTCAAGGGTAAGGATGCTTGCCTGGCTGGTGGGCCCAGAGCTCTTTCCTGGGTGCCATCTGATGATACCAGTTTGTGAAAAATAGTTTTGCCACACCAGAAGGCACACACCGTGACATGGGGCTTTCTATGCTCTGCTTGTGAAATGGGCAGCTGAGGCGGACAGCTCAGTGAGACAGTGGTCCCCCTCGGGCTGGGAGAAGAGAGGAGTCTACACAGCTCCCAAACCTGCCTTCCCCCTGTGTCTCCAGTTCATGGAGATTTCCCTCCCTTTCCCCACCCCGCCTCTTCAGGCTGGGAGGCTGCTTTGCCAAGAAGGGGACTTCTCTGTCCTTATCTGTCTTTTGGAGGACACAGAACTAAATTTGGCCTGTTATCAAGAGAATCTGCATTTCCCAGGCCGCCCCTGGCATCTCATTCCTCCCTGAGCCATGAAGAACATTCACTGCTCTGTGGACCTTACAATCAAGCACAGTGTGAAGTTGGACCCCTGTCAATCTACTCGGGGTATGAATTGATGCAACCTCTATACAGGACAATTAGACAATAGATTTCCTAATTAAAAAGACACACATCCTTCAGCAATTCCACTTTGAATAATTTATCCCACAAATACACCCCCATTTGCGAGACCTGATGTGCATACAAGAATAGGCATCGCAGCATTGTTTGTGGTGGAAAGAGACTGGAAACAACCTAGCTGCCCACCACTGGGACTGGTTACATAGATGGGGATACATCCATTCAACAGAATATTCTCTGGCTGTTAAAAACAGAATGAGACATTTTTTTTTGTAATAAAGTGAAGTGGAGCTATCTTCAAGATACATTGTTGAGTAAAGTAAGCACGATGAAACATAGTGCATAATTTGTTATCATTTGCATAAAAGAAGGAAAATAAGATTCTACATGCTTATTTTTACATACAGCAGTCCCTGGATGAGAAACCTAGAGTAGCAGATTAAATCATGTGAAACTGACATTTTTTTTAATTTATTTTTTATTTTGTTAGTTGTAGATGGACACAATATCTTTATTTATTTATTTTTATGTGGTGCTGAGGATCTAACCCAGTGCCTCACACATGCAAGGCAAGCGCTCTACCACTGAGCTACAATCTCAGCCCTGAAACTGATAACAATTTCATATTGCTTATCTCAATGGTAACAGTGTTGCCTCCCAATGGCTGGACATGCAGGGCAGGAAGGAAACCTAACTTTTGTCATTATAACTGTATTGTTGTGCCTTTGGAACGTTGTACATATGCATGATTTAGCTATCTTTTAAAATCATGACATTTAATTTTTTTTAAAAAAAAGAGTAACCATTTGAATAACTATTGCAGAGACTGGAAGTTGCCAATACCCTGAGCACAGAGCCGGGAGGGTGCCCTGCAATTCCACAAAGGCCACTTCCTCTCATGATGTATTGCTTTGAATTCCTCCCATTAAGCGGGGGGAAATGAGCTGAGCAAAGTTTTGTCATTGGAAGAGGAAATTGCAAGGAGAAGGGGCAAAAGCAAATTTTGGAAAATCACCCCAAAAGGAGCGGGCATGTCGAGGACCCTATCCAAGTGTGCCTGGCCCTGTGCTACCTCTGCTGCTGCAGCCCGGGACCCAGGGGCGACCTCAAGGAGTGGCCCTCCTTAGGCAGCCCCTGTCTCTGGGCAGTGCAAGTCTCTGGGGCGGGAACACCAGCCTCCCCTTACATGGTCCTCGGAGATGACACACCTGAGTCATCAATGTCTCTCTGGGATTCAGGGCTCAGCCACCATCCTGAGGCGGCAGGACCCCTGACTGCGCCAGTCTGACTGGGTTTCTCTCTTTGTAATAGAGTCACAAATATAGAAACCCTTCTCGTTCATCCATTCTTTGAAAGTCCAAATGCTAACCTTCTGCGTGCTCCTGTTAGAAATCTTGAAACTGCCACCCCGAGTAATTAAGATTATTCGGCGAACAATAATGTCAAAGGCAGAGTGTGAATGAAATCCCTAGGCGCCTCTATGAACAGAGCATAGCACAATCTTCTTTTTCTAACATGCTCAGTATGGCCTTCTGATGGCTCTATCCCTGTCACCAAAGCAGGCAGTTGTCAAGTGCTCTCAAATGCTGTTGGTGAGGGGTCAAGATTAATACAGCCCTCTTTTGGAGGGGACATGAGCATTTTGGGGCAATCTTGGATCATTTACACCTTTGGTCCAGCAATTTCACTACAAAGAGTAAGTTCTATGGGGATACTGGTATGCGTTGTGGTAGCTGTAAGTAAGAAGTATAACCATGACATTGATCATCAGGGAGAAAAAGCATAAACCACCCCAAATGTCTGCTAATGGGGCTTGCTAGGTAAGCTGAGGCACCTTCACCCTCTGGAAACTGATGTGTAGATGTCAGGTAAGAGTTCCGCACTCAAATCTCTCAGGACTCCATCCTTCTAGGCCAGTGGTGGGATGTCGCTAGCCTCCAGGGGACATGTGGCAGTGTCTGCAGCCATTTCTGCATTCAACTAGGGCTGGATACTACTGGCATCTAATGAGTGCTGCTCAGCACAGTGCATGGGGCAGCCCCTGCAGATGGAGAGGCCAATGCAGGGACACTGAGGGCGAGAAACCCCCGTCTGCAGCCGTAGCATAATCTCCAGTAAGCACTAAAATCTCAAGGCGTGTTTGTTGAATGGATACATGGCATTTTACTAAGGACACTGTGTGTGCACCTAGGGTGCTCACTGAGTGTGGGTGTGCCAGGAGAACACGAAGACACAGGCTACGGACACTTCAACCTCTGACCTTACTCATTTTGGTAAGGCTTGCTTTTTTAAAAAGCAGCTTTTATGGTTAAAAAGGAAGGAAGGAGGGAAAGGGAAGGAAGGAAGGAAGAAGCCAGGCAGGCAGGCAAGCAAATCCACGAACACTGTCCTGGGCTTTAGTGTGGGCCTGGTGACAGCGCTGTCCTCATGGGCTGTGGGGAGAGAGGGTTAGGCCAGCTGTCTCTAGAGGCCTCAGCACAACAGCGGGTGAGGCAAGAGCTCAGTAAATGCGTTTTTGTATTTACTCTTAAGAAGGGGGAAGCAGAATGCAATTGGTTTATGTCCAGAATATTCTCCAGGCCCTTGGCTGGCTGCTCAGGCTGGAGATGGGCCTGGAGTGCCTTCCTGGTAATTTCTGGAATGGAGTCTGGGCAGGTGCACTTTGTGGGCTGGGGCAGGGGTGTAGTGCCCCAGCAGGTGAGTGGTGGCCACATTTGCCAGCATCTATCCTGGAGCCAGATCCACTGACAGTGGCCAGAGCCCAGGCCTCCTCCATTCCCTCCCTGCCTTGCCGCCATCTGCCCCTCGGGCCCTGCAGGGTTAATGGAGCATGAACGCATTTGTGAGCAAGCAGAGGGTCGATGACTGTCCCGGCACACTCCTGCCGCCCGGCTCCTAGCAGCAGCCCCCGTACGGGGGGACACAAACCCACACTCTCCCGGCTCACGGCTCAGGTTTTTACCTTAGTCTGGGAACCCCGGTGGCTGCAAAGGCATCTCTTTCCCAGAGCGTTGTCCTGGGAGACCGAAAACGTTCTAATCAATGCAAGACGAAGACAGAGAACAGGGCTGGACAAGAGGCCCACTACCCACCACCCCTACATGTTAGCCCCATTTAGCTGCAAATCCTTCAGCCTGTGCTTGTAAAAGCAGCTCGGGGCTGACCTTCCCCATTCATGTAATGTGATATTGCACGCCTGGCCGACCTCAGCAAGAAGCCCGACATATGTCGTCAGCTGGGCGCTGCTGCCCCTCTATTAACGTGGCTCTGGAAGCATATGTGGGAAGGGCCTGCCCTGGAGACTCAAGGGGAGAGGCAGGAACGCAGGCAATTAGGGGGAGCCTGCCCGGCCCCGCTGCCGGCTGCAGGAGGGAGTGCAGGGCTGCTGCGGATGGGCATGGAAACAATTAGGGTCAACAAATAATCATGGAAAAGGAAACTTTAAAAAATAGGAACCTGGTTAAATGGCCCAGTAAGCAGCGCCCGCCCCCACTCCATCCGAGCTGGGGCTGCATCTGGGTTTCGGGTGGATGCCCCTCCCCCACTCCGGGATAATGACTTCCCTTTGCAATTTGCTGGAGGAAGTCGTTGGAGTGATCTTCCAGTGATAAAGTAAGCCAGGTGATTCTTAATTTTCAGTCTGAAGTCTCCTCCAGCCCAATCTCCTGATTAATTGGGTCATCAGCTTTACCCCAAATCCCCTGGATACAGGCTGGAGGAGATGGCAGAATGGCACTGGTGTGCCAGAGCTGCCGTGGGGGGAGGCAACACCCACCCTGCTCCTTTGCCCAGTGTGGTCCCGGTTGAGTCAAGACCTGAAGCTTCCCATTTCCTTTCTTTCTGCTAGTTATAGAACACTGACACTTGCAAAGCACTTTCTAGAAGCTCTCGACCTGCAGTAGCCGCCAGCCACAGGCAGCTCTTGAGCACCTGCCCTGGGCTTATGTGATGGAGCTGAATCCTTAAGACTGGATTTAATTTTATTCAATGTGAATTAAAAACTGACTGTTCAGTGAGTTGGGTCACTTCTAAGAATGATTGGAGCAATTTGTGTGTGTGAATCTACTATTGCAACTACATTTTACAAAGCTTAGATCCAAATTTCCATTGAAAATTTAGTGCCTACATGACATCATACACATCAGATTTTTAGGTAGAAAAAAAAAGGAAAACACCTCATGAATAATTGTGTATTGATTAGTAGCAAGATATCGTGGCACACGCCTGTAATTCCAGTAGCTCAGGAAGCTGAGGCAGGAGGATTGCAAATTCAAAGCCAGCTCAGCACCTGACCAAGGTCCTGTCTCAAAATAAAAAGGACCGGGGATACAGCTCAGTGGTAAAGTACTCCTGGTACTAAAATACTACTACTACTTTTAATAATAACACTAATAATGATGATGATGATTAGTGATTGAACTGGTAATCCTTGGGACGTATAGGGTTAAATAAAGAACAGTATTAGAATTAATGATATCTGGTTTGTTGCACAGTGATGTGCTGCTTAATGCTATTGAACTATTAACTTGGAGATGGTTAAGATGGCAAATTTGATGGTATGTATTTTTTACCACAATAAACAATTCATGTCACCTGTTCCTTTTTACTTTTTATGATGTGCCTACTAGAAAACCAAGTTCTCTCTGACTCCTCTTGCACTTCTCCTGGATAGCACTGTTAGCTCAGGATCCCCTTTAGCCCAGTGGAGTCCAGCCAGGGGAGGTAGGCAGCAGCCCTCCCCGCAGGAGGTGCTCCAGGCTGGGGCAAGAGGGCGTGGGGCAGCTGGACAGTAACGGGCTTTAGACAGCAAGTCCAAGGGACATCAGAGGCAGTCAGCCCTCCTCTACCAAATCTTTTCAGCTTCCTGTTCCCAGGGGAGGCTGTTCAGAGAGAAAGCTGTTTGGCTCAGCTGGGGCTGGTGCCCTTTGCCCAGCCACTGTCTGCCGGGTTAGCATGGGGTCTCGGGTCTCCACCCACCTGCACGCCCTCTGCCTCTTCTCCAAAGTCATGGTAAGGTGTGGCCTGCCAGACCCACGTTAGAACACCTTTCCTCCCTCTACAGATTTCAGAAGGGGGATTATCTCCCCTGGCCTCAGAACTTCCCAGAGCTACAGGAACCAGAGCAGGAGTTGAGACCCTGGGCCTTCCTGCAGAGAGAGCTGAGGGGAAGTCTTGCCCCACATCCCTGCCACTGCTACCTGTGACCTTGCTCCAGCCCTTGACCTCGCCTAGGCTCAGTCCCCTAACCTCTAAAGGGAGGCAGAAGTGTAGCAGTTTCACGTGTGTGTGTGTGTGTGTGTGTGTGTGTGTGTGTGTGTGAAGACGGACCTCAACTGTGTGTGCCCGTGCTTAGGGCTGTGTCTGGCCTGGCAGCCCTGCCCAGGGCAGTGTGCCCCTGCAGGCTGGTCCCGCTGCTTGCCTAGGTGTGTCCATCAGCACCCGTGGGGGACCTTACTTTTTGTTTGCCTGCCACAGGGCTCCACTGTGCCACCTTGCATGTCCAGTTTCTCTGAAACCCCTTGCTCTTGTCCCTCTGGGTCCACTCCAGCCTTGCCAAGCCAGTGCAGGCTGGGAGTCCAGGTAGGGGACTTGGCGGTGGGAGCTGACCTCAGCTGGCCACTCTACCTGCTCTCCTAGACATGCCCACCACGTAGACCCGCACAGCCTGGCCGCTGGAGTAGGTTCGAGGTTGCGCACAGACGTGTCTAGGGTTGGCGGCTGGGCTCTGTGTGGCCCAAGGTGAAACCTGGCCCACAGTGACAGTAACAGGCTGTGACAGCTGTCACAACTCTTGGGTCACTGTGCTGTGAAGGCTCAGAGCAGAGGCATGACAACTGGGCTGGGGAAGGGAAGGTGCCCAGGGCATGTGGGCCGGTCGCTTGGTACCATCATTTCCCTCCACCCGCGCCAGCCGGGCGACGCTCTGCACCAGGCTGGGGGGCTTTGTGGAGGGGACCCCACTGCGGGGCCTGCCAGCCAGAGGCTGACAGTCCCGCACTTGAGGCGGCGGGCAGGCCGTTCCCATTGTGGCAAGCACTGTGAGGGGTCGGGGGCACAGTGGGCCAGGCCAGCTTAACTAGGATGTTCTCCCGGGACCCTGGGGACCCTCAGAGAAAGCTCCGCTCAGGACCTGGAGGTGGAAGTCAGGAGCAGCCCCTGAAAGCCTCCCTGGGGCCGGGTGTGCAAAGGGAGGAGGCGAGCTCACGCTGGTTCCAAGGAACAGGGCGTAGGGGCTCAGGCCACTCAGCCCAAGGAAACCTCCTAGGGAGTGACCTGAAGAGGCCTGCGCTTCTGCCCTTTGTGATTTCAAAGTTATGATAAACTGCAGCATAAATCAGGGGAAGTGGGCAAAGTTCTGAAACCCCCCAGGACAACCACCTTGACACTTTCTGTTTTTCAAGCATCTTGCCTATTTCTGTCCTTTGCGGCTTTGCTCCGTGGAGGGGCCCTTGCTTGCCTCTGTGGCCTGTGTGCGCACGGCCGTGGCCGGAGGCATCGAGGACAGCCAGCCAGGCCTGCAGCGAGGGGCGAAGGGCCAGCGGGCGTGGGACTTCCTACTAAGAGAACTCCAGCCCAGCCA
The DNA here is from genome assembly GCA_004024805.1 of Geosciurus inauris. Classification (NCBI taxonomy): domain Eukaryota; kingdom Metazoa; phylum Chordata; class Mammalia; order Rodentia; family Sciuridae; genus Geosciurus; species Geosciurus inauris. Next base: position 198,704 of record PVHX01000557.1, on the reverse strand, counting down.
CAGGTGGGAGAGGCAGTGGCCCCACGGGACCCGTGTCCGCTTCCCACCAGGTGCGGGAACGCTGGGCGCCTGTAGCCTAGACCAGCCGCTCCCATTAGTGGGAGAGAAATGAGGAGTGGCCGTGACTGACAATCGCTAGGTAGGGCAGTGGCCCTGTGCCAACTCATTCACAACACCTGTCATCACGTGCCATCAGCGGAGCGCTCACTTAGGTTTTAATTTATGCCTCTTGTGTCCTACGCTTACACAGACTGATTTTAAGCCATGGCGGAGACTCTTTTGTTGACACCTGCATTTCTCCGCAGATGTTCTGGGTGGACGGTAGGGAGGCTCCCTGACAGCCTCCTGTCCCGTAGTCCCAGCTCAGAGGTGCTCAGCCAGCAGCCCAGCCTGTGGAACTAGCAGCAGTGCATAGGGGAGGAAGAGCAGGACCGCCTCTGGAGTGGGTTGTCCCATGTCATGCCGGCAGCCTGGAGAGAGCACGGAAGCCCAAGCAGACGCAACAGTGCACGGGGCTTGCCTAAGTGCCTTCCTTCCTCAGCCATCTGAATATGAATTTCTGTATTGTGCTCAGGGCCAGATTCTCACTACGTCTCAACTTGAGTGGTGGCTGTAAATTATCCTGCACTTCTGTGCTCAGAGATGTCAGCGCATAATTGATCTTTTGAAAAATGCCAGCGATGGAAGTGTATGATTTACCTCTGACAGCCCGCACTCACATTTGAAATGTAAAACAGGAGCCGATCCGCCCTCTATATGTTCCACATTTCACAGATATTAATGGGATGTGTTGGGATATGGTAGTTTTACAATTTCAAATTGAAGTTTTACAATTTCAAATTTCAAATGAATGTTTGAATTCATCCCTCTTTTGCCAGAACCAATTTCCCACTTTACATATTGTTTGTTTTACTTGGTACGACATTGAAATCAAAGGACAACTTTTGCACCTTGGCCTGTCATGTGATGAGTCGGGATCATGCTTAAGTGTGCTTGGCTCCCTTAGGTGCCCTAGAGCCCGTGGGGAAGGAGGGAAGGGAGTCCGGAAAATAACCAGCTTGCCCAATGCCCGGAGTCCTGGAGTCATGTCCTAACAAGTTACTAGAAATGGGGGAACTTAGAACAACAGAGTGAGTATCTGACAGTTCTGACCTGAACTGTGTCTCACTGGGCCATACTCAAGGTGACAGCGGGGCTGCGTTCTTTCTGGAGGCCTTGGAGAGGTACCTCACCTCGCCTTTCCAGCTTTCAGAGGCCCCCCGGCTCCTCAGACCCTCCTGCATCCCAACACCAGCAGCATGGCTTCTCTCTGGCCATCCCCGTGGTCACCCCTCACCCTGCTCTCTCCTCCGACCTCTCTCTTCCTCTCCTAAGCTCCCTGTGACAACACTGGGGCTCACCCACATAATCCACGATGATCTCCTTATTTTAAAGTGGACCCATTAGCAAACGTAATTCCATTTGCTACTCTAAATCCCTTTGCCTGTAAGGTCACGCATCTCCAGGTTGCGGGGGTCAGGATGTGGGCATCTTTGAGCAGGGGCCTGTCGTTTGCTTCATCATATTGTAAGTCAGCTGGATCGTAGTGCACCTGGGCCATCCATCACTACCAAAAAGTAGTACTTTTCTTCCTTCCCTTGTTAATGCAGATGTTCTAATCACAAGTCACAAGATAACAGCAATGACTAAGAAATCTTGAACATGTCCCCCGTGTGGGGCCAGGTGCCTTGGGCTTTCTGGGCGTGATTTCCTTTCCTCCATCTCTTACCAAGTGAGCTTTTTCTTCCCACTCGTGAGCCAGGAGCCTGGGCCCCAGTGCATGCCCATCCACGGGCAGAGGTGAGTGGGTGGGACTCAAACCCAGACCAGCCTGGTGCTGGTGCACGGTGCTTTCTTCTTTCTGTGCTGCCTGTCGACACTGGCCAGGACTGAAAGTTTTGACAGTGAAGTTGAGCATTTAGTGCTCACTAAGATCTGGTCTTTTAAATAAAAGGGAATAGAAATCCTGAAGTTAAGGCTGAAACAGATTCAAACCATCCTCCTTGTTTGCAATCCTCCCTAATCATGTTTGTGTTCCTTTTCTTTCTCTGAAGAATGTCAGTGCTCCAGAGATCTCACTCCTGTTTCCAATTACCAGTGACCAGTCTGACCACGAGGCCCACTGGACCAGTTTCGGCTTGGAGCTCCTGAGTTTGCAGCAAATGTCATCAGAAGGAATTGACACAAAGCTGCATCAAGCAGACAAGCCAATTCTCTAGTTGAAAAAAATGCTCTTTAAACTGTAAAGAATGTTTTCAACACCAGAGAGTGGTTTCCCATCGCAAACTGGCCAGGTCTGGCTTTCCACCTTTTCTTTGTGTGCTGACTTGCTCTCTTCAGGAGGGAGTCTCCCCTACGTGAGCTTGGGCAGGTGTGGGAGCAGTGCCCGTCTTGTCTGTACTCAGGAGCATCTCCCTGGGCAGCCCCTGGAGGGCTGAATCCACGTCCAGAGGCCACAGGACCAGCTACAGGCAGGACAGGGCCCAGAGGGTGAGGCCACCTGGCTGCAAGGCCAAGGCCAAGTTCAGGAGATAACCTCTCCCTTCTTCGCTGTGTGGCAGGGACACATTATTCATCTCTGCCGCTTTTGACATTATGAAAGAAAACACTCACGATATCCTTGGACAGCTTTTAGGAGAATGCAATGCTTAATGAGAAGCACCTAAGTTAAGCTAGTTTAAAGCCTGTAGGGACATGCAGACGCGACTCTGCAGGGCACTCCCAGCCCCAACTTCTCAGCTATGCAGAGGGTGACCATGGCCTCTGCACTGGGAGGTGGGCAGCAAGGTCAGCTCAGATGGACACCCTGAGCACCCAGAGCACGCTGGTGGTATTAACATTCTCATACTGTTTCACGCTGGAGCGGCGAGCCCCCCTTTAATTATTCTCTGTTTCTCAACAGGCCAGTCTGCTTAGTTATGAAGTGTGGGTTTGTTAGGCTGCTGCTGTTCGTACACACAATTTCACAAACCACATTCTATGGCTTAAAAAAACAATAATAATCAGCAGATCCCAAGAATCCAGGAGACTGGAGGCCTCCAGCTGCAGGGCCAGAGGGCCCAGGGGGAGAGATTTCGTTTAGTTTCATTCTTTTCGTTTCTTTTAAACATATACAGCCAAGAATTGTTTTGACCATTTCTGCTTCGAGATTCCGTGGCGATGCGGATTCATCTAGACGGCAGCACTCAGCAGATAGCGGATCACTGGCCTGGAGACCCCCTGTGAGAAGCTGTCTTGCTGAAGTACGCCCACGGGTGACCCCTGCTTCTCCTGCGCAGAGGGAAGGGGCAGTGAATGAAGCAAGAGCTGACTCCTGGTGGAGGGCGGGGTGCTGGCCTGGGCGGGAGAGGCAGGGAAAGCATCTCCAGCGCCCGACCCCACATGCTTCAGAGCTCCTGGGATCCTGTCTGGCCCCCCAACAGCGGCAAGGGTACTGTCCCTCTACTTAGAAGGTGCAATTGCAGGTCTGAGCGCCCGGAACTGGCCAGCTCTCTCCATCCCAGTCTGAGAGAGAAATTCCAACTGGCCCTCCTCGGGTCAGGAGCCCTCCAGTGGACCGAGGGCGTGTGTCCTGAGCAAGGCGCTTGCCCTGAACCATGGCTGCCGGGCCAGCCCCCAGAGGATCACTCCGCATAGCGCTCAGCCAGGGCCTGGGTCCAGCTGGGCCAAGAGGCACCCTGAGCCTGGACTGGAACTGTCCAGATTTCAAATGTCGTCTCAGGCATGCGCAGATTTTCAAAAATTTTAGTTTTTCACATCCAAATGATTCGGTAGAATAACATCACTGCTTGCTATCTGAAGAACTGCCTGTAACAAAAGCCCACTGCCTGGGTAATTGTAAACAATGGAAACTCACCTCTCACGGTTCTGCAAGCTGGGAGTCCAGGTTCCAGGCGCCAGCAGAGGAGGGCTGCTGTCCTCCAGCTTGTCTCCTTGTTGCTATGTCCCCAGATGGAAGAAGGGGCCACACTAGGTCCCCACATGGAGGAGGAGTGGAAGGGGAAGAGGGACTGGGCCTTCTGCAAGAGTCCTCCTGGCTGAACCCCTTCTCCTAAGTGGTGCCATCGCCGTGGGCCTTAGGTTCCCACAGGTAAGGACACTCATTGACGGCATAGCCAGTACCTGCGTGTGCAGCCTGGGGAAGCAGATGCCCTCCTTAAATACATCTTACAAACAAGTAAGGCTGGTTTTGGTAATGTGAAAAGACTCATCCCAGCTGGGTTCAGAAATGCCCAAAGGATCCAACCTCCAGATAGTAACTTCCACAAGGCAGGGGCCTGTCTGCTTTGGACCCTGCTATATGCCCAATGTCTGCACATAGTTGGTGCTCAACAAATATTTGATGGGTGAATAATAGATCCTACATTTTAAGAGCAATCTGTGAAAAAGCAAGCTATGATTTTGAGAATGACAGTGTATGTAGGTCTCACCTAGACTCCTATTTCTCTTCCAGGCCTTCTCAGCTGGTCTGTGGCAGCCTGGCTGACCCAGCGTGTGCTGCAAAGAGCATTTGGATTTTCCCTGGCTCCTCCCTTTCCCTTACCAGTCGAATCCAGTACATCAACAAACCCTTCTACTCTTTTCCCCCAAGGTGTTTCTCAAGTACAGCATCCCTTTCTGTTGCTGCAGTTCTGGGCCTAATAGAGAATACCTCTCCTGATGCCTGGAGAAATACATTCACTTCCTAATAGTCTGTTTCCACTCTCTCCTCAATCAAACACATCAAGTTTAGCCTCAAGCAACCAAAAGCTTCAAATAACAAAGGCTTGAATAGAATACTAGTTAATTTCTCTCTTTCTAGGACAAAGCAATCCAGGGCTGACAGGGTAGCACTGAGTTCACTGGGAGCCCAGGTCTCTTCTTTCTAATTGCTTAGCCATTCTCTGCTCATGACTTAATACCTCTTGGCCCAAAATGGTTGCTTGAACTTCAGTCATTGCATCTGCATTCTACCCTGAAGGAAGTAAAGGGGGAGTATAAAGAGCACGATCCTTCTCCTCAAAGACACTTCTTGGGAATCATACTTGGCACTCTTATTTGCATTCCACTGTCCAAAATCAACACTTGGGAAATGGGGTCCTGATTCCTGGTGGCCATGTGTGCCCAATCAAATTCAGTGCCTGTTTGCTAAGAAAAAGGGAATGATAAATACTGGAGGAATTTCCACCACATCATGCCACAGTCCAACTTCACTAGCTGCTCAACTGCCAAATAAGGCCACGGGGTCCCTGTTGAAACCTACCAGTGGCTGCCCAGAGCATTGAAAGCAAACCCAAACTCTTTTGGTGGAAAAGAGTCCAGCCTCCCCCAGATCCTCATGAGCCTCCCATGGGCACCTAGCAGTCCCAGGTCGGAAGGACAGGGCTCTCTGCCCGCCCTCCTTTTCCCTCCAGCACCCATATCTGGCTCCTCCTCCACTTCTGCTTTTTGGACCTCAGCTCGGAGTCAGCTCCTGTCCCAGAGCGGCCACGCTGCCCGCGACACTGTCTCTGCCTCCTCAGCCTGTTTTACAACCTTGACGCTCCCACCACGATCCGAACTCACGGGACTCATTTGTGCCCACGTTTGCGTCTCCACTGCCCCTCACCTGTGACAGCTCCAGGAAGACAGAGACCTGTCCCCTGTGCCCATCCTGGCATCCTCAGTGCCCAGGAGGCTCCAGGGCATGTAGCAGGTGTTTGTCAATATTGGCTAAATCAGTGTTCAGGGTGGGTTCTGGGAAGTCACCCCTCCCTGTACCTCCTCCCTGTGCCCTCTCCCATCCTGGCCTGTGGTTACAGTGGGCTGAGGACCAAAGTGGTCTGACAATAGGCTCAGGAATCTATTCTGACCATTGGGACCCTCTGTGACCCAGACACAGGTGAGGCCAAGCTGGGTCACTCAGAGTGATTCCCTTGGGTCCTTTCTTTTGGAACTGGATAAGGTGCCTCTGCTTGGGCATCATGGTGCTGGAAGAAAGTCCAACTAGAACCCCATAGTGACGGGTTCCCCTGTAGCAAGCAAATCCCCCTGCAGTGAGGAGGCAGGACCAGTGCCCAGTACACAGCTAGAGGAGCAGGGACAATGGGGTGCTTATGACAGCACTGAGCTCCTGGATATAACTGAGCCTGAAGCTCTCCCTGGGCTTCCCATTTTCTTGAATCAACAACTCTCCTCCTTTTCATTTATCAAGCCAGTCTGTTGAATATTGAGTATTACTTCCCCCACCCCCATTTTATAGAGGAGGACATAGAGTTTGAGAAATTAAATCACTTTCCTATGGTCACAGTGCAACTGGTAAAACTGGAATTCAAACCCCAGTCCATGTGACTCTGAGGCCAAAGGAGTCCCATGACACCAGGCCCCTTGCCTTGCCCAGTGCTATCTCAAGAAGTCAAATAGGGTGACCGTGGGCAGATCTACAGGCGGCTACTGCTACTGCGGAGAGAAGCAGGAGGGAACATGCAGCTGCTTCCGCCGGGGTGGCCAACCCCACCGTGGCAGCTGTTTGGGAGGTGGAATGTCGCACCCAGAGCTGTGCTTTAGACCCTGAGCTCGTCCAGTCTCTTGAAGAAAAGGGTATTTCTAAAAGAACTGCCAAGTTTTGTCAGCCAGAGTTTCTTCTCTAGGCTCCCAGAGGAGTCCTAGCTGGGAGTGCCAGACAAGCCCCAGAGGGCAGGTCACGTGTTGTACTGTGACCCTGTTGGCTTAGGTGACCTGCGCCCCGTGATTCGTCCCCATGCCAGGAAGCGGGGGTGAGACCCGGTTACAACTTTCAAATCCTCTGGCTGGCAAGATCCACCCGAAATCTGACTTCGCTCTTTTTTTAAAAAAAATGCATCCCAAACATGAGCTGAGATTTTTTTAAATGCGCATAAATATTTGCAGTCAGCCTGGCTAGGCTCTGAAGATAAACAGTCATAAAACAATATTGTGACCGCGTTTTCCCCTCCTGCTAAACAACTGCCTGGGGGGGGAGGTCAGACTAATCAGAAGTAAATTAACTGCAGCTGCAACCAAACTTTTTTTTTTTTTTAAGAGAAAAAGGTGTGTGAGATGGTGCTTGGGTGCTCACAGCCTGCTGCGGTGGTGACCTGCCCCTCCTGGGCCTGGCGCTTACTGGCACAGCTCTTCTGGGTGCCTGGGACACTCAGGGTCTCCCATGGGGGCTGTCAGGGGGCACAGCCAGGGCCCCATGCTCTGCTGACAGACGCACTGGGCTCCAAGCTGGATATTAATTCAAGCCTATGGCTGTTTAGAAATGTTATTTTTAAAAACAGCTTATTGTTTTAATTTGTGCAGCTAGAAGCTTCCAAGTCTTTCGCTGTGCCGCCAAAAGCAATCTAGCTTCCAGATTTGTTAGGTTGTCATCTAGTTCTTTGCCAGTGCTATGGAGATAGTCAGGGAGGCCACGGCCACCGCAGGCAGGTGGCCCCCAGGCTGGCTCCTCTCAGGACTTCTCAGTGGACTTTGTCCTCCACCTCAGCCCTGCCCGGGGACTCCCAGCCCCATCCTAGTGGTCCTGATCAGGGCTGCATGTTTCCAGAGTCAAGGTTAAACTGAGGGGATGCATTTGTTCACTTATTCACTCAACAAACCTTCATCCCGGGCTACAGAACCCCAGAACCCTGGGCACTAGAGACAGAAAACAAAGACCCTAGAGGCTCCACAGCTGTGACTTTGCAGGACATGGGCTTGCATTCTAGTGGGGGAGATGGACAGTGACCTGTGCTCACACACACCTGGGTGGGCGGTGGGGATTCGACAGTAGGGAGGTCTGTGCGCCCACCGCCCCCTTGCTGACTATGAGGTTGGGTTCCCACTGTCCCTTTCTTCATGCAATAGGACTTGCTTTTCAGTGCCAAGAGGTCCTGGAGTGCTGAGTTCATATTCCGGAGCCAGGCGGGTGCAGGTCCTCTTACCACTGGGGAGCATCGGGCTGCGCTGACCCCACGGTGCCCTATGACCTGCACATCTGTTTTCACAGTGAAAACGCCCAATGCATTAAGCCGAGCTGTCATTCAAACAAGTATCAACCCATGGTTAGCACTTCGGGAGCACCGTGAATGTGCGGGAAGTAGGCTAAGGCAGCCTGTGAACCCAACCACTAAACATCACAGAAGTCCTAACATAAGGTAGACAAAATCATTATCCCCAGTTAAAGAAATGGAAGCGCAGAGAGGCTTAGCCACTTACCCAAGATCACAGAGCTTAGGAACCACAGGATCAGACTCAAATGCAGGTGAGCCTGGCTGCCTCCCAAGTGCTCTACCAAACCATCTCTCCAGAGCCGTCCAGCAGCCCCTCAGCCTTGAGCTTGGGCTTACCCATTATGAACTGGACCCATAATGTAAGGAGATAAAAGGGAAAAAGCGGAGTCTTCCTCCACCTTTACTTTTATTTTTCTGCCTAAATAAATACGTCCTTCGGCAATTTGAAACACAACAAACAATACCCACCCCGCGGATGTGGCTGCTGCAATGTGTGGCATTTCAGGTGGCATCAGCAAACTCCCTCAGGAAAAGCAGCATCTCGCAGCTCCCTGTGGTTGGGTGCTGCTTCTCTTTGTCTTGTTTTGAAACCACAGCTCCCAGCCTGTCTGGCCCAGTTGAGGAGTTCCGCTGTCTCCCAGCAGACAGAGGGATGCGGGGTGAACGCAAATATTGGTTTACTGGTTGTAACTGTTAGAGTTGAGAGGCTGGAGCTTTCTTTGTTGAAGTGTGTACACAGGAACACAGATTCTTGGGGCTTTGCTGCCCGTCACCCAGGGTGCCAGGCATTTGCACGGCCTTATCTTATGGACTCTTCACCTAAAGAGCCTGGGGATAGACTCCGGGACAGGGCCTGCTCTTCCAGAGAGGGAAACAGAGGCTTGGAGAAGTTCAGTAAACAGCTCAACTTCGTTTGGCCAGTGAGGGATGGAGCTGGGCTTGGACTTAGACAAAGCCGAAGACCAGCTCTAGCCTCTGTTCTGGAAGAGGTCACCAGAAAGCCCTTCCAGGAAGGTTTCAACACCCTTCAAGCTTTCCACTGCAGTTTCTGTCAGAAAAAAAGAGCAAGAAAACACAAAACCCCAGTGAATGGGGCCACCCAGTCCACCTGGAGCTCTTGCCGCCTCTCTGACCCAGGGCCTTTGAGGTGTCCTGTGAGCAATGGGCTTCAAAGGCTTCTTCAGAAAGGCATCTCCCTGGAGGGATCCCAGGGTGCAAGACGAAGCTGAAGACCCCTCATCGTGCAGAGGAGACCCTGAGGCTGGTGCTAGGAAGCACCTTTCCCAGCATCCCCTGGCCTTCCTATTTGAAGTGACCACATAGGAGAAAAGATTCTGCCTGCCAGCTACAGGCAGTGCACGGCTCCCCAAGGGAGGCCCATGCTGGTCCCTGGAGCCACACTCCCTCCCTGCTGCCAAAGGGAGTTGCAGCTGCAGTTGAGGGTCCTGGGATGGGGAGTGTCCTGATTATCCGTCTGGCTGGGAACATTGTCACCACCCTGCTCCCTTCATGCTGACCCATGGGACAGCCAGGGACATGCCATTGCCACCCATTTCCCATGTTGGAGTTAGAGAGCCGAACTCAGTTGCTCAAGTTCAATGGCCGTTTGGCGGTGTGGTCAAGAGCCCTGCTTCTCCAAGCCCAGGTCCACTCACTGGGAGGGAAGGCAGGGCAAGGTCTGGAAAGCACCTTCGGCCCTGGGAAATTCAAGCTGTCACCACTGTCCCTCCCTCCGCTCAGCCCGAACATCCTCATCTGCTTCCCCGAGGGAAGGCAAGGCCAGTGGACAGCTGCAGCGCCTCTGGGCTCCCACTCGGGTCCCAGGCGGGCCAGGAGAATGCATACTACCTGCCTGGAACACCAGAGCAGGTGCCGATGTGGTTCCCAACCAGGGGGTCTTGGCCCGCCAGGAATTTCTGGTTGTCCTGCTGGAGGGGGAGGGTGGGCTGCTCCTGGCAACTCAGGATCTGTACCAAGGATGCTGTACCCTGCAATACCCAGAGCAGTCCACTGTACAGGACGCTCCAGCCCCACGCCAGCTGTATTGCTGCTGGGAAGGCCCGTCCGAGATGCGACCCTTCTTTGTAGAACAAATGGTATCCTGGTGGAGCCAGAGTGACCTTCCCCACCGGAGGCCCTGGCTTGGCCATATTCCTTGCGCAACAGATGACTTTAAGTCTCTGTCTTTGAGAAGCCCCAGGGCAAGATGCCTTACTTCTCAATAGGAGCGGGCAGGGGCCACAGAGAGCAGCCCCACAGGCCCCCTGAGAGCTGTCCCCAGAACTGTCACCATGAGAAAGTACCTTGCTTATCATGAGGTTCCCTAGGACACTGCCTAGCGGGCTCCTCCAGAGGTCATGGGAAAGATAGTAACAAAATTCATCACATGTTTACTGAATTTGCCTAAAACATACTGCCAAGAGCAAGGGCGTGAGCTGGAGGGTCGCACCTGGAAGGAGGGCGGGCCTAGGAAGGACTTGCTGCCTGCAGTGCTTGGGAACGTCTCTCTGCCTGGCACTGTCGCTTCCCTGCTGGCCGTGCAGTTGAAGGACTGTGATGGTGCGCGAGGGCTGAGGGCCTGGAGCTGACGCACTCCTGGCCATCGACAGGGTCCTCACAGAGCTCACTCACAGATCCTGCTGAGCAGCCCCAGGGCTGACATCTGTGTCTTGGTCTGAAGATGCCCAGGGCTGTGTTAGTCAGCTTTTCACTGCTGGGACCAAAATAATGCCTGGGAAAATCAGCTTAAAGGAGGAGAGCTTGACTTGGGACTCAGGGCTCAGGCCCTGGTGGGCCAGCTCTGTGCGGAGGCAGAGCATAGTGTTGGGAGGCTGTGGTGGAGTAGAGACTCTGGCTTCATGGGGGCCAAAGGGCAAGGAGAAGGAGGGGTGGAGAAGGGGCCAGGGACCTTCCACAGGGTGCCCCCAGTGGCCTGCCTCCTACAACTGGACCCCACTTCCTAGTAGGCCTTCAGCTATGAGCTCATCATGAGTGAATACACTGGCGAGATCAGAGCCCCGTGATCCAATCCATTCCAGAAGGTTCCACCTCTGGACATTGCTGCCCTGGGGACCACGCCTTCCACAGTGAGCCTTCAGAGGACACTCCAGATCCAGCCACCACAGCGGTCAAGGGTGACACAACTGTCGATTTGAGCAGACAGCGTCATGCTGAGGGTGAAGAGGGGACCGAGAAACGTCCCCACACCATCAAATATCCACATAAAACACCACTTTCCTTCCTCTACAGCTGGAAGGGAAAAGCAGTCACAGGCCATAGGTGGGGTTGGTGTTAGACCCTTCCATGTGACTGTCTGGTGGCCAGAACTAATGACCTTGAAAGAGTTGACGAGCCGGGCACCGGGCGTGGTGGCGCAAGCCTGTAATCCCAGCTGAGACAGACTTAGGGAGGCTGAGACAGGAAAGTCGCGAGTCCAAAGCCAGCCTCAGCAATGGTGAGGTGCTAAGCAACTCAGTGAGACCCTGTCTCTGCATAAAACACAAAATAGGGCTGGGGATGTGGCTCAGTGGTCGAGTGCCCCTGAGTTCAATCCCTGGCACCAAAAAAAAAAAGAAGAAAAAAAGAAAGAGGTGACAGGTCATCTGATCTCCACTTTTCCAGCAGACTCCCTTGGTGCTCAGCTGGGTTCTCAATGCCCACGTGATGCTCAGAGACTAGCCTGGGAAGAAGGCTGGAGGCAGGTCCACCGCATGGGTCCTGTCCCAGTTCTGCCAATTGCTGGCTGGATGCCTTGAGAAGGTACCGCCCCTCTCTGAGCCTCACCTGGGCTCACCTGTGCAACGGGGATCGTAATTGTGCTTTTATTATTTGCTGTTTTATAACTGATACTGCCAAAGTCGAGTGATGGGCATCGTTAGGGTGATTGTTACCAAGCACTGGGTGTGCTGCATGGCCGATACACAGCCCTGGAGATGAGAACCCTGCTTTGCAAGTGAGATTTTTAGCAGGTGGTTGGCTGGGCTCTGGACAGTGGCTAGCACACACAGACGCTCCGTGCTGCTGCGACATGCCTGCCTTTCAACAGGGCGGGGGGGGGGGCAGTTCTGCGGGTTGATTTCAGCCCTCTGTACCTGGCCTCAGTCCAGCGTAACCGTGCTCCAGGGCAGAGCTGCTCCCAGTGCCCAGGACAAGGACTGGCTGGCTTGAGCTGCTCTCTCATAGCCCAGGAAGGACCCTGTCTGCATCCATCACTGGGAAGCTCAGGCTCCGGCAGGGGTCCGCCCTGCACATTAGGGTCCCCTTAAGCCCTGCTGCTTTCTCCTGCCTACACCACCTGGACCCTGCGGCAGCCCTGAATAGTTAGAGTGGAGGCCAGTGTGGCCAGGGTGACAGGGACCTGCTCAAGGAGAGTGGAGCAGAGCCACAGGGGAGGGGGGAATGCAAGGGGTTTCCTGGGTCATGTTAAAGGCCTGGCTTATTTCAAGGGTGACACAGAGCCATTTAAGACATTAAGAGGGCTGGGGGTGTGGCTCAGCAGTAGGGTGCTTGCCTAGCAGGTGTGAGGCACTGGGTTCGATTCTCAGCACCACATAAAAAACATAAACAAATAAAATAAAGGTATTGTGTCCATCTGTAACTAATAAAAATATTTTTAAAAAAAGACATTAAGAAGCTGGGCATGGTGGGGCACACCTGTAATCCTAGCACTTTGGGAGGCTGAGATAGGAGAACTGTGAGATCAAAGCCAGCCTCAGCAATGGCGAGGTGCTAAGCAGCTCAGTGAGACCCTGTCTCTGCATAAAACACAAAATAGGGCTGGGGATGTGGCTCAGTGGTCGAGTGCCCCTGAGTTCAATCCCCAGCACCAAAAAAATAAAAAATAAAAAAGGCATTAAGAACAGAGTAATGACAAGATCCTATCTCTGTTTTAAGAGCTCAATGATGGCTTAAATTTTGAAAGTGAACACTCCTACATTGAAGTCTTTGGCCCAGAGACACCCAGCTTCCCACTTGCCTCCTGTCTTCTAAGCCTTAGCAGCGAGGTGGCAGCCAGCTCTTCAGGGGCTCTCTGTCCATCCCCTGGGACCAGGTGTGCAGTCTGGGTGCGAATGCCCTGACATTCCCATCTCCCAGACCAGAGGACAAGGCCTGGGAATCAGGGATGTGTCTCCAGGCAGCAGCTGGAAAGCAAGCCTGCATCTTGGGCGCCCAGCAGACCTCCTACAGGCCATTCCCCCAGAGTTCCCCAGGTTCCCATAATTCCTGCTTTACATGTGCTCTTGAGAATACCACTGAGTCTTTGTACCCTCCTTCACTCTCTCTCTCTATGGAATGACACTTTTCCCGGGATCCAAACACAGATGATGGAATTACAAGGAATCATAGCTGATATCCCTACTTCTAATAGGGTTGCCAAATTATGTACAGGACATCCAGTTAAATTTAAATTTCAAATAAGCAATGCTTCTTTAAAAGTCTAATTCTGTCCCAAATATCGCATGGGACATAGGCTAAAAAAAAAAAAAAAAAAAAAAAAAAAAAAAAAAAAAAAAAAAAAAAAAAAAAAAAAACCTTTATCTGAAATTCAAATTCAACTGAGAATTCTGTATTTTTATTTGCTAAATCTGATGGACCCAACTCTGGCAATGTGCGGGCATCTCCTGATTTGTTCTTCTCCACAGAAAGAAATTCAAGAAATAATTACTGAGAACTTTTTTTTCCTCTTTCGACACTAGAGTGGCAGTAAACCTGGTTTCTGGAGGGTAGGTCAGAACCTCTTCACTACCCGCCCTCCTCCCCTTCTGTCCTCTCACCTTCAACCTGAGAAATCTGGCTTCAGCAGATGCTGTGAGAACGGGGTCTAAATACCTCTGTGAATAACAGGCGACCTAAACAAATAACCTCCCCCCATGAGGATGGGTTTTCTTTCTGTTTACTGCATCTTCTGCTTAAACGGAGGCCCTCGACACACACTGATACACTCGCTATTCTCGTCGTTTTTGCTCTGTTTGATGCCTAATGATGTGCTCCTTATAAACGGCATTAAAAAAACATTCCTTGTCAGTCAGGGACGCCTGGAGGCAAGAGCAACCTTGCTCAGCCCTCAAAAGTAATTAAAGACAATCAACCAAAAATGCGAGGGGTCTGAGGGACCCCAGATTCCAAGCTCCACCCACTTGAGGCAGGAGCCCAGTATCCCGCAGAGGAGCTATTTACATTTAACCCTTAGGCGTCCAGCCTCGCTGCTCAAACACACCAGAGCTTGCAGATGCAGACCCAAGGGGCTCAGCTGGCCAAGAACCCTGCTGTGGACGCTTTCTACTGAGGGAGGGGGAAACTTCCCCAGAACACCAGAGCGCTTTCTCCCTTTGGCTGTTTGCAAGACAGTTTATTTCTAGTTCTTTCCTTAAACAGATGTATATGTAACAAGAAAAAGAAGATGAAAATAATAATGTACACTTTTTCTTAAAGCAACAGAAATGACATTTTTTCTCGAAGCAACAAGCAAGTTGAATTAGGTCAAGTTACTCTCAGAGCTGACGCTAGCGCTTGGCGTCTCCAGGACATTCAGCCTACAGGTTTCAAGTATAAAATAATACTCCAGGCTGTGTCCATATCCAAAACCATGCTGAGAATACTTTTCCACGGGGGTGGAAAGATCCTGAGAAGGATGCCCAGTGAGGATCGTGCACTCGCAGAAAACGCTGCTGGCTGAGCAGCGCTTCACAAAATTGAAGAGAAACCCTGAGTGTGGCGCTCGCGTCCCCCTGGTCCCTCTCCTCCAAGGGGCACATTCAAAAGTAAGCAGGGGCAGAGTGCTGAGAGACTCCAAGGGTTGAGTGAGCTTCCTGGCTGAAAGGCACAGCGTCCCTTAGTCCCTTAGTCTTGCCGGAAATGGCTGCTGAAAGAAGAGATCTCACGTCAGAACTTCTCTGACGTTAAGAGCCTCCACGTAAAAGGGCAAGAACTTGAGGGGATTGTAATGGTGTCAGCGCGAGTCCTGCCCAAATCTCTGCTTATGCAAAGGATGGGCATTTTTTCGTTTCCCCGCAATCTATCTTGTTTATTCCTTGGGTAGGATCCAGGTGGGGAATGCAGGGGCATCTCCAGGAGGCTTTGGAGAAGCCTGGGAATGCGGGACTCCAGCCACCTTCTGTGGTTAACTATGCCTAATCAGGGACATTGGCCCCAGTGGACAGGGTCTGTCCAGGGCGTGAGCTCTCAAAGCAGCTAGGTGGTGTCCGTGCCGCAGGGTTCCAGGGAGCCCTGGGTCTGTGGGTAAAGTGACTTCTGTTGGCAGGGTGACAGAAGGAGAGTGGTAACCCAAGCAAGGGCACAGGCCCTGCCCCATTCCTGCAGGAGAAACCCAGCCCACCCGAAGTTCCCTTTCCAGGGAAAGAAATTCCATGGGGACAATGTTCCCTGGAGTTGCTTACTCCTGCTCAGTGGGGGCTTGGAGCCCTTCACCCCATCCTCTCTGGGAGGCTGGGTTCCATCAAATTCAGGTCATCAGTTTAGCATTAAAAACATGTAAACATCCTCAGAGGTTTGACAAATTCAAAAAGGCACTGAATGGGAAAAGATACGGAGCCAGCACTCTCCCGGGTGATTCTGGGGAGTGCACATTGAAGGGCAAGTTGACAGTGGAGAATTCCAATGCCTGTCACCTGTAGCCCAGTGTCTCCACTGCTAGAAACCCAGCCACAGATTCAGCGTAGCAGGAGAGGAGCTTCATGTGCAAAGCGAGACCTAGCCCAACCTGACCGATCATTAGCACGTGCTTGGCTAAACTGCCACTCATTCCTAGGAAGGGATACTGACTCAGAAGGTGCAGGTGAATAGAGCCAAGTGAGGACAGAGTGTACAGCACGCTGACTTACTAGGCAAAAGGTTCAGATGCAGGAAAATGATGGGGATAGAGCCTCTGGGGAGAGAATCTGAGAACTGGAGGCAGGAGAAGGGTGGAGGGGAAAGTGTTCATTGATTGGGGGGGGGAGCTCAACATGTACATATATTGTTTTATTTGAATTGAACAGAACTTTTTATGTTCAAATACCACTTAATTCCAGTTTTGTTTTCTGCCCGACAACGGACTTCTCCCATGGACTGGATGCGTCTTGACATTTTCATGTCGGTAGCAGAGCAGTTTAAAGCAGGGGCTGCATTTTATCAGGCCTGACAGCTCCATCTCATCAGTCTGCCATGTCATCTGCTGTGCAGAGTATTGTTTCCAAATGTGGCTTTGGGACCTCAAGGTAACCTGGTGCTCTGCTCAGCTGTGAAAGGGTTATGACTCTGAGGAGGTCATCAGACATGAAATTATTTTCTAATTGTGGGCTGTAATAAAGGGCTTTGCTGAAGACAAGAGCCGGTAGGATAAGATGAGAGATGCCTTCCCCTGGAGCAGCCTGCCCTGCCGTACATTCTTCCAGGAAGAAGAAAGTTTGGGGGTTGAAAAGAAAGAGTTTAAGTGTTTGCTGAAGGAAGGGGACTGGAACAGCATCCAGGTGCCTTTTATGCATATTCATACATCACCGAGACTAGATTATCATCCAGTATCGACTCCAGCTCTAAATATAAAATATGTAAGAGAAGTAGCATCCTTTACCCTTGAAATATTAATTATTCATTTGGAGATACCTGGAAGAATGCACAAAATTAGCATGTACATATATTCATAGCAATATTGCTTTGCGGGGAAAGTAACCTAAATGTCCATCAATGGGGGATTGTTTAAGTAAATAAGGATAAATCCATGTTTCAAAGCACTAGGCAACCATTTTTAGGAAAAAGCACATACATATTTACTGATATAAAATAATGTCTGTAAGAATAGTTCACATCAGATTTTTAAATGTCTTCTTTGGTTCCTTAGTATAAAAACAGGGCCATGCCTGTAAAGCATGATACCTGATGTATCTTATCTAACCCTGCAGAAGGAACACACACACGCAGGTCTGGAATGACAATGAAGGTTATTGCTTCTTTTTCCTTTTAGTGGGGTTTATGGTTTCTAGAATGGAAATGATTCGATTTACAGTGATGTTTCTGACCGTAAGAGAAAAGGACCAGTCGGCCAGGGAGAGGAGGGCAAAGAAGGCTGTTCCCTTTCTGCAGATAATTCTACATTCTTTTATTACCGACTCATTCCACACGTAGCCATCCGGTGCCTACTATGTGCTAGGATGCCTACTGTGTGCTAGAAGGACCCTGATTAGCGCCACATAACTCCTGGGAGCTGGAAAGCTCAGCGCGGCGCCTTCCGTGGAATAATTCACAACGAACACATTGACTCCAAGAGGCTGACCACGCAAACTTGTCGGCTGCATGGGCCCCAGGCGGCCGGTACCGGCGGGTTCGCAGGGCGCAGCCTCCTTCCCAGAGCCTTCTTTAGACCTATCAAATATCCCGTCCTTCTTCCGATGTCCTCCCCTCCTCCAAGGGAGGCACTGGAGGCCAGAGCTGGTTTTGCTGGTGCGCTGGGCAGAAAAACGCTCGGGTGCCTGGAGAGGAGCCAAGGCTGGGGGCGACTCTTCTCTTGGAGAGGAGCGTTCGAAGCCAGGCGCAGCCACCCTGCTCGGGGCCGGAGCCCGGGCGCACGGCGGCGCTGGGCGGCGGGCCGCGTAGACGCGCCTCGGCGCGGGGCGGGGGTCCGCGGCCCGGGGCGGGTCCATCTGCCCAGCGAGGGCTGCATCCTGCCAGCCGCTGACCTCCAATCTGTCACTCGGCGGCTGAAAGGCGGCCACGCTGAAGGGCGCCTCCCGCTCCGCCTATTCAAAGCGTGAATGCGAAGTGGTCCAAGTTGACCCGCCGCCAGCCTCCGCGGCTCCGAGTCGGCCAGGCACCCTACAGTCTACACCGCCCGCCTCAATGCCGCCTCCGGGCGCCCATTCAGGCGGGCCTGCATGCAAAAGAGCCGGCCATTAGATCATCGTAATTATCCCATTGACATCGCCCGGGGCCCCCGTGGGGCACGGGAGCCCATCAAACGCGTCCCTAATGAGGCGCTGCGGGCCCTTTGTGCGCGCGCCGCCCCCCTGGGCCCGCGCTGCGGCCGCAGACAGGCGGTCCCTTTCAGGCTTTCACTCCCCCTGACCCCCGACCCCGGGTTATGACATCAGCAGCCCTGATTTGTGATCATTTTTATTGGCACACACTCAACGCTTGTTTCCTGTGTTTAACTCCGGCCCCCGCCCCTCCCCCGCCTTTTAGGCGCAACTTATTGGAATCTAATAGGCATATGCCCAGCTCGAGGGGAGCCGCCGTTCTCACAGAGGGCCCCGGCTATTATGCCAGCAACCGCGACCAGGATTCATTATCTAGGTGCACGGACCCGCTAATCACCGCCCCGGCGAACAATCCCCAGCAGATGTCCACAACTTTATGAGTTTTAATTAAAATGTTCTACTTATTTTTATCAATGCACTTTTTCCCCCTGAAATGAAAAAAGATGTTACTTCCTTGGAGTGTTTTGCAAATTACACCTTCATAAGGGTGATTAGGAGATGCTTATTTGGAGCTAATCGAGTTTTTTCCCCCTTCCCTTTTAACATGCTGCTGCTAAATTATTTTTTTTAAAAAGAATTAATTAAACTCGAGGTTTAAAAAGATTCTGTTTTCTTATGTCACAACAACTTCATATAGCAGGGAAACTGTAGGTTGCTTCCTTCTCATGCAAAAGATGGCAATGTGCACGAATACCTTCGTTTCAAACATGGTTTGACAGAAAAACTCTCCATGTGGTATTTTCGGTTCTCCTGCTTCCTTCCCGAGCCTTTCAGCGTCTGTTTCTTTCCAAACTGTTTGACTCAGTTGAAGGACGTTATTGTTGCTCTGTGACTCTGAGTTTATGAAAGATCCGCTTTAAATGGAGAGGTTTGGGCTTTTTAAAGTATAAACCTGATACCCTCCCTAAAACGTCTTCAGCACATATGGTTTTTAATGTAATTTTGTTTAACCACAAGCATAATTTAATTTGCCATAAAACTGAAATGAAAGGACATTACAAACAAGCTTTTGACTTGAGTGTCAGTTAAAATAACCATTTGCCAAGAGGCCAGGGCTGAAAGAGAAGCACCATTTCACCGCGAGCAAGGCACCGGAATGTGAAAGAAAACAGAAAATAATTTCTTTTTCAAAGGTAACAAATCTCTGTCTGATTGGGGAATCTCAGCCTTTATGCATTGCTTTGACCCCGTTGGCATTCCTCTTGTGTCAAAATACTCTTGGATCTGTGTGAAAGATTCACTTCCATACAGTTGATTCAATTAGAAAGATATAAATCACATTCTAAAAAGGGAAATCACAGATAAACATTTTCCATTGTTAAAAAATCTCTACCAGTTATTTCAGGAAGCAAAAAGTAAAAGAATGAGGCACTTTTCATTTCTTAAACCCAAATTGAAATGTTTTCTAAAAGCAGGTGATGTCTCCATTACTAAGTAAGACCCTCGGGTTCCAATATGAACAAAAATTTTTAAGTCATTTAAATTACTTTACTTCAATTTACAGGTTTTTTTCCAAACTTTTTTCTAAAGAGACTTCACCCTATTTGTGCAACCTTTGATTCTGTAATCTGCTGCACCCACAGATGGCTTCAGACACCCACTGCTTCTCGGTCCTTCTTTTTTTTTTTTTTTTAAATATTTACTTTTTAGTTGTAGGTGGACACAGTATCTTTATTTTATTTTTATGTGGTGCTGAGGATCGAACCCAGTGCCTCTCGCATGCTAGGCAAGCACGCTACCACTGTGCCATAACCCCAGCCCCTCTCGGTCCTTCTTGAAGCACTCCTGATTTTTCCTGAATTTTCTCTCTTGTCACACCAGTCTCCCTCCATTCCCTGTCACTTCCTAGGAGAGTGCAGAATGTCACCATGTGAGGGCTTTTCTCTTGGGGCTTGGTAAAACAGAAAACAGTGGCCACAGCCCAATTTAATGAAATTAGATAGCTTTAACACACACACACACACACACACCCCACAGTTATGCTTTCATGAGACAACCCACAACAAATTCTGACTTTTCTTGTCCTGCAACACCCAGTGAACTCTTACACACACCACTAGGCTCTCAGGATTCCTAACTTTTTATTCCACAGTCAGGTTATGAGAGTAATTGACTTTGACCATTCAAAACACTGCAGTCCTTCCAAAAATACAGCCACTTTCAAATGCCCCAAACCAGGCGCTGCCTTCTCAGGTGCCCGTGGCCTTCTCTCGAAAAGGTCATCTCATCTGCTTTTCGGGGGCTCGAGGCTTGAAGGTGAAATGAAAAGCCTGTGCTTGGGGAAGCTTAGCTTTGCACAGAAGCTGCAGGCACCCTGGAGCTGTGAGTAGCATCCTCAGGACACTCGATTTTATCCACCTGAATCCTGGGCAGGGCTTCGGGGAGCAGGGTTTATTGCACTTCTCTGGAGCAGGGTAGAATCCCTCAAGTGGCTTGGCCCCCACTCCCAGGCAAAAGATGATCAAGATCAGGCTTAGTGGATGCTGTAGAGCAGCACAGACTGACAGAAACATACCTGAGCTGCACGTGAGCCACGTGTGGAGTTTTGAATTTTCTAATAGTCACAGTTTAAAAACAAGTGAAAGAGCCAGGTGAAAATAATTTGGGTGATATATCTGATTTAACCCCATGTGTCCAAAATATTTTTATTTTATCATATCACCAACGTAAAAACTTATTACAGAGCTGTTTACATTCTCTTTTAGAAACTGCACATTTTGAATTTGATGTGTATTTTACACTTACTGCACATCTTAATAAGATCAGCCAAATGGGGCTAATGGCTGCCATATTGGACAGTGCCCCGCAGTGGTGAGTGAGAGACAGGGAGGACAGGGGAGGGAGGGAGGCCGAGGATGTGCTCGCAAGAGTTCAGGAGAAAGGTGGTGGCTTGGGTAAGCATTGTGTCACATTAAGCGTCCATCACGGACAGTGGCACCAATGAGATATGCTGATAGAGTAAGAGTGGATGATGGAGGCCACAGTGACGGAGGCCCATGTGACGGAGGCCACAGTGACTGGGTTGTGGAGTCACTGGTTGGGGGAGCTGTGAAAATTTACCAGTGTTTGCTGCTTGAGTTATGAATCTTTATAGCAATCAGCCCCAGCGAGCACTGGGATTGCTCCCATTTTACAGATGGGATAACGGATGCCAGGAAAACTGAGATCGTCCACCAGACAGCAGAATTTGCTAAGAGCAAATATTTATTCTGCTGTCTGCAGGGGTCAAGATTCCCCTCCACACCCTCCCAGCCCTCTCATCCTCCCTGGCACTGCAGCAGAGGTCAGGGCTGGAAGCTCTGTTCTTTCTCCTGAGCATGCAGGCTGCTGAGGAGACAGGGGTGATCCTCCCGAGTCTCCAAACCACCAAGCTTTCTGGTCTTGATTGAGGGCCATTTTCTGGGTCCTGGGGTGGACTCTTTCCATAGGAGACTGGAGATCCCCACAGCCCTCTCCCAGGCCACCTCCTCCCCCTCTGTGAGGAGTCAGCCTGAGGCTACTGGGGTGGGCAGATTAAAGGCCCCAAAGATAGCCAGCTCCAAATCTCTGGAAACTTATATGGCAAAGAGGACTCTATGATTATGCTCAGGAGAGATGGGAACATTACCCCGGATTATCCCTGTGAGTACTGAATGCAGTCACGTGTGTCCTCGGTAGAAAAAGGCGAGGGTGGGGGATGGATTAGCTAGGGAGGCCCCAGGGCCACTGCAGGGCTGCCACAGCCCTGCAACCCAGGAATGGCCACAGAGGAGTCCCGCTCCGAAGCCACTTCCCCCCTGGAGCCTCCAGAAGGAGCATATCCTGGATTTTAGTCTAGTGAGACCCGCTTCAGACCCTGACCTCCAGATATGCAAAAGAACAGGTTTCTCTTGCTTCCAGTTCCCAAGGGTGCAGTTAATGACAGCGGCCTGGGACCCCAACACAGCTCCTCCCCTCCTCGGGACCACTCAGAGGCCTGGACACAGAGCCTTGTCCCACGAGACAGCTCTGTGGCCTTGGGCAAGCACATGCCTCTCTCAGGCCAAGACCTCAGCTTCACGTGGGGGATCTTTGACGGGAGGGACCTCTGAGAATCCAACACAGCCCAGGCCCACCCCCAAACCTGCACCCCCACCGCATTTTCCCTGAGGTTCCAGAAGTCACCAGAGACTGCACAGGGGCTCAGACAGAGCAGACCTCACTCATTTCTGGGATTCCCAGTACAATAAGAAATAGAGTCTTAAAAAATGCGACCTATTTTTGACATTTGCATTTGAAGGGGATCAGCACACGCCTCCCCTTCCCCTTTGCATGTTGATTACTCTGAGCTGAAGGCCACTGAGGAGAAGCAGGGGCGGGAAGGGCTCCTGACCTGCCCACTTCTACCTGGAGCCGGCAGGCATTCCCTGTGAGGAGGGGCGCTCCCCTGCACCCAGGGAGTCAACACCCAGTGGTCTGCACCAGCAAACCTGCTACAGTCACCCTGGCCTCCCTCCAGTTCCCCAGCACACGTCCTGCCTCATCATGTCCACAACTCACTGTCCTTAGCTCGGCCCCTTTCCCTTTACCCCGCAGCACGAGCATGTTGTGGAGAAGGTACGTGGCCCGCCAGGCCTGCTGGCTTCTCGGGGTCTTCTTTGCCTGTACATGGAGGCCTCCACATACACATAAAAATATCGACATCGAATGAAATTTGCATGCCCTTCTGATACCGTCTTGTGTCTGTTAATTCTCAGACTTGGCCCTGAAACCTGTCAGGGCAGAAGGGAAGGCTTTCCTCCCTACACGCGTAAAAAAGGGATTCTTTTAACACTTCCTGAGATGGGTGGGGCTCCATAAAACATCGCCTTATGGAACCCTACGGGCAGAGAGGAGCGTGGTCTGGGATGCGGGATGGAGTCTGCCTTCTTCCCACCCCGTCAGGATAGTCAGCCGTGTGTACAGCATCGCCAGAAGTCAAGTCCACCTTTGACACCAAGGCCTTCCAAGGGGGACAGGCCCTGCACTGAGAGCTCCTGCTGAATAGCCCCTGGAGCCGTCCAAGGACCCCCATGACACCCCTGGGTCCCAGGCCACAGAAGTAACTGTGTGCAGTGTGCGGTGCAGTGGCAGAAGGAGCCAGGCGCAGGAAGAGCACGGTGCGTCCTCAACCCAGAGGCCCTGCCCTGTTGCCAGAGGAGGCAGGGAAGGTGTGAGGAGGGTGGGCCCGGCAGAGCAGAATCCCGTCCTCCAGGGGGGGAGTTCAAATGCAGGGAGCGGATTCAGAACCTAAGAACCTGCTCACAGGCAGATGTCCAGTGGAACTCAGCGAGCAAGGGACGTGCACTGGTTCTGGGACAGCGGGCTGGGTGGGGACCACGGGACAAACAAAGGCTCCCTGGTCAGAAATTCCAAGTGTCTTTGACTTTTTGATTAAATGTAACAGAAAAATTAAATGCAAAATAAATAAGCCAACATGGAAGGCCAGAAAGTGAAATAAAACCTGCCGCTTGCAGGCACAGGTGGCTCAGGGGAAGAAGGCACACAAGGGACACAGGAAGAGGAGGATCTGGAGGAGAAGGGGGTTCCAGGAAAGGATCCTGGGAAGCGGGGGAGGCCAGGGAAGGGGACCCGTCAAGAAAACCGTCTTCACATTAGCAGTGTCTCAGGCCTTTGAAACCAGCCCTCCAGAGCAGGTGGGTGCTCACCAGCGATCCCCGAACCCGAAGCAGGAGGCGTCTTCCCAGAAGGGGAGAGGGAGGGCTGGGGCCTGGAAACCAGCTTTTTCCCGTCTTGCACTGGTGGAATTCTGAGGCTGGGGTGAGGGGCACACAGGGACAGAAGTGGCCTACGTGCCTTTGGCTTCAACGGACCTTCATTTTGTCCAGTTCTTGCATCAACCAGGATGGGCAGGGAGTGGACATGTAGTAACCCCATTACTGATAACACACAAAGTGCTACTTTTATTAAGCTCCTACAGGCCAGGCACCGGGCCAGATGTTCCTCATGCATTATCCTGCTGAAAGGGGCTGCTGGGTTTAACAGGCAAAATTCCATATTTGGGGATTAAAGACATAGGAATGTTGTTCATAGTTCATCTGAAATTCAAATTTAATAAGCATCTTTGTACTGAGCCCTTCACCATGTCTAATGCCTAGAGTGATCACCCCATCTCCAGAGGAGGACTCTGAACCTCAGAGAAGGCAAGCCACTTAACTGAAGCCACACAGCAAGAAATTGGCCAGGCTGGGTCTTATGTCAATCAGGATTTTGGTTTTGTTTTGTTTTTTAAATTTTTTTAAAAATTTATTCTGATTAGGTATACATGACAGCAGAATGCATTTCGATTCATTGTACACAGATGCAGCACCACTTTTCATTTCTCTGGTTGTACACGATGCAGAGTCACACCACATGTGCAGCCACACATGTACCTAGGGTAATGATGTCTACCTCATTCTACCACGTTTCCTGCCCCCATGCCTCCTCCTCTCTCCACCCTCCCCTTTGCCCAATCAAAATTCCTCCATTCCCCCGCCCCGCCACACCCCATTATGGATCAGCAGGCACTCATCAGAGAGAACATTCAGCCTTTGGTTTTTTGGGATTGGCTTACTTCACTTAGCATAATGTTCTCCAACTCCATCCATTTACCTGCAAATGCCATAATTTGATTCTCTTTTAATGCTGAGTAATATTCCATTGTGTAATATTCCACAGTTTCTTTGTCCATGCATCTGTTGAAGGGCATCTAGGTTGGTTCCACAGTTGAGCTACTGTGAATTGAGCTGCTATAAACATTGAAGTGGCTGCGTCACTGTAGTATGCTGTTTTTAAGTCCTTTGGGTATAGACCGAGGAGTGGGATAGCTGGGTCGGATGGTGGTTCCATTCCCAGTTTTCTGAGGAATCTCCACACTGCTTTCCATAGTGGCTGCACCAATGTGCAGTGCCACCACCTACGTCCGAGTGGTCCTTCTCCTACGTCCTCGCCAGCACTTGTCATTGCCTGGGTTCTTGATCGCTGCCGTTCTTTCAGCTGGGACTTTGCACCTCCACCATGTTCTCTAATGAGCCCAGTTGCCTGGTTTCAGAGGAACACAGCAGTTTGTCCCCAACCACCCTGTCACTGAACATTTACTATGTGGCATGTCACTGAACACCCACACATTTGCAACACAGCCTACAAACAATGTTCCCAAACCCAGTTGGGGCCATTGCCACTCTGTTATGGATGAAGAACTAAGAAGTCAGCTTGACCACGCTCGTGTAGCTAGTGTCACGGGAGCCCAGTGTTGGAGCCCGGCCCCTACTCCAGTCAGCTCTCTGTTGCCTGCTACACTGCAGAACCATTATCGGGTCCCCAGCTCTTCCTGTCCTGCCTGGCTGCCTTTCCAGGAAGAGGTGGCCAGAGCATGGGGGCAGGTACCTGGACCCCATGGATTTGTGCAAGTGATTACCAGGTGTCAAGGTGCCTCTGGGGCAGGTGGGTGTGTGGAAGTCACATCAGGGGAAAGTACACGTGGGAGTGTCATGGTCATCTGCTTCCATCTGCTGGAGTGCTGCAGCTGCTTCTGTACGCCTGAAGCTTCTGGAAGGACACACAATGAACTGTCCCAGGGGTTGACCCAGAGGAGGGAAGAGACTGGTAGCTCTGCTCTACACCAGGGTTTGGCAAAGTCATTGAGATAACTGACGACTCGTGAGTGACCCTCAGGACAGACCAAGCATGCTTCTGGAAGCCATTCCCACCTAAAGCAGGGATGGTTTGCAAGACAGAGTCCAAAGGCCAAGTCCAGCCATTGTGGGCTCTTCTGAATAAAGTCTTATTGGGGCAAAGCAAGACATCCATTATGTGGCGACAGAAGCTGACTTCATGGACAGTCCACCTGGCCCCTGGCACAGTGAGCTCACCCTGTCTCTAGACTGTCCAGGTCACTTGAGTATTTTCTGTGTATGTATTAATTTTTTATTAGGGAAAAAAAGAAAGGAAAAGATGTTCACTGGAGCTGACATCACTCCCATGGCTTGTCAAGAGGTCATTTTCCTTGCCTTGGAGGTCCAGGCAGGCAGCCTGGGTCACCCTTGTGTGCCTCTCCCAGATTGTTCAGGCTCTGCCCCCACCCTGAGCAGCCCATCAGGAAGGCGTGGATGCTGTGAAGACCTCTCCAAGAATGGCTTTTGGGTCTTAAATTCATGTTGGTTTTGCTTTTGTCTCACATGCTCTGTGGGTCTCAAAAGCAGTGGGCTGTGCTCTTTGGATGGCTACGTAGAGCTGAATGCGCTGGGTGTTGTTCTCCAATAAACCTGATTTTATGTGTGTATTAGTCTCCTATTGCTGCTGTAACGAGTTACCACACACTGGTGGCTTAAAACTCCATGCATTTACTCTCTTATAGTTAGCAAGCCCAGCACAAGTCTCAGAGAACAAAGTCAAGATGGAGGCAGAGACATGCCCCTCTGGAGGCTCTGGGGGACAATCAGTGCCCTGGCTCTGACAGCTGCAGGAGGCTGTGCGCGTCCATGGGCGTGGCCTGTTCTCCTGCAAAGCCAGCTGATGGCTTCTTCTGATCCACTCTCAGTCACTCTCCTGCTTCTCTTTTATAAAGACCTTTATGACTTCCCTGAATCCACCTGGAAAATCCAGGATGGTCACAGCACCTTGAGACCCTTGGTCCTTGAGGCAGGGAGAGCAGTGACATCTGGGGCCCTGATGGGGATGGAGCCAAAAGGAGAGAATGCAGGAAGCGTCTCCCCTCAGGGCTCCACTCCACGCTGGCAAAGGCCTCAGAGGGGCCCTCAGGCATGTGCCCGTCTGTGACCAGAGAGGGCCATGCGACTTCCCAAGTCACAGCGCTGCTGGCAGAGTGGATCCCTGGGACCTTGAGCAAGTACTTCAGCTCTCTGACCTTCGTCGGCCAGGTGGGTCACCACGAACTCAGTCAGAGAGCCCTCTGTGCCCGGCTCTGCTCCAGTCCACCTGGGAAGGCCATGAAGACAGGCAAGACTCTGGCCTCAGGGGCTGGGCAGGCCATAGACCAGTGGCAACCTTGGATGGGGTGTGACACTGTAAAGAAAAGCCATCAGGCCTGGGGGAGCTGGACGAGGGAGGGAAGCGGCCAGAGAAGCCTCTGGGAGGCTGGGAGGAGACTGTCAGAGAAGCTGGAGGACAAGCGCAGGGCTTGGGCCAGGCCAGTCTCAGCAGGTCGCCCAGCACCCAGGGAGCAGGAAGGTGCAGTGCTGGGCCCACACCAGGGCCCTGAGGGGGACACCAAGTGTCCGGCAGGAGCAGCAGGTGCCTTTGCTGGGTGAGGACACTCGGCTGTGGGCTGCAGGAGCAGGAGATGGGCTCAGCCTCTGCAGAGGTGACCACCATGCAGCTCAGGTGGAGGAGAGGAGCGCCCTGGCCCGAGTAGAGAGCAGCTGGCACAGCAAACTGCGGCCCGTGGCCCAGTCTGAGTGACCGCTGTGGTACAAGGAAAGCCACACCCTCCCGTTGACCTGTTTGCCACTGCAGCAGCACTGTCCTGGCAGTCAGCAGGGACAGAGACGGGTGGCTGCAGAGTAGGGGACAAACTATCCCAGTTTGCCTGGGACAAAGAGAGTTTTGGGAAAAATGGGAACTTCATGCTAAAATAGGGAGAATCCCTGCAAACTGCCAAGCCTGAAGTTCGCCTCAGAGCCACAGAGGCAGGCCGGGGTGGCCGCAGGTGAGGTGCTAAAGCCATGGGGCTCAGGAGGGCAGGGCCCAGTAATGGGGCCACCCGCCTCTTTTGGGTGTGGGCAGGATTCCCTGTCAGCACCCACCCAGCAGAACCAGGCAGGCCGGGCTCTGAGCTCCTGCTCAGTCGCTGCCCCTGCTGTGGGCGCTCCCTCCTGCCGTGGCTCTGCACTGCCCTGCCCCCTGGAGCCAGCCTGTGCCCAGCCAGGACACACGGTGCCACCAGGAACAATGCGGGGCATCGCCATCGCTGAATCTGCAGTTTCACGAAATCTCTTAACAAGAGGCGGGGCCTGTCAGAAACACCCACATACATAGGCAGGGTGGCGGGGTGGCGGGGTGGCGGGGTGGCGAGGTGGCTGGCAAGTGTGCCAATGACGGGCAGATGCACGTGCTGCCCGGGAGGCTTTCCTGCGAGCCAGGGCAGGGGCGGGCCGCCCCATGTCAGTGGTGCGAAAAATAAATATTGATGTTAATTCTAAGGAACAAGGTTTTGTTTTGTTTACTTTTATCCAGAACAGAACATTCTCAACGTAAACTCGTCCTGACCACCACAAAGTGGACGACATTTTCCCATACATGGAGGTGGGGTGTGTATGGCTCCCCCACGTTTTTGGAGGGGCCTTTTCAGATGAGGGCGCGGGCTGGGATCAGATTTGTGAGTTTGGATGATGTTTTTGAAGGATGAAATCCCTGGAGAAGAGGAAGAGACAGGAATGGGCTGGAGTGGTCCGGAAGATCAGGGAGTTGATGTCAGATAAAATTGAGGAGGAGGGAGAGATACGTGGGGTTAGTGTGAGGGACCGTCAGAGTCTTTTGTTTGCTCATGTGAAAAATATTGAACAAGTTACATCAATGGAAGGCCCCTTAGGGCAGACGCCTCGGGATAAT
Source organism: Geosciurus inauris (assembly GCA_004024805.1). Lineage (NCBI taxonomy): Eukaryota > Metazoa > Chordata > Mammalia > Rodentia > Sciuridae > Geosciurus > Geosciurus inauris. Next base: position 170,158 of record PVHX01000557.1, on the reverse strand, counting down.
AAATCAACACACTGAGTCGCCTACAGGCTCAGCTCTCACCTTGGGGGTGGTAATAGACTTCGGGCCCCAAAGTTGCCAGCGGGGCCTGGCTGTGCTTCTGTCTCGTCACAGGTGGTATTGGCTGGCACTTTCTTAAAAAATGAATTATTTGCCAACATTAATTATGAAGAGGTTTTAAAGAACCCGAGGCCTCAGGAGCAGTGGGCCTATGTCCCCGTGGGGCAGCCTTCCTGGAGCTGGGAGGCAGCCGCTCCTTGCAGACGGGTGTTTCTCAGCCAGGGCCAGCGCACCTCCTCTGTTATATTACAAGGTCCCTTGTCTATCCCCATAGGGTGTCCGAGCAGAGGCCTGCGGCCAGCTGTGGGCCCCCCACCATCGCTCACACTCAGGCCGTCCTTCCCCTAACTTCCCCCGATCCTGCTACACCTGACTTAAAACCTCCACCCTGGAAGTCAAGCCCATTAAGCCAGAGCGCAGGGGCTTCCCCCACTCGGTCACTGCCCACCCTTGCCAGCCTCCCTTCTGCCCCAGAGACCTGCACCGCTGAGCCCAAGGATGGGCCACTGAGCTTGCAGACATGCCCCTCCCTCTGCTGTTTGTTACCCGCACTTTCCAGCCTGGCAGTCATGTCCTGGGCCCCTCTGCCCTGGTACCTGTGACGCTGCATTCTCCTTGTGGACGGTTTCTCTCCCAGAGGTTCCTGCCCAGGATCCGGGCAGGGATCGTGATGAGCGAGGGGCCAGAGAGAGTCTGCTCCACCAATGGCAGTGCGCACCGACCCTGATGCTCCCCAGACCTCCCAATCCTGTGCCTGGCCATGAGGTCAGCAGTGAGTCAATGGCCCTGGTCTCCAGAGCCAACACACAGAGGCCGGCTGCAGAAGCTTGCTAGCCCCTGGGCAAAGACATAGCTGGTGTCCAGGGACATCTGAGGGAACAGCCACAGTTCTCAGGAGGGAGTGAGCTGGATGCCTTAGAGGAGGGGCCCACCACAGCCTACAGCCCACTCTGACTGGACACTTGATCTTACAGATAAAGTTTTATCGACACAGCCACACCCACTGCAGGGGGCGGTGATGGCTGAGGAAACCTACATCTCTTTCCATGCAACAGAGGCAAATCCTCTGATGCATCCTGTTGAACAGCGCTGGGGTTGGATGTCTGGGTCCAGGATTGCTAGGCCCTCTAATTCTCCCAGAGAGGTCAGAAATTTGTCTTTATTTCTGGGTAAATTTTAAATACTGGCAACGACTTGATGCAGTTTGTGACCACTGTGATGTGGCTCAGGCCACGTGTGTCTGTGGGCCTCTGCTGGTATTGTGCCTGTCCCCTCTGGGGAGCGTGCCTGTCCTCCGTGGCTCTCCAGCTAGGCTAGCCACTGCACCAGCCTCCCTTCTGCCCCAGAGACCTGCACCGCTTCACAGGTGAGGGGGCTTAGAATCCACCAGGAGTGAAGCTAAAAACAGAAAACTTTAATTCAAGGTGGAAAGTAACATACTCTAAAGGGGAGCCGGTGGTATTTTGGGGAGTCGAGAGGGTCAGAGGCTGGGGATGGATCTTGACTGGGGTCCAGGGAAATTCTGAAAAGATGGGGGCTACGGGGTGGGGGCGAGGCTGTCCATCGTGGCTGGGAGGAGGACGTCCTCACCCCTTCTCCCCTCCCCTGGCCACTGGATGGTGCAGCTGGAAAGGTGCCATCTGCTGAGACTCTCCCTGGACCCCCATGCCAGTGTCTAGGCCCCAGGTCATCAGGTGCCACCAGGTCCTCAGGTCCTAGACTGCAGATGCACTTGCCACCTTGCTCCTCTCTCTTCTTCTTTTTGTCCCCCAGGCCCGTCGGGCTTGCCGAGCCCTGGGCTCAGCTCAGACAGGCGATCTGCTTTGGCCTTGGACTGGGAGCGGGTTTGTGAGCTCTGTGGAGGTTGGAAGTGGGCAGTGCCCTGGGCTTCTCTGCTGTCCCCATGAGAGTGCCTGCTGGCCTGCTGGGAGTGACAGGCATGGGAGCCCTGCCAAGGTGTCCTGTTGTCCCGACTGCAGACGTCCCAGCATGGCTTACAGCCTCTGACTCCTAGACGGGGAGTGAGCCCAGTCAACGTGGGAAGAGCTGTCCTGTTGAGTCCCCAGACACTTGAACAACAGGACAGTAAATACGCCTGGTGTTGTGTCTACCACTAAGGATTGGTGGGTTTGGACCATGTAGCAATGTATCCTTAGCTTCCCTGCAACAATAAAGGAGAATGCCCTTCTCTTCCCTTTGCACGCTATTCTTCTGGCTGGAATGCACATGCAGTGGCAGGAGCTGAAGCAGCCATGTTAGACCATCAAAGGGATGTGGCTTGTTGAAAATAGAAGAGGAAAAAGAGAGAAGGCACCTTGGGGCCTTGAGCCTGACCTATTTGCTCTGAGACTAAAGGAGAGGCAGCCTTGCCCCTCGTCTTAGCCATTGCGCTGCTGCTCTTTCTCCCAGCAGCCATGTCAGTGGGTTAGTGCTGGAGGCTTTAGGATCTGGGTTGTAATTGAGGTGTGGCATTAATTCACAGTGACTGACATCTTCGTCCTGCTGGTCTCAGAGAAAATGGCCACTGGTCAGGGTGCTCTTGTCCCCAGAGGCCACTCGCAGGCCTTTCCCCTGAGGCCAGCAGCAGAAGCTCCCTCTAGCTGACTCCTTTTCACATCATCAATCTCCAGCTTTGGCATTTGCCAGCTGGGGCTAGGGTTTTGCTCCTGGGGACCCTGGGGACTAGACATGGCCTACCCACAGAGTCCTCCTCTCCACTGGCCACAGTCTGGATTAGCAGACTGAGGAACACCATGAAATCATGCCGGCCCTGCAGCGTGAACAGCCACAGCGACCCAGCTCAGCAGGAAATCCTGAGGGCTCTTTTGGAATGATGCCTGGCACTGCAGGACCCACCACGCCATCGGAGAGGACCGTGTCTCTATCAGGGTGGGAAGTCTTGGCAAGGACACCCCAGCAGAGCCCCTGAGGATTGTTGGGTCACAGGCCCACTGCTGGCTGCCTGGGGAGCTGGGCTTCAGCCTGCTGCCAGCTCTCAGGCATGGCCAGGAAGGAGGACCATGCCGGGAGGAGGAGGCCTTGGACACCTCCATAGCGTCTGCCCCACCTGCTCAGAGTGAGGGTCTCCCCTCCCCTTGCCCAGTGCACGCCCTGCAGTTTGTAGCGAGGTTCTGACTCATTTGCTCTTTGTCATCTGTCTTCCCCACACCTGGTCTCAGGTAGGGAAGACCTGCAAGGCAGGACCTGCCCTCGCCAGCAGAGACCATAGCGTCCGCCCCACAAAGACCTCATCACCCAAAGACCACGGTGCCTGAAGTGTCGGTGCTGAACTTGACCGTCAGCCTGTGCTGCGTGGCAAACCATCCCGAACTAAAGAGCACAGAACGACCGACAGGCACCAACACCTCGCATGCTTCCCCTGGTCTGGGCCAGCTGCTCCTGGCTGGCCTCTCTTGGGTCCGGGGCTGTGTCTGACATGGACATGCCATCCCCACAGGCTCCATCTCATAGTGGCAGAGGATTTCCAGCAGCAGCAGGAGGAGGTGATCCCCAGCGCAGGGCCGTTCTCTATGCCCTGCTTGTCTCTGTTGGCTGGAGTCCCACTGCCAGCCTGAGCGAGGCAGATGGCCACCCCAGCAGGCCAAATGAGCCCTATCTCTCGACAGAAGAAGCTGCAGAACTGTGGCCATTTTCCCCCAAAGGGGTCTTTATCTAGCACAGTTCTCTGTGAGGAGAACATTGTTTCTTGGTGGCTAAAAGTTATCCTCACAGTTGCCCACTCTATTCTCTCGCATGCAACAGAACTCAGTTCAAAACATGCAATCGCTAAGCACTTGCTGACCCAGCCCAGGTGAAGGTACTCTTGGAGGCCCGTGACCTCCTGCTAAAGGCACAAACCAGGGCGTGGCCAATGGATTCCTTTCACCTACATGCTACCCAAGATTTCCTTTTTGGGGAAAATCCATTTTATGCCCAAAGTTTCTACATATCAACATTCCAAAGTCACTATTGTTGACAACCAAACTAAACTTCTCCAGAAATGCAACTGTATTTATCTGTCAGAGAAAAGGCCTCCCTTGCAGACACCTTGACCACCTTTTCATCACAGTCTGCAGGCATCTGTCAAAATGTACCGCGCCTTATAAATATGTATAACACGGCTCTCATGTTCTGTGCTAGGAGAGGGTATCAATGCTACAATTAATTAGGCTAATTTGCATTCAAGACTATACATAATTAATTTCTTCATTAAAATCTTTCAACATTTCTTTGCAGAAAGTGCAAAAGATCATTGATGAGGTTTGAAGAAGCAATTAGTAATAAAATATGTCAATGTCAGGACGGGAGAACAGGACAGGCTGCTGGTGCCATTCAAAGTCAGGACAAGCCTGTGACTTGAAGACGTTTGTTGTTTATCAGATCTGTTCTGGGTTGTCATTTTCACTAAGGACTATTCTCTTTTCTTCTTCCCAAGCTGTTTGTGGCCCTTATGTGGTGTCTATAAGCTGGCGCCTCAGAAACCCCCGACACAGCTCCAGCGGGCAGAGTACTAGAAAACCAGGTAGGGCTTCATGCAACCAATGCAGTGGGATCGGTAAAAGACACTGGTCAGGACAATTACCGGATGCTTACTATTTCCCAGGCACTGCTGCAAGCTTCAGATATATTATTTCACTGAAGCTCACAAAACACATTCTGAAGTTGCTACTATTGCTAATTTCTATTTAATACGTTAGGACAGGCATTAGGGCCAAATTAGGGCCCATGGGCCAAACCCAGGTACACCCATCTGTTCGCAACGCCGCCAGAGTTGAGAAGTGAGACTGGGACCCCACTGACCTTTCCTGTTGCTACCGAAACAGATCGCCACAAACTTGGTGGTGTAAAACAACGTGAGCCAGGCGCGGTGGGGCGGACCTGTAATCCCAGCAATTTGGGAGGCTTAGACAGGAGGATCGGGAGTTCAAAGCCAGCCTCAGCAATGGCAAGGCACTAAGCAACTCAGTGAGACCCTGTCTCTACATAAAACAAAATAGGGCTGGGGATGTGGCTCAGTGGTCGAGTGCCCCTGAGCTCAATCCCCAGTATCAAAAAAACCCCACAAATGTCTCCTCTCACAGTTCCAGAGGCCTGAGGTCTGAAACAGGCCTCACTTGTCGACAAGCACACTGTCACTGGGCTGCATCCCTCTGGAGGCTCCTCCCCTGGGTCAGCAGATGGAGATCCACAGGATGCTTTTAAAAAGTAAAGCAGAATAAGTATCTCTGCTCTGAGCTCTCTGAGGGCCACCACTGTGCAAGAGCCCAGCCAACCTGGTCCTACCTGCGCAGCCTCCTTGCTCTCCTGCTTGTGTGACCCCCTGGGCGGTTATGACCTCGCTTGGCCTCCATCTGGCACACACAAGCCTGCCTCAGGCCCTTTGCACTTGTTACCCAGACAACTTGTGAGTCCCCAGGACTTTGGAGGAGAGGAATGAGCCAGTGATTGACTGTGGGGCTGCTGGACCCCAGCCCTGACACCCTAGCCAGCTCCCTAGCTCTGTGTCCTCAAGCCTGCCAGCCTCTAGGAGGGAGGGAAGGCCAGGTCTTTGCTCTGTCTGCTCACGCCTGCTCACCAGTTGCCTCTGAGCCATTTTCTCAGAACACCCTAGTGGCAGGGCTTGCTGCACATCTCCCAGACCACGGGGAGGACATAAATACTGGAGGCACAGCAGTTGCCACTGCCAGCTGACCTCCACATCAGCCAGCACAGTGATGCCACCTCACCAAGGGACGCTGCAAACAGTGTAGACCAGGAGCAGCTGACCTGGCCCCTGGTCCTTCTGCCCACAGAGCACCGCAGTAGTGTCCACAGCTGGACAGCAGCTCCATGGCCATAGTCACTAGTTGACCAGGGGAGACCGACTTGGAGCTGGTTTTCCCCATGGCTCACACAACATGAGGGAAGAAGAAAGGCCCACAGCTCTGGGCTCTCCCTGGAGAGAGGATCGTGGGCCTTGTGGCCAGAGGACGTGAGCAAGCCACCGCCGCCGCCACCCGCCTCAGCTGGAGCTCTTAGGCGTGAGTGCGGGTTAAATGGCAGAAAGTACGTAAAGAGTGTCACAGTGTGCTGGTCAGGGCGTGGGTTCCGCCAAGCGGCAACCAGTGCTCTGCTGTTCAATGGCGATCCCAGCAGGCAACGTCTCTGCTACCACGTCATGTGTCCCCAGGTTCATTTGGAAAGGTGACATCACCCTTTGCAGAGAAAAGATTTTTCCAATTTAAATAAGAATGACCACGAAATCACAGCTGCCAGGAGAAAATAATTCTCTGGGCATATCTATTCCTCCTCCATATCTAAAGAAGAGAGATTTTTTTCTGAAAGCTTTGAAAACTGCCAGCAGCCCAAGATTCCTTTCCTAAGCCACTGAGGACTCCTGGATTCCAGGACATAAAAAAGATTTTAATATTCATTCGGGTGGCACCCATTCAAAACCGACCTGGAAGTCACCTCTCCCTAACCTCCATTCACACCTAGTTGATTCTGAAAACACACCCAGCATGGTGGGCCACCCGTGGTTTGGAAGTCTTTGTCTAAATGCCTCCCTCCATGGATGCTGCGGACCGGAGAATGAGCACACTGTAAAGATCTCCCGAGTGCACACCCATGTGGAGTCGGACCCCACTGACGTCTGGACCCGCCGAACTGAAGGGGTTTTGACAATCACCCATGAGACCAGAGCAGAGGAGCAAATTCTAACCCATTGCCAAGAGAGAGACTTCTCAAGTGGCAGAGGGTCTTTACAAAGCTGAGCTGACCGCGGGGGATGCAGTGTGGCCAGAGAGGAAAGTTTATGGTCCACAACAGGGACCCCTCATTGGAGTTTTCCCAATTATGAGGAGCAAATCCTAGTTTCATAAATAAAGTCACACAACGTCTCTGCACGACTGATCATTCATAGCAAACTCCAGAGCGGCTTAAAATAGCCCTCCTCCCCAGCGAAGCTTGGCTGCAGCGAGTGTCTCAGGCCTTTCCAGAACCTCCCGGGAACCCTGCACAGGGCTCTGGAGGAAAGGGCGGGCCTGCAGTGCTCCCTGTGGTGCTGAGGGACCCTGGCTCCCCAGGAGGGCTTGGAGTCTCTGCGTGTTTGCCCTGGGCCACCCTGGCCAGCTGCCTGCTGAGGTAGGCTTACCTGGGGAGTCCCTGCTGATCTGCCCTTCTTCCTCAGAGCCTTCCAGGGACAAGGGCCAACCAGCTTGGCCTCTGAGACAAAACCTGTGATCCGCTCAGAGTAACCGCAATGCCTGTGTCTAGGGCTGCAGGGCCCTGCACCTCCTCCGCTAGGGGCAGCCAGGAGGGCTGATGGCTGTGCTTGAGCCCTGGGGACTCCTGGCCCACGACTCCACTCCACACTGACCAGGCCCACGGGGAAGGCGCTGCTCTTGTGTCCATTTCTCAGATGATGAAGGAAGACTTGCCCAGAGTTGATGGACTTCCAAAGATGACTGGTGTGTGGGGAAGCTCGTTCTGACGTCACCACCCACGCCACCAGGCTGCTCTGCAGGCACTGGTGAGTAGCCACCACAATGACAGGTGACATTTATGGCGCATCTGTGATGGAACAGGTGTGGGACCATCCATGAGCTCTATCTGCTGTTAGAGCCACAGGACACTTGGTGCCATTGATAGTCAGCAAACTGGAGGGGTGTTTTATAAGCAGCCAGATGCCATCTGGCAAAGCTGCATTGGAGAAAAAGAATTTTCAGAAATATTTAAAATTTACCAAAAAATACAAACACCTTACATTAAAGGTAGCAAAATTAGGACCTAAATAATTAACCAGGGCTTCATAGCGGCTGCTCTTGTATTCTTAGTCCTAATAATGGACGACTCTCTCCCCGACCGGGTATTGAGTGAAGTTTGGATTGCAGCACACCATCCACGAACACTTGGAGTGAGTGACTTGAACTGACTCGGATTCCTAAGCTGTTGGGAGGAGCCCGGGTCCTTCATTCACCCAGCAGGTACTCATTGAGCTTCTCCCAAGGGCCAGGCACATTTCTAGGAGCTGGGCACACACTGGGAACCAAAAAAGGTAAAGACCTTGTCCTCACGGAGGTCAAAACTAAAATTTAAAGGTAAACCCAGGGCATGCCTGATGGTGTGACGGTCTCTAGGGAGAAGTAAGCCGTGCAGGGGCTGTGGAGGGCGGGACCGGGACCAGTGTCCTGAGTGACCCAGGGAGGAGCACGCAGAGAGAAGAGCAGGTGCAGACTAGGTTCCAGAAAGGAGGCCGGGCTGGCAGGCAGGGTGGGCAGCGGCCTTGGCGGGAGACGGGGTCAGTGGGAAACTGGCAGGTCATGGGGCCTGGGGCTGCTCTGGGGGCCTTCCTTCACCCTGGAAGATGGCAGCGCTGGCAGTGGTGAGCTTCCACAGGGCCGGACAGGACTTCCCTGGCTGCCCAGCGGAGACTCCCAGGGCTGGTGGCGTGGTGGACGACACTGCACTGCAGCCGCCCCGCCCGCCTCTTGCTACAGGCGAAACACTGCACAGAGGTTGGGCGGTCTTCTCTGCGACACTCGCAGAGGCGTGGAGCTTTGCTGTGGCTGCAACGTCCATCTCCTCCAAACTCACGTTAAAATGTTGCGGCTGGTGTAGAGGATGAAGCGGTGGGAACTTTAAGAGGTGAGGAGGAGCCGGCGCGGTGGCTCAAGCCTGTAATCCCAGCACTTAGGGAGTCTGAGACAGAAGGATCGTGAGTTCAAAGCCAGCCTCAGCAACGGCGAGGCGCTAAGCAACTCAGTGAGACCCTGTCTCTACATAAAACACAGAATAGGGCTGGGGATGTGGCTCAGTGGTCGAGTGCCCCTCAATTCAATCTCCAGTACCAAAAAAAAAAAAAGTGAGGAGGCCCCAAGGGCTCCATCCTCCTGGTGGACCAGGGCCATTGTTCCCAGAGTGCACCCACTATGAAGGGCAGGTGGGCATCCCTCCCCTCTCTCTTGCCCTCTCCTGTCCTGCTGCCTTCCACAGCAGGAAGGCCCTCCCCAGGTGCCAACACCTCCCTCTTGCACTTCCCAGCCTCCAGACTTTGAGCAATAAATCTCTGTTTTTCTACAAATGACACAGTTTCTGGCATTCTGCTCTAGCAGCTCCAAGCAGAACACCAAGGTTCACACACATGCACACCCTGCACAGAGCTGCAGGCCCAAATCAGAGCTGAACACATGTTCCTGGGATTCCCAAGGCCACCTGCCCCTGCAGGGGAGTTGCCTCCTTGCTGCCCGGAGCACCTTATCCTGGCGCTGCCTGCACTCACTGCCAAGTTTACACGATTTTGCCGGAGAGGAGCTCATAAACTCTGCCTGGACCTTTTCGAGCCTGCCCAGCTATAACCTTGGGGGGAAAATCCTTGACAGGTATTTGGATTGGAGAGACCTCGTGTCCTTGCACACCAGGGAGACACTTTGCAGAGTGGAGTTGTACCAGGACAACACCTGGCTTCAAGTGGTCCTTGCCTGTCTCACAGCCAGGTCCCTGGTCCTGGAGTGGAGCCTGGCACACAGCAGGTGCTCAGCCAATGTTTGTTGAAGGAATAACAAATGAGTCTCTTCAAAGCAGGAATTAATGGGACTTTAGAATAATCAGAGGGAGAAAATGGTGGAAGTCAGGATTTATGCGTCAAGACCTTTGGAATCCTGTGATGGAAGTGGTAGAGGGTGGCAGGCATGTGGCTCCAGTCTGAGGGCACACTTTTCACAGGAACCATAATGATCTGATGCAGAGCCTCGGGAAGAGGCCAGAGGGCTCCACTCAAAACACTGCTCCTCCGTCCTGGGCGCTGGTGGGGCTGGCAGGGCAACTGCCCTCAGCCACTCTACATGAGCTGGTGCCCGAGGACTCTGCAAGATTCTGGGGGTCGTTAACTGCCAGGGTGAGAAGCCCCTCCTACCTGCGGGAGCTGACTGGGAAGGCGGGGTTTAGGCAGGCAGAGAGGCAGGGGTGCAGAGATGCGAAACTCTGACCACAGAGACTAGCCCACAACCCGTCTCTGGTCTGCCAGCCTCTCGGGGGCCTCTTGTGTGAGGGAAGCAGAGGTGGCTCACTTGCTGACTTGCTGTACTGTATGGGACTCTGGCTCCAGGAAAACAAAATGATTAAGATACGGTTGTCCCGGGGACAGGGCAGTTTGGAAATATTGGATTATTTAGTTGTGTAAATGGCATTGTAACGTTTTTGCCAGGTACAAAGTCCACCTGAAAGCTTCTAAAACATTAACAAAGGGCAACATCACAAATGAGCCGTCATGGGACATGAAAGGGTGAAGTTAGATGTAAAAACCTCTACTGTGGCCACGCCCAGCCTAGCTGACCTCGGAAAGAGCACCAGGGAGCCCAGCACCACTTAGGACCAAGGACACAGGTGCTGAAGCCCCAGCTTGGGCCCAGGAACAGCCCAGAAGATGTTCTTCTTCCAAGACTTACATGCTGTGGAAGGGCAATTTGGTGGGAACTGAAGACCTGCTCCAAAGACCCCACCAGACTAGAGCCCCCCAGCCCCGGCCTCACCTCACACCCTCTGCCCTTGGAGACAGCTGGGCAGTGTGCCTGGTGGGGGAAGGGGGTGCCCAGGCTTTGTTGGTGAATGATTTATACCAAACACCACAGAATGTGTGAGGTCGGAATTTGGGGATTGCTGATCAGATCAGAGCCAATGTGGAATGATTCTCAGTGAGGTCCAGTACGCGGTTATGTCACCATTGATGGAAAACTCACCAGAACGGGGAAGGGAGTTATTGCCCCAGGATCAGAAAAGCCAAGGATGACGTTAGCGTCAGGCAAGGTTCCACGCCTCAGCGCGGCGACTTGATTCCTCTGAACGCTGCTTCCTTCGTCGTGCTTGGGTACGTCACGACAGGCTGGTTTCTCACTCCACGTCTTCACACAGTTCATTTTCTCATAAGCGCCTGTAAACCTCTCTTCCTGCAAGAGTTTTAGAACACTATTTTAATTTTTAAAAAATGTTATTGGTATATTGTTCGTACGTGTATTAGGATCACGGTTACCTGTCCGCACCTGCACACAACACCATTTGGTCAGTTTTAGAATAATATTTTAAAATATCTGAATAACTTTGGATTTACAGGAAAACTGCAGAGTAGAGCTGGGGCTTCCACTTGCAGTACCCTGTTCTTCTGACTGACGTCGTAGGTGAGTGGGGCACATCTGTGACAAAAAGCCAACACCGACACATTATCCTAAGGCCTACTCAGGTGTCCTTAGCTTCGGCCCAGTGGCCTTTCCTATCTAGGATCCCGCTCAGAATACCCCACAACATCTGGCCGTCAGGTCTCACTGGGCTCTGCGTGGCTGTGACAGTTTCTAAGACACTCTTTGTTCTGATGACTGGGACCGTTTTGAGGACTGGCCAGGCTTCCTACCGAGGGACTGACGTCTCCCTGTTGCTGCTGACCTCCATAGCCTGGTAGAGGCCTCCTCTCTGCCCCTTTCCATTCGGTGGCCCCTGGGATGGAGTGGGGAGTCCCCCCCAATGACAGTGAACCTTGCCATAAAGTACCTGGAGATTTTTTGTATGAAACATTGCTCCATCCCCCCCTATTTGTTTATCCAACCACTTGCTTCTATTCAATGTAGATCCTAAATACTTCTTTTGAAGTTTGGGTTGAATCCAGTATAGCTTTACTCTCCCGCTGCATGGCCCCGCTGGCCTGTGGGCTCCTGTCTCTGAGTCCGCGTGGCTCCAGGGTTTGGTTGGTTGTTTAGCATTTCCTCACTTTCTGGCACCACGGGACACTCCAGGCCCTCTTGCATCTTCCTGGCCCATCTTCCTGGTCCTAAAGCAGCCTTCTCTCCACAGAGCCCTGGTTCCTGTGTTATGAGACGTGACTCTGGTGCACTGGGCGCAGGAGGCACTGCTGCTGGGCCCTCTGGCTGAGGCTGCAGAGATGCCACGTGCTCCCGTGGCACTTGGCACTTAGCAAGCGCTTATCACCGAGCCCTGTGTGCTGGCTGGTGCCAGCCCATCAGGGCCCGCCCTGGGGCAGGTGAGGAGCTGCATCTTGACTCAGCAAACAGTAAAGAGGCGTGGTTTCCCCAGAGCCTCAGGGTGCTGCCGAGAACAGGGAAACTGGTGTTCAGCAAGGAGGACAGATGTCCACTGCCGTGGGGACAACAGTGACCAGAACTGGCTGCAAAGCTTTCAGCCATGACATCCTGTGGCTTCCCTTTCCTTTGGAGAAAGCTCTGGGCAGTAATGTCTCAGGAAAATGATAAATTCCTTGGGCATCTTTTCCCAAGTCACATGTGCATTAATGAAATATTTTTAATCTTGTCCTTCAAACCAGCGGCTTGTCTCCTAATAGATTCCAATTAAATCCTTTTTTTAAATTACATTGTTGTTAAAGACTTTGCTGTCTTCACATGATTTTCCCCCCACCGCTCTCAGCCCGACCCTCTCAAAATTGCCTCGCCATCTCCCTTTCCTATTAAAAAATGGAAAATTGCACAATTCACATAATTAGTCAAATTTGAATAGTATGTGGCTATCACAGCCCAATGGTTGAATTTCACACACCATTTGAAAAGATATGGCACAAATGTCATTGCTGATTTCCCACACTCCAGTGGTATATTCAATTACAAAAGGAATTATTTGGCTTTCTGTCGCCGCGATGCTCTAGCAATATGCTATTAACCTTTATTGATTTTTGCTTAAGTATATTCAAGATGGGCACATTTTTGCAAATCTAATGTGCTGGTATTTAAACAGAAATATTTCATTAAATGGATTTTCTGTTTAAATGAAATTTGCCAAATGATTATAAATGACAGGGCGTAGAGGTTTGAACTTCAACAAGAGATGATGTGAGAGGTTCTAGGAAGAGAATTTTCCATGCTGCCAGATGGGCTGGGGATTTGGAGAAGACTTTAAAGGGGATGCATGTGGTGGGAAGGCGAGATTTCTGTCTGTGCGCACGCCCAGGCTGGTGAACATACGGGCTGTTCCCCTGTGGAGCTCTTGTGGATCTTGGAGCCAGCAAGGTGAGGGCTGCAGGTGGGGCAGGCTGGCAGGAAACAGCCATTAGAGATGATGATGATGAATACTGACATCTATCAAGTGCCATTCACTCACGTCTATCTTATAGCAATGGCTTTAAAAGAAATGCCGACTATTTGGGGGAATTTTGCAAAAACATTATCTGCCTGCTCTATCTAGGTGTTCTATCGCTGAGCTGATTTTATTCATTTCTTCTGTTTTGTTGAGGTAGGGTCTCACTAAATTGTCCGGGCTGCATTTGCACTTGGGATCCTCCTGCCTCGGCCTCCGCGGTAGCTGGGATTATGTGTGCACCACCTCTCCTGCCGAAAAGGCAGGCATTTATGTGGAAAATTCCAAACTCCAGGTGGCCTGCCCTATTGGGAATTAGGTATGAATGGGGTTGGAGAAAGGCACTTTCCAAATTGCTCTCTATAACATGCACGCAAATATTAAAATGAATGCTAAAATTAAAAGCCAGAAGTCAGTGGGACACCCATCCTGGACAATTGACAGCTTTCAATACCCACTCAGAAAGCTCGGTTTTCCTTAGCGATGGACACCAAGTGATTTTCTCCTGTCTGGGAAAGACAGCCCTTTTCCCTGTGTAATGTGTTAAGTTTCATCTCTCTAGGGAGCTTGGGGCGTGGAGAGGCACGGCCACGTAGCCATCCCTCTGCCACAATTTTATTAAATTTTATTTAATAAAATGATTCAGTGGTAGCTCCCACAGTGGGTGGCCCATTTGCTCTGACCTGTCCCAGGTAGGTCAGTGGCTCCACTCTGACCCAGGTGGACCCAAATCTCGGAATCACCCTTGCCTTGCATGGGCTTTACCCTGTCTGTCATTCATTCCCATTGGTCGCATCTTCAATAGGTGTCAAAAGGTGTCCTGAGGGGTGGCTGTTGTCACCTGTGCCCTCCAAGCTCAGTGGCCTCTCGCAGGCCTCCATGTCTCCAGGTCCTGCACCTTCCTTAGCCAGCGACCTCCACGAGTCACTCTAAGGCAGACCCGCCCCTCACCTGCTCCAGACGGCCAGTGTCTTCCCTCCACATGGACCCAAAGGCCAGGCTTGCCGGCTGCCTCAGGCGCAGGACCCTTCTCCAGCCCCGAGCTGCGCTGCCCGCTGACCTTGACCCTGACAACCAGACCACTCAGCTCTGCCGCTTGAGCCATTACCCCTGTGGCCAGGGCCGCCTCCTTCAAACACCTGTCCCTCCTCAAAAACCATGCCTAAGAGAACGGCTGCCCCACCTGAGGCAGCACCCATGCCCTTGCGATCTTCTGTCTCCCACTTGGTTTCTCCTGATGGCGGTGGCTTTCCCTGACGCACCATCAGTGTGGAGCTTGACTCTGTAAGTGTTCGCATCAATTCCTGAGGGCTCCCTGATCGTGCCCACTTGTTGGTGAGACAGCTGAGGCTTGGGGGCCACCTGGTGAGGAGGTCCTCCGCCGCCTGCTTTGGTCGCGGTATCACCATGAACCTCAGAGCACGTGCGCCTTCTCAACAGAGTTTTCCTCCAGATCCTCACGTGGGCTGGCTGCTCCGGCAGGAAGGACTGAGTGCTCTTGGTCCTCGGTGCGGCTCCCAGGGGCAGTATACAGCACACAGTAGGTGCCCACTCAATACTTGTGGGATGAATGGCAGAGACCATGGAGAGCGCATACACCCCTTCATTTCGTGCTCTGAAGAGTGCGCTGGGAGAGGTACAGGTGAGGTCCATTTGCAGGCAGGGATGGCCAGGCTGGTTCCATGGTTTGCTGTGCGTGGTGGGTGGGGCCCGGGAAAGCACTGGGTGGGACTCCTCCAGGAAGTGTCCTGCCTGCCTGGCCCGAGGGTGCCAGTGGACAGCACAGTTGGGGTCTGCGGGAGGGGCTGTTGGCATTCAGATCACCTCCAGGACAGGACATGTGACCTCAAGCTGAGAGAGAGGCCCACGGGATAGGGATGGTGGGCTCAGGAGGGGAGCTTTGGCTGGGAGTCTCCGGGGGGTCAGAGCCTAGAGGGCAGGAGGGAGGCAGCCAGGAGCACACGGCTGGAGCTTGTGAGGGAGGATGTGTGAGTGTCGGGGTGTGTGTGGGGGAGTTGGCCTTTGTCCTAAGAGCACTGAGAGGCCACACAGGGATTTTAAACTGTGTTGAAGCTGGGAGAACGTCCCACGTGAAGGAGCTCCTGGCCTCTGTCTCGTACCTCTCACTGGTTAGCAAAGGGCAGGGAGGGTCTTAGAACTGCAGAATCCCAGACCAGCCCTGGAAACTAGCACCAAAAGGTTTGGGATACAGCCGAGTCTGCGTTTCAAAACAGCACCAGGGGGGTGCTTGCCCAGGTTCTCCTGGAGCCTGCTGAAAGAGGTCTGGAGGAGAACAGCCCAGAACCTACCCCAAGGGTGCTGGGGGCACCCAAGACATAGTCCCTTCTGCTTCTCACTGATTTCTCAGAGGTCAGCACAGGGCTTCTCCGAAGTTGTGAAATGAGAAGCTCTCCAGTTCCGGAGAAGGCCCTGGGAGCTGGGAGGTGGAAGGAGGCCCTGGGGCTTTCTCTAGAGCCACGGGTGTCTGTTGGGGGCCAAGGAGGCAGGAGTGCTGCCCCTCCTGGCCTGCCTGGGCAGCCCTGTCTCACAAGGAGGGGGACTTTGGACATTTTAAAGCTACGGTTTATTGAACACCTACTAAACATTACCCATTCCTGGGGCTACATGCTTTAAATAGCAATGAAGAGGCGGAGCCTCACTAACTGCTGGGGCAACACTATCACATGGTGCTCAGAACTCCAATTAAAAGCCCCTGGGCACCTCCACCAGTGAGGGGCTGGGCACACCCTTTGACGCACACTACCCCTGTGCTGCCCCCCACCCTGTGGGGAAGAGCCCGGAACCAGTGCTTCCCCAGAGACAGCTGTTGAGTTACTGCAGAATTGCAGAATGGAACCCTGGAATTTGCCCACAGAATCTCAGAGTGGTAGAGATCCTACGAGGTTCAAAGAGGCCAGACTTCTATGGGGTCACAACAGTGGACAAGGGCACAGGTTGCAGGTCTGCTCCACGCAGCGCCGCTCTGCCTCCTAGCAGTTGTGAGACCTCGATCAAGTCACATGGCCTCCCTGAGCCTCTGTGCTTGCTCCAGACCTCAGGCAGCCCTGAGCCAGGCATTCCTAAATGCAGCCCACAAAAGCCAGGATCCCAAGGCCGCAGATGCACAGCTAGCTCCTAACTTCTCCAGGGAGCCCAGAGGCTGGGGCCAGGTTCCACAGCCACACAGCCCTGGACTGGACAGTAATGTCCCCCCTAGAAAGTATCTTAAAAATTCCAGGGGAGCTGAAACCCCTGGGTGCCAACAATCTCCTTGGCCCCAGGGGCTTTGTTTCATTTCCAGGCGTCCTTGCTCTCCTCTGCCACCTGGATTATGGCCCCAAACCTGCCAGGATGCTCGCTCCGTCTTGTCACCTATCAAAAGGCATTTCATCTCCAGAACCATTCCCTGAGCAAGCAACATAAAAGAGAAAGACAGCGAGAGGCAGAGAGGGCAAGACCCAGGGATGCAGAGGACGGCAGAAAGAGCTCGGGTGGGAAACCCGGGTCAAAACCAAAGCAAAAGGACCACAACAATTAAAAACAGAAAGGAAACTTTCGCATCTAGCCCATCAGTTTTTCTGGCGGACCTTAAACTGGAGACCCTGGGTTTCAAAATTAGACTTAATTTGAAGACGCCTTCCTAGAAAACAGGAGCTCACTTTGGTTCAGGCACCAGGAAATTTTCCTGTTGAAAGTCACTTGGAGGAGGGGCATTTGAAGGCCTCCTGGTGGCGTGGGATTCCCAGTCCTTGAGGCCCCCACAGGTCTGAGCTTCCCATCTCAGCCACCAGACTCATTTTCTGTTAGTACTGCCAATCAAGGCAGGAAACCAGTTAGATCTGAAAGTTAGATAAACAATGAGTGATGTTTTCAGTACAAGCATATCCCATGCAAGATTTGGGACACACTTACACTAAAGATTTGAAATAATAATTTTGGAATTTAGTATAATAACTTCAAATTTTTAGTACTGTATAATAATTTTAGAACAATTTTTAGTATAAATGTATTCAATAGATAGTATCTATAACATACTAAAGTTTTTATTATAATAATTTAGACTTTACTATAATAGTGTTAAGAATAATTTTTTAGCATATATCCATGTAATATCTGGGACATACTTATACTAAATACTTTGGCATAAGACATTTGGGATTTAACTTTAGAATTTTGATACAATAATTTCAAATTTTTTTTTTTTTGGTACTGGGGGTTGAATGTAGGGATGCTTTGCCACTGAGCTATATCCTCAACCCTTTTATTTTTTCTTCTGAGGCAGAGTCAGGCTGTTTTAAGGCCCATGTTGGTCTTGAACTTATGATCTGCCTGCCTCAGGCTTCTGACTTGCTAGGATTACAGGCCTGTACTACGACTACTGGCCAGAATAATTTTAGTATGCTAATGTCCCATGTTTGGACATTCTCTGTAAACGGTCAAGTTTAAAGGTAAAGGAACATACCAGATACTGTATTCATGACACCCTCCAGGGGAGACAAGAGTTTCCAGTTTTAGCCCAGCCAAGTTAACTGCATGCTAAAACAAACAAAGAAACACTCCAGAGGAAACTAACAGAATCTGGACTCTCTACATGTATAATTCACAGTATTCAAAATAAAAAAAAAAATTGAGGCCTCCAAAGAAACAAGAAAACATGACCCAAACTCAAGAAAAAGGCAACAGGTCAATATCAACCTAGAGAGCACTCAAAGTTTAAATGACCAGACAAGGACTCTAAGCTAGGGGATCATCAATCATGGGCTTGGGGATCATATATGAAAGTGTGCAGGCAATGAAAAAACAAATGAGAAATCTCTGCAGAGAATCAGAAACAGGAGCTACATGAAAATCCCAGAGCTAAAACATACAGTATCTGAAATTTTAAAAATCATAGGAAGAGCTTAACATCAAGATCAGAGATGGCCAAAGAAAGAGTCACTGGTTCTAAAGACAGATAAATAGAAATTATCCAGTCTGGAAACAGAAAAAGAATTCAAATAACTAAATAAACCAGAGCCTCTGTAACCTGTGGGACAACACTGAAAGTAAAACACTATTATCCCTAAGGAAAAGGGGGCCAATAAAACACCACATCCCTGAATGTCCCCTTTCTATTCCCCAAAACCCAGCCTAGTGAAGGCGACAAGAAGCCTGGGTTGAAAGTCCTGATATGCATATTTTGAAGGACCTGGCTGTCTCATGCACACTGGGCAGAGGGCAAGCTGGTGTCATCTGTAGAAAGCTGCTGCCTTGTGGGTGCTTCTTGGGATGCTGGTCACACAGCAAACTAAGCAGGCCGAGGCTGATGGTGTCCCTGCTGCCAAGCCCAGCATGTGACGCCCTCTCTGAGTGGGGAAGGCTGCAGAATGAGGCCACTGCAGAAAGGATTTGTGTGTGTCACTCACCCAGTCAGCTACCCCTGGACAAAACTCTGGGGGAGACGAGGTGCTTCCGGCAGAGCACCGTGAGGAGCGGAGGTGCTCGCGGTTAGCCGGTCACACCTGAGGTCTTCGGGAGCAGCGGCTGACCGAGATCTTGTTGCCTGTGATAATCCCATGTTGCCTGTGCTGTCTCTGGGCCCTTTCTCTATAC
This sequence comes from Geosciurus inauris, assembly GCA_004024805.1. Taxonomy (NCBI): domain Eukaryota; kingdom Metazoa; phylum Chordata; class Mammalia; order Rodentia; family Sciuridae; genus Geosciurus; species Geosciurus inauris. The sequence continues at coordinate 151,441 of PVHX01000557.1, read as the reverse complement.
AGTCTGCAACCTATCCCCCTGCCCTGGGCACATTGTGACAAACACACATGTAATTTAGTCCCAAAAGGAGAGAAGAGAGGAAATGGGGCAGAATGGGGACTTAATAAACATTAGCTGGAATGTTGCGCCTCTGGTAAAAAACACACATTTACAGATCGAAGGCCAGTGAGCCCCAGGGAGAATCAAAACAACAAGCCACACTTGGCACTCCACTGCAGTAGGACAGAAGACGCAAGAGTGGGCAGGAAGCAGGCCACCAGGAAGGGAGAGGAAACTGCGACTTCAACTCAGTGGCGCTCATTCATGAGCAGCCTCCCCATCACGCCTCAGGCCCGTCCTCCTGCAGGCCTGGAGCATCGCACGTCTAGCTGGTTGGTGCTTGCATACGCTGCTAGCTCATGCCACATGTTTTCTTTAGACTAAGTATGGCCAGGGGCAAATACTGCCAGAGACTCACGAGTATATTGCAAACCTACATATTGACTGGACAGCACCAACCTGAGATCCCGAAAGGGCCCGCCTGCCCTGGCCCACCCGGGGCCCCGTGATCACACTGAGCTCTCCAGATGGACGTCACACATCCACGGTTTACAGAGCTTCCTTTACAGATGCGCCTACACCCCAGAGCACATCCTGGGGCACCGCTCTGCTCCTGGGAGGGTACACTGTTCCCTGCTGCTTGATTTCCTAAATAAATTCTCGCCTTTCTTACATAAATCTTCACTTGCGCCTCTTTCCACGTGTCCTGAAGCTCCTTCTGTGGAAAGTCAACAATCTGCTGGGTCTGAGCTGAGGTCCCTTCTCCCTCCTCGGAGGCCTCCCCAGGCCCCTCTCTGATCCACTGACAAGGAAAATAAAGAGCAGATCTTGAAACAAGGCAGAGGGAAGGCCACCCTTTCCGCGTAGCTGCTCAGCACAACCTCCTGCTCAGGGGTGGAGACAGAGGAAGAGGCGTCCCTTCAACTTCAGTCAAGTTTCACTGATGCCTAATGACCTGTTTCTCTCACAAGACTGGAAGATCCTTCCAGAGAAGACCTTCTGGAAACCTTATTGAATTAAACACAAGGAGAATAATAATTTGAAAAACAATGACTATAAATATTTATTTCTTAGAACATGCTAAGTACTTTCCATTGCATTGTCTCAATGAACGCTTACAAAAGCTCCATAAGTAAGGGTCCATGATTATTCATGGGCTCAGAGAGGTTAAGTAACTTGCCTGGGGCCACACAGCTGGAGAGGGATGGGCCTGGGATGGAGCCCAGGAACCCTGGCTTGAGGATCTGCTGTGTGCTTTCCTGGGAATTCTCTCGGCTCTGTGCTTGCAGTGGGGGACCAGTGTGGTCAGTGACTTTCTCACACAGACGCAAACATCCTCTCTCTGCCACTCCCAGGAAAACCAGGCACCCAGCGCACACGTACAGCACCCTGGTCTGGCTAGTTCGCAAGATCAGGATGCCAGGAGCTGGGCAGCTGCTGAGTCAGAGGGGCTGAGCAGGACCTGCAGGGCGGAGCCGGAGAGGCAGGGCCGGCACCTCCTGTGTCTGCAGCACCGGGTGGAGCCTGGCAGGACAGCAGCACCCCAGCTGCCTTCCTGGCTGGTGCTACATCTGGAGACAAAGACCAGGAAACTCCTACTCGGAACCCTCTGGGTACCAAGACCTCACCTGTCCTGCTCCGGTCCCTTGTGGCTCTGTTCGCTGTCTGTGCCCAGGGAGGCAGGACTCCACAGTTAGGCTCTGGAGTCAGAGCTGCCTGAGTTCCAGTTCCTGCTGGGCCACTGCCAGCCTCTGGAAAGGGTCCCTGGGAAATTCCCTTCCTCTTAAGAACAGAACCGTAACAGTGACAGAGGCTTCCTGGCCGGGCTCAGAGGGGGCATGAGATGTGGAGAGCCGGGCAGCGTCTGGTCCTGGCGCAGCTCTGCATTCTCCATCCCCGTGCCCACCGCAGCCATCGATGCTCAGCAGCTGCTGCTGGTCCTAGAGCAGTGGTACTGTTTCCCTGCCCAGGACCCCTTTGCTGAGAGCCTGTGGGTGACAGCTTCCCATGCGGCTCTCGAGAGAGATTGCCCTGTGGGCAGATGCTGCTCTGCCTGGAGATGTCTGGAAGACGTGTCCCTCGGGGGCCTCTGGTTAACTGACGGGATGGGAAAGCCCCGCTCCCTGGTCTCGGGTGGGAAGATGGCGATGTCATTCATTCTCCAGAGCCCCCATGGGTCAGGCTGAGGGCCAGTTCTGCGCAGTCTCGCTTTCCCTTCTCCTCATTCTTCTCCCCAGGACGGTCTCTCTGGAGAGCGGCCCTCGGTAAGCACTTGCTCTAGGGAACCTCACCTAAAACAGCTCCCGGAACTTCTCTGCCCATGGCAAATGGTTAATTTCCAAATGGACGCCGTAATGTGCGTAAGGACACACAGGAACCCGGTGCATGCTGGACCGGGCTGGAGTTTCCAGAAAGAACTTGAGTTCAGTGCGCCCTGCGTGTTTCTGAAAGCTCCGCCCAGGAACCCACGCGCCTGCAATACTCCTGCCCGCCCGACGCAGACTGTCGCCCCTGCTCAGGCGGGAGGAGGCTTGCAGCAAAGTGACACAGACATTGGTGCCCTGGCTCAGAGCCCCGAGCTGCCCAGCAGCATGCTGGCGGAGAGGGCTGGACAGGCGAGGAGCTTTCCTCTTCAGGAAGTGTCAGTTCTGGGTGGCTGACCCCGATGCGTGGTGACGGACCCCAGTGCATGGAGGCTCAGACACGGCAGCCACTTATTCCTCGCTCATGTAGTAGGCAAGGTGGACATTCCTGATGGCGGGGGGCTCTGCTTGCTGCAGTGACTCGGTGGCTGGCACTCTATGGGTGGCTGTGAAAGGCACGGGCTACTGCTAATGTCCAGGTCTGGCCGCTGGAGAGAGAGGTCGAGGCACGTGAGGTGTAAGAGCCTGGGCCCCGCAGTGACACTTGTCAACTCTGCTCAAGCTTCATGGGTAGAAACAGTCGTTTCTTCCTGCCATCCCCCTTCCTTCTGCCTTTCTGCCCGCCCTTCCTCCCCTGCTCTTTGATTCCTTTTCTTCTCCTACTTCCATCCTCCTTTCCTTCTTCCCTCTTTACTGACATAAATGTTTGTTGAGTGACTAAGCGCCATGCACTGGGGTAGGTGCTGGGGACGTGGTGTTGTCCTGAACCAGACTGGGTCCTGCCTTCGTGGAGTGTAGGGTCTTATGCATCAGAGGTGGCAGCCTGGGGCCTCGTTCTGAGTCTCAGCTGCATCTGGCCAGGCAGGGAGGAGCCCTCAGGCCCATCAGTGACATCTTTTTATCTCAGGAGGGGTGACCACTGGAGAGACCCGATTTAAACCCCGACTCTGCTCCCACGACCTGCACCCGTGGGTCTCTGGTCAAGTTCCCTGCTTCGAGCCTCAACTCCCAGCTGTGCTGAACGAGGGTTCTGCACAAGCTGCCTCCAGTCTTCACAGCCGCGTAGACCGTGCACGTGGAGCTGGCGACTGGGTACCAAACCGTTGCTGAGTCCTGAAGTCACAAGAGAAGTGGCCCAGGGAGAGGAGCCGAGGGGTGGGGGGCCAGGGCTGGCGTCTCAGCGGGAGAGCAGTCTGCAGAGCAGCCATCCTCTGCCCAGTGCAGACACACTGGAACCTGAACCTGAAAAGCCCAGGTCCCGCCCAGGAGTGCAGCCCTGCAGGCGGGAAGGGTGGGGCTGAGAAGGACATTGCAGGGGGCTGGCTGCAGGGAATGCTGAGCCTTTGCCCCAAATTGAGGTGTCATGCAGAGTGACAGAGCCCAGAGTAGCCCTCTGGACAGAGCGTGGTCAGCGGGAGCTGCCCCAGCTGCTGGGGATGCTTTTTTTAATGGATGTAGACACCACACGGGTAGGACTGTAATCACAGTGACCGCTGACCCTTCCTGAGGCCTCAGGGCATCAGAGGGACTGGAGCGAGAGGCTCAGCCGAGCTGGCAGCCTCTGAGGACGCAAATGACATAGAAATGTAGGCCAGGACTGCCCGTGGAGAACAGAGCACCAGTGGGATCTCTGGGCATAAGGGATGGAAGGAAGGCAGATGCCGCTGGGAAAGGGAGACACTGACACCCCACACCTGCATTCTCAGGAGGAATCCAGCCAACTCCGTGATTTAAGGGGCTTCTGTCACGGTCTCCTGACCTGCGTCCGTGCGTTTGTTAAATATGCACACACGCACCTGCCAGCAGCAAAACCCTCAACGTGATCCCAGCGGTCATGCCAAGAAACGGAGCCTCTTTCCCACTTCTGAGGCCCCCCAGTTTCCCTTCTGCCCATTCCTGGAGATAAGCTGCCCCCTCTGCAGAGTTCCTGGTGGCCACCTGCGGGCTGTCTGCATGGCTCCGCCACACGCTCCTTCAAAGTCCCCCTGTGTTTCTCGAGCACCAAGGGCCACAGGGGAGTGGTGCTGTTGGGTGGCCGGCTCATGTCCCCGAGCTATCCCAGCAGTCTCCCGAGAGGGTGCACAGAGGACGGCCTTGTCCTTTTTGGGAATGGTGTCACGAGACCCTCTGCCTGTCATCTACGTTGCCTAATGTAAGTATCCTGGTGGACACTTGGGCTGTTCCCACCCACCTGCCGCCTGCTCGTCACAGCTGTGCCTGTGGACATCCACAGGGCGCTTTCCAGAGAGTGCTTTTGCTGGATGTGGGCACCTGCGAAGTGGAGACGCAGACCACCAAGTCCCCCAAACCTGTTCAGCTGAGGGAACCCCGCCTCACTGCTCTTCCAAGGAGCTTTATTTGGACGGCGCAGCAGCAGTGCCTCTGTAGGGACACGGCGGAGAAAAGCAGGGAAATGGGGTCAAGGAAGGCAGGGCTGTGCGTCTCCCCTGCAGACCACCTCCCAGTGAGCTGTTCCGGCCCTGACGTTCACTGCCTGTGAGGCCTGGGGAAAGCTACTTAGCCATTCTGGACCTCAGTCTCCTCGTCTTTAAAATGGGAACTGTGATGCTGCTTTCTGCATGGGACGGTAGAGAGGACCACATCACTGGTCCTGGTAAGACATGGTGCTCAGACGTCAGCTCTTTATCATTGTCACTGTCATGGTGGCGGTAGTATTATTGTTCTCCTAGGATTATGTGCTGAGGAAACGTCCAGTACTGGGCATGTCACATGGTATCTTTTTGAATCTGAACTCATCTCCTGACGTGTGAATAGTTAAAGGGAAGGCTGACTTGCTGGTGAGGGAGCGCTAGGAGCGTGGGTGACCACGGTCCAGGCAAGGTGGACTCCACGTCAGTGGTGAGGCTGGGTTCAGGCCCCCCACACATCCTCGTACCTGCAACAGGGAATAAGACGTGTCTCCTTGCTCTGCTCACTGGTACTTAAATGTCTCCCTCTGGAGACTCTCGCCCCACCCTGCAGGCTAAGTTAGGGCCCCTATAACACACCCGATCACCCTCCACCTTTGGACTCTGATGGAGAGCCTCCTCGTGAGGGAGGCTGGCTATAATACCCATTCCACGCCAGCTCCCCTGTGTCCCCAGGAGCTGGGGGCGGGGGTGGGGGACATGCTGCTCAAGCCGGCTGATTTCTTCCCGTGGCTGCCTGAGATGTGTCCAGGAGCATGCTGCAGGAGGACCCTATGTCAGTTTTCCCGGGTGAAGCCTCCCTAACTTGGATGCTGCTACACTTATCTTTGGTCATAATTATCAAACTACATCTCGGATAGAGAGTGTGGTTGTAGGGCACCCCAGGGCCCCCGGGCCTTGCGTGAACCGCTGCCTGTGCCTGTAAGTTGGGAGAACGCTGACGGGTTCCCGTGCATGCTGTGCAGCAGGCGCGCCTGGGTCCCGCCGTGTCTGCACACGCAGGCAGCGGGCTACGGGGGCCACACGCTCCCACCCTGTGTCTTGGCATTCTGAGTAGCCACGATTTAAAAAAAAAAAAAGACTTCAGATCATCATTCAAACAGCAACAAGTTGCCTTTCCTGATTCGTCTTGGCATTTGTTACACTTACATATTATTTCCATCTGTTTTCTCAGGGCAGATTCTGTCTGGCAGATGAATTATTTTATAGCCTCTTGCCAGACAGACTCATTTCCCTTATGCCTCACTTTAATTGTAAATTTCTATCTTTATTGTCCCGTGGACCAAATCAGCTGGGTTGCTCTGTTTGGCTCAGACAGAAGGGGACTGAGTAGCAAGGGTCTCGTGATGTGGGGGATGGAATAAGTCAGTCAAAAGGGACCAAATCCTAAGGCAAGCCACCACTCTCCTGGCTGTGTTCACCATGCAGGATTTTGTCACTGACCAGAATTACTGATTGATTCTGGTCTGCACAGGGAAAAAACCCACTCCGTCCTGCTGATAAGGTGGACACCTGTGGGTCCAGAACCTGCCATGGTTCCCAAGGTCCTTGCCCCCAGATTCTCACCTCTATGCAGTCCCTTTCACAGGGGTTGCCTTCTCGGTTCCCTGCTGCATGGTTATTCAACATGCCTGTCCTCCACAAGACAGGTCCTCATCACCTCATCTGCGCCTGACACAGAGGGGTGATGGGGTCACTGCCACCAATGTCACCACTCTTAGCCAAGCACCAGCTTGGGCACTTTGCATGTATTATTTTATTTAATCTTCCTGAGAGCCTGATTGTTCAGTTCCATAATTCTTCCATCTTGTAGGTTAAAAAAATCCAAGTTTCATCACATGCAATTTGACTTTAGAGTCTGGCCTCTGACCCCAGTCTGTCTACCTGGCAGGGTTGCTGCCTAATCAGCAGGCAGAGCACAAAGATAGCACTACCGCAGGGTGTGGGGAGTACTAAGAGAGGTAGGCACGGGGGTGGGGGGGGTGCCTCTGTGGGATTCACAGGACAGGCCATAGGAACAGAGCCAAGCTGGGCTGGCATGATGGAAACTAACAATCCTATGGTTGGTTTCTGTGTTAGTCAGCTTTCCATTACTGTGACAAAATACCTGAGATAATCAACTTAAAGGGAAGAAAAAAACATCCTGATTTCAGAGGTTTGAGATGATGGTTGCTTGACCTGTTGCTTCAGGCTGTGGTGGCACAGTCACCAAGGCAGGAGCAAGTGGAGGTAGAGCCCTGTTCAACTCATGGACGCCAGGAAGCGGACGTTGGGACAGGGAGAGAAGAAGGGCTCAGGGTGCCACTGTCCCCTCCAAGGGCCTGTCCCCAGTGAGCCAACCTCCTCCCAGGAAGCCCTGCCTCTTAATGGCTACACCTCCTTCCGATGGCACCACTCTGAGGACCAAGCCTTGAACTTGGGGGACCCTGCAGATCCAAACTACAGCAATGTGTGCGTTGCCCTTCCACAGACGCACAGCTCCTAATTGTGCACATCAGCAGTCCTCAGGTCCAGAACCCGAGGAGACCCTTGTTTCTATGTTGAACTCCAGCCAGGGCTGTAGGTGTCCGTCAGTCTGTCTGTCAGTCATCCATGGAGTGCTTCCTGGGTGCCGGAGGGGATTCCAGGCCCTGGGCCACAGAGCCTCTTGCCTCCTGAAGTTTGCATTTAAATGAAGAGAGGCGGCAAGACAATAGCCAAGAAAGACAGATCACCGCATAAATGAAGTACTGACAGATTCCCAAAGCGATTAAGGAGGAAGCAAAAGAGACTGAGTGGCAGACAAGTCCAGGGGAGATGGACTGAACCAGCCCTGGGGGGACCTGAGGGCACAGTGGAAGGCAGAGGCCTGAGGGGGACGAGCCAGGCCAGCGAGGGCTTGTGGAGGTTGTGGTTGGGGAGAGCCACGGGCAGACGAGGAGGTCAGGCAGAGGGGCAGACATGGGTCACCACGGCCTGCAAGGGATGAGGGGAGCACCTGCGATTTTAACCCAAAGGACATCACTGAGTTTTGAGCTCGGCAAAGATACAACTTTTAAATTAATGGACTTTTTTTTTTTTTTTAATAGTTTCAGGTTTACAGAAAAACCAAGCAGCAAGCGTGAAGCCCCCATTCCAGCTCCCTCCTAACATCCCGCATTTGGGTAACCCATTCGTTGTGACTGAGGGACCCATGGCGACGCCTCACTGCTAGTACCAACTGAAGTCTTGACATGACGTGATCACACGCGTGTCCACAGCACAGAGTCCCTCAGAGTAGTTCCTCTGCTGTAAAAACCACCTGTGCTCCCCTGCCTGTCCTTTCTGTCCTCCTGCTGCCCCCACCCCAGTGACCAGGGATGGCTTCTGTGCTCCATGCTTCTGCCTCTTCCAGAGCCTGGCATAGGGTGCCACCTCTCCAGACTGGCCTCTCAGCCCTGACACGCAGTCAGGGTTCCCCCACGGCTTCAGTGGCTCATTTCTTTTTGTTGCTGGATCATGTCCCACTGTCTGGGCCTGCCACGGCCTTCAGCCACAGATCCTTCCATAAAGTGCACACGATGCTGTGTGAGCTCGGCAGCCCTGGTTGGGTGGTTGACTATGGCTCATGTTGCTGTGAAGCAGGGACCCGGCGGTGGGCAGGTGAACCCCGTGCTTGCCGCTGTGCTGCCCGCCTCGTCCCGGCACAGGAGGCTGACCCAACGTCCGCTCACTGGACACAGCCAGGGACCACGGGAATCAGGCTGCAAGTCTCGTTTCTCACAGGCCGGACCAGGGAGGTCATGGCCGGCTCCCCAGGATCCCCGTGGAGTGGGGACACAAGGACACATCTCAAAGCAGCTCTCCAGGAGGAATGGCCCCGAGCCATTGCCACACTCAGCAAGGACACCCAGTCAGCTCTCCAAGCTGGTTCCGCCCGCTGTCGCAGTCGGAGGGTGACTCAGAGTCGGGGTTGGTGGCTCTGTGGGTGTGTTCTCAGACAAGCCAGCAGAAGCTCTGTATTGTCTTAGGATCCCTTCAAACACAGCCATAAATCAAACCCGTCCAAGACGCTGGCTGGGGGAGAGGCCGACCTGAGTGCTCATGTGCTCAGCAGCTCTGGGCCCTGTCTTAGATCAAGGGCAGCGTGGAGGAGGCCCGGCCCCCTGCTTTTCTGTTGCTAAATCCATTTTCTTTCTTTCTTTTTGGCTGGCTTGGGTGTTCGCCACCCAAGCTGGGAAGTGGGACAGGGGCGGGTTGAACCCCAGACTATACCCTAGGAATACAGAGTGGAGACACAGGCCTGAACACCAGGGCCTTGGGCCCTGGGCTGACGGCACTTCACAGCGGAGGAGAGACTGACAGGGAGGCTCCAGGCAGGGACCAGGGTGAAGACCCCTGCCCAGTACCTGGGGCAGCTACCATAAGGAAGCGAGGTACTTCTGAGAGCTTACTTCTCTGCCCTGTGAAAAGGGAGCCATAACAATCCTCCCTACCTCCTGGCGCTGTTTAGTAATGCAGGGGTGGACTCTGTCCTGCCTCCTTTTAAAAAATGTCAGCTTTATAGAGATGTAAGTAAGACACCAGAAACCCATCCTTTGTGGGTGGGGAGCTCAATGAGCTCCATCCCACAGGCTCTCTGAGGCCTGCTCCTCCTCCCGCAGCCCCAGGCCTCTGCAGTGGCTCCCGTCCTCACCCAGCCTGTGGCAACCGATGCCCACCTATGCTCAGGAGGTTAAGCAAGGCCAGGTCCTCTGTGTCACTCAGGCTGATTTCTCTGCAAACATACATAGGTATATTTTAAAGGAGTCCAGAATCTGCAGCCAGCCTCTTTCAGGGCAAAGCGTGTAGAGTCAGCTGGGCTTGCTCGCTGCACTACCCGCCTCGCCGGCCACGCAGAGTCCTCTTTGCACCTCAGTCACCGCTGGCAATTTGTCTTTAAGAATGCTTTTTCCTGGGGAAGTGCTAAGGATGCATCAGTAACTGAAACGAAACTAGAAACTCAGAAAACTCAGAAAATTGACGCTCGGTATGTGTTTAAATATGCGTACATACACACAAGTAAAACCAAAAGACTGGAGGGAGCTATGCCAACCGCTTACTGCCCTGATCTCAGGGATGGATTTAGATTTGATATTTTCCAGCTCACCGAATGATCTGCGAGGTGTGGGTGATAGTTACTGAAAACGGAGGCGATGCCTCGTTTTTCCTTCCTTTTGCAATACAATGGGTCGACTCCTAGGGTGACATGGTGATAAAAACAACCCTTAAGATCCCCAATCGATCTTGCTTCTGGAGCAAAGTGAGAGATAGTAAATAAAACAGCACAGGTAAGCACGTGTGCGCACGCACACACATGCACTGTGTGCACACATACATGTGTACACCGAACATGACTTTCCAGAAGATGATTTCTTGAGCTTGGCTAAGTGGATTCCGCAAGGCAAATCTTATCTGTCCAATGGTATCAGATGTCTATTCATTTCTGGATTCTCCCAGACAAGTCCCACTATAAAAGCTTTCCAACTTCCTAGGACATTGCGGTGAACTCTGCACAGGGTGGATACTCGTGAAATTCCGTTGCCATTGAACAAAGAAAATGCCAATTTTTGGCCTGCCTGGAAAAACTCATGACTTCCTGTAGGGCACCCAGCTGTGAGCCAGGTTGGGGTGGCCGCTTTCTTCCGCGAGCTCTTTTTTATTCATCAGCAAACACTTTTCAGGTCTGTTGCAAATGCTCTATAGCTGATATGTAAGAGTATCCTTCAGGCAGGAAACGGATCATATCATGAAAAAAAAAAAAGAAAAGAAAAGCTTAAAATCTTCCCAAAGCTCTTCCTTTAGGTTAAATAGAATTAGTAACATAATATTAAATGTAATGCGATCCTAATTGTAATTAAATGTAATGGATATTAACGCGGCGTGCACACTCGCACCAACCACGTGTGCCGTGAGGTCAGCTGTATTATTGTCGCCAGCTCCCTTTCTTTTTCTCCAATTCTTAGTGCCAAACCATGTTTTGAGGGGCTGGAGGCAGGGAGAAGATTGAAGGCACAGAGGACAAAAGATGGCACACCCCCCACGGTGCTCAGTGGTCAGGGGGACCAGGAGCTGTTTTCTTAAGAGGATCCTTTCAAAAACACCATTGCACACGGTCCAATGGCAGAAAGTCCAGGTGGGGTGTGCTCATACTCGGGGATGCACAGATGCCTCTTCCCTGGACCTTCTAGGACAGTGGCTTCCACACCAGTGCAGAATTTGTCCCTTGGTACATTTGTCCGGAAAGGAACGAAGAGGAAGAGAGGAGCAAGCAGGCAGAGGTCAGGGATGTTGCCAAATGTCCCACAGTGCCAGGACAGCCCCCACCACGGAGAACTCTTTGGTCCAAATGTCAATAGTGCTAAAATTGACACACCCAGTTCTAGACCAAATGAAAATTAATGTTACAAAAACCATGTCTTACGACCAGCACGCCAACTTCTTGGAAAACACAAACTTGGACCCTTGGGAAACATTGGACGTGACAGTGAATCCATCCTGGGGAGGGTCCCACCCGCTCTGGAGCCTGGAATTCCAGCTTCTCCCGAGTTCTCCACAAACACCCCACATTCTCTTTACCCGTCGCCTCCCCTCCAGCCCCTCAACCAAAGTCAGCAGCGTCTCCCCAGGGAGTTACACAATCCCGGTTCCACAGGATTCGGGAACCAGGGGAGCTGTGGGCTCAGCCTGGCACTGGGTGAGGAAGACTCGGGTGTCCTTGTCACATCTGGAGGTGGGCTGTGGACAGGGCTAATTTTCTTCTTCTTAATCATCTGAGTTTCCCAAACTATTGACCACAGATAGGCCTGCTTAGTGCCCGTTACTGAATCCACTCCTCTTCCAGTTGATTCAGGCACTCAGAAGCGCCATTTTCCAGCCAGCTCAAGACAGAAAGCAAGCCATGGGAAGGGAGCGAGGCTGGGCCCAGGGGTGCTTGGTCCCCTCGCGGACAGCAGGGTAGCCCTGCCTGCTCAGACCTACTGCGGCTGCAGCCATCCAGGTCACTGACTAGGACAAGTCCACAGGCCCCGGAGGTTTGCAGGTCTTTGGTTATTTGCAGAAATGGTGCAGGAGGACCAGTCCCCTGCCCACCACGAGACACATGCCCGTGCCTGGCACATCCAGGCCAAGGAGCTGGCACAAACCCTGAGAAAACACGTGCTGTTAGGAGGCCCCTCGTTACACCCTGCTTAGGATGGAGGTGACCTGCTGTGCTGAAGGCCAGACCTTCTCTGTACAAGGCAGCGCCATCTCTGAACGCTGGCAGGGGCACCGCAGCAGAAGAGCCTTTGCTGACTACTGCCCGGCCACTGTGCGCATGAGGCTTCGCACATGGGTCCCAGTTCATCCCTTCCTACCCGGACACTCTGTCGAGCCACAGGGTCTTACGTGGCCCCAGTACCACGTGCACCTTTGGAATCAGCACCCAAGGTGGTTGAAGTCTGCAGAAGAGTCCGCAAGCTTCACGGGTGATTCTGAGGTGGGCTAACTGGTCTGGGACACTTCTAGGTATCTCTCCCTCAGTTAGATTTCCAAAGCCAGTGGCACATCTGTGCCTCAGTCTCCTCATTTGTAAAATGGGGATAGTGACCATCGTCCCGGAAGCCACGTGAGCATCCATGGATCGAAGGATGACTAGGTAAACAAAAGGTGGCTCATATTTGTAAGGCAATACTATTCAGCCTTAAAAAGGAAGGAGACTCTGACACCTGCAGCTAACAGCACATGCTGTTAGCTGGGGACATGGCGCTGAGAGAAATGAGCCAGACCCAAAGACAGATGCAGGTGCTCCTCCACCTGCAAGGGGTCCTGTCCCCTTACGTCAGGGCAAGTGGAAAACACCGTGGAGTTGAAAGTGCACTCCATCCCCTTCAGCTACGGGGCCCCAGCACAGCGCTGCGTGGAGGGCAGGGCGCTTCCGCTGGTGGGCTGGCAGGGGCTGTTGGGAGCCACACTTGCTGCCACTGCCCAGCATCGCAAGGGAAGGTGGTAGGGCAAGTGCTAGCCCAGGAAAAGGCCCGACTCAAGGCTCAAGCTCAGCTTCTGTGGCACATCTATTGCCCTTGTGCTGCCGCAGTCAGAAGGTGGACCATCCTGAGTCAGAGCAGCGGCACTGACGACCCCACTCCCGCGAGGTCCTGGGATGGTGGGCTGCGCAGAGACAGCAGGTAGAGGGAGGGCCTGGGGCAGGAGGCGTGGGGGCAGACAGGCTCTGTCTGATGTTCAAAGGTTCGGCTTTGCAGGATGAAAGAAGTTTTGGAGGTTGGATGCTCGAGAGTGGGAAAGAGCTTCCCACCACTGAACTGTGCCCTTAAAAATGGCTGAGGTGGTAAACTGCGGGCTGTGCGTTCCACAACGAACACCATTCAAAGCACAGGTGAGCTGTCCCTCGGGGTGCAAGCCTGGGCTGGCAGGGAAGCAGCCGTGTTGCTTTGTGTGGGCATATCTGGGGTTCCGGGGTGAGACCTGCTCTCCCCATGAGATGCAGGCTCTCCTGGTCTCTCTGGGCAGCCTTGGACATGCTTTGAGGAGACAGGGACACAGTTGCCTTGCAGGAGTGGAGGGAGTCCCCATGCACATGGGCCTAGAAATTGCTGGAGCTGCTCCCCCAGGAAGTGAGGCTGGGGATGGGGGTGCTTAGAAGGAGTCGGACAACCTGGGAGCTCCCTGGAAACTGTGGCCTCTGTAGAGTCTGAGACGGCAGTGCTCTTGACCCTGCTGTGGACCTTGAGGCTCCTCAGCTGGCAGTGTGACCTTGCCCACACAGGGTTGAGGAAGGAGCCCTTCTAGATGGCATCCCACGGAACAGCGCTCCAGAGAACGTGCGTCAGGAAACCCTGGCTTGGCACATCAGTGCTAGGGAGTCCCATAAAGCTCAGCACTCTCTGATGCTTTACCAGAGGAGCTGGAGGCCCAGAGAGGGGCCAGAGGTCCCCCACCGAGGCAGGAGCAGGGTGGCTTCACATGGTATTCTTTACTGTGCCCAAAGCCAACCCCACAGAGCATGTGCAGTGACAGGGCCTGGAAACTGACCAGGTGGCCCCAAATGTCACACTATGTAGGCCACGCACTCAGCTGGGGGCAGGGCAATCAGAACATCTGAGCACTGGACCTTTGAGAACAAACAGATGCAGCCTTTCCATTCAGAAAGAGGCTCCAGCCCGCTCCTTCTGAGCGAACTTGGGTGTGTAATTTAAATCTTATTAAATAATGAATCTGGGTCAGTGGTAATTTATAGATTACCTTCGTTAACTGGATAAAAATAATCACCAACTCAACAGTGAGTCATAAGAGCAATTAAAAAAAAAAAAGCACAGCTTAGCACTGGTGGGGTGTGAGGACATGTCTCCAATTATTTCCCAGAGATCCTGCAGATTGGCGAAAATCAGCATGAATTTTGCCTGAGACAACTCCCTCTCTTCCCCTTCATTTCTAAGCCTGTCAGGAGAAATTTAATCCATATGTTTTGGATTTGTTTACATTTAAACCATCAAAACAGCGTTTGTCAGAAGCATTTGAAGTCCAGGAGCCCTTCATCCTTCTTTGTTAAAGGCTTTTGGTCTTTGAACCAGGAAGTGGTGCAGAGGAAACAGGCCCGCCCTGGCAAGGCCACTGGATGGTCACCCCCTCCTGTCTGCCCACTCTCCGTCCGCCTGCCCTGGGGGATGCCCGGATTTGGGGGCTCCTGCCTAGCCTTGGGAATCTCTGAAGGGTGGGGAGACAGCCCTCAGGAGCTGTTTTGGCCAGAAACGATCCACAAGGCTCCAGTCTCATACGTAAGGACAGCAGCTCACACGACTGAGTGCCTACTATGTGTCAGGCATGTGCTGAGCTGGGAGCAGCTCTGCTTTGTAGATTAGGGATTGAGCCCCACAGAGGTTGAGGGATGGCCACGTGCACCAGCAGAGTGCAGCTGAGCTCCAGGGTGGCCTTCGAGTTTCATTTTTCTCCCCCCACCCCCATCCCCTGTGGGGCTGGGATGAACCCAGGACCTTGAGCTCAAGCCCTATGTGCTTGAGTGCTGAGCTGTGCGCCCCGCACCTTGAGCGTTTAGATATGGCATCTGAAGCTGAGTTTACTCAAACTGCCAAACGGATTGAGATAAAGGATGTAAAATATTTTGAAAGGCTTATTGCTGCACACACATATGATGGGCTAACGTTACCACGGCGATGGGGGCACAGGCCCCTTCCTGTCCCTCCCCTTCCCCTTTCCTTCCCTTCTGCCTGTATCTATGGATTGCAACTGCTCTCCTATGTCTGCATGCGTGCATGTTTTCAGAAGAAAAAAGAACGTCCCTTTACTGTCTCTGCACTGGATTCGCTCTCACAGTGTTTCTCTTGCATGGCAGGGATGTCACCTACCCTTTGGGGACATTGGGTGGCTGCAGAGGATGAATGGTCCATAAGCATCTTTGAGCCCAGAACCTAAACAGTGTGTTTTGGCCTCAGTTTTGATTCTAAGTCAGAACCTCTCGGGACAGAGTTTTGATTGGGGGGAAGAAAAAACCCCATAGTCCCCATTTGCAGAGCATTCCCAGGTGGCCTGTGCCGGGCTGATTTGCTTCCTCCTCTGCTCCCCACCGCGGCCTCCTGTGGACTTGGCTGGAATCCCGTCTCCCAGGTGAGAGGTCAGAGGCTAGGAGCATGACCGCCACACAGCTGTGACCTGGGCCGGAGGCGGGAGGGCGGTTTCCTGGCCTGCAGGAGCAAGGAGCAAGCCACTCCTCGAGGCTCCGCAGCGCCGAGGCTCTGTGCTCGGCTACAGCTCCACAAAACTCTGTCAGTGGGGCCTCCGTCTCCATGTTCTTGCCCAACATGCAGATTTTTTCTTTTCAGCAGCAAACATACAAGGGTCTGTGCAATCCCGAATGTTGAAGAGTAAGTCCTGCTGGCCACCTGCAGACGTGACCTTGACCAACTAAGTGATCTTTGGGTCTCGGTTTTCTCCCCTGTAACATAACACAAGGTCCTGGTAGCGCCCACTTCCTGTGGCTGCAGAAAGTGAGGAGGAGCACCCATAATATGGCTGCCGTCAGGAGGGCCCTAGAGGGTGGCCCTGCCCACTGGTGTCCACCCACCCAACACACACCTGAACAGCACGGTCCTGGGCCAGGAAGTAGACCAAGTGCCTGCCTTTGGGAGTATCGGCCCAGCCCAGGAGACGGGGATAGACAGGTGGAGGTGTGTTGGGACCCCAAGGGGTGCCACACCAACAAAGAACACACAGGACGGGGTGGCAGGGACTTCAGCCCCCAGGGGAAGACTGGCAATAACAAGATGTTTTTGATCATCACCTGGGGCCTCCGGTCATGGGGAATGCTTCAGGGTAGAGATCAGGGCGCTGCCGAGTACCCTACATGAAGACACACCCTCAGCAAGACACCGGCCCGAGTCAGACAACGCCAGGGCTGAGACACTAGCTCCAGCCTCCATTTTTCTGTCTCTCTTTTTTAACAACCAGAATGACACCATTTCATACATATTCTATAATCAGGCTGCTTTGTATATGTGGTAATATAGCAGAGATTATATGTATCAAAAAAGTATATTTATTTTATGGCTTTAAAAGCTGTGTCACAGTCAGGATATGTGGAGGCTACGA
The DNA here is from genome assembly GCA_004024805.1 of Geosciurus inauris. NCBI lineage: Eukaryota > Metazoa > Chordata > Mammalia > Rodentia > Sciuridae > Geosciurus > Geosciurus inauris. The sequence continues at coordinate 135,009 of PVHX01000557.1, read as the reverse complement.
TAGAACTCACTGATTTCCTACCCGTGGACTTTGAGGTTAATTCCAGTTTTCCACTGTTGAAAACCATCCTGTGGTGGACGCCCATGACCCAAATCTCTGCCCACCCGCAGTTCTGTCCTTGGGCCCTGCTCCTCCAAGGGAGCACTGGGGTGGGATTAAGCGGGGCTTTGGGGCTCTTGCTGCAGACTGTGAGGCCACGGAGTGGACCTGCAGGATATGTGCCCCTGGCCAGGCGTCTGGCCTTGAACAGGCGGCTTCACACAGGGGCTTTAGTGGCCTTGCCTGTGACACATACACCGAACCATCCCTTCCACCCCGTGAGGCGGTTTGATCTGGAGCATGAATATCAAGTCCACAGTGCAGTGACGGGTGTCCAGCTGGGTGGGCTCCCTGAGAGCCCCATCTCACTGCCGTTCACGTGCTCAAGCCAGCAGGGATGGAGCCAGCCCTTTGACCCCATGGCTGAAATGTCAGAAATACCAGCTTCTTTCATCTTTGCCAAAGGGATCACCAATGCCCACATCACATTACTTTATCTGGTGTGTGTCCAGGGACCCTGCCAGTCTCATGAATAATGTGGCAATTAACAGTCCAGAGCAGGGTGGTGTTGCTGCAGGAGAGCTCGCGTATGAGCGATGCAGACTCTGGCATGACTGCACCTCTCCAAGGAAATGCCTGGAACACTTTCTTGTTCCAAAATGCAGTCTGACGAGCCACGACTCGATGGTTAAGGTGAACACACATCTTGGATAACTGAAAGACAAGTTGGTTTGTAAGATGGTCTGCTCAGTGGATGCTGTCAGTTTATAGCCACCTGTTTTTGTCAAAGTGACGAGTTTTTACTGGGCGTGTAAAAGCAGAGCTAGTGAAAAAAATAAAGAAAGGTCACTGCTTCATACCATGTGCTGAAACTTACTCCTAGGGTCCAGAGTTCAGAATGTTAAGTCAGCAGTAAATAAATCAATTAAATAATAAAACAAGAAGGAATGGAAAAATGGTTATGAATGAGTTTCTTATAATCTTGAGCACAGAGTTTTTAGAAACACAGTGGTGAAGACTGAAATCATGAAGAGCAATTTTAACTACCTAAAAATTAATCTCTGAATAGTGAGTAAAATATTAAGGTAAGAAATAACAAAATTGGGAAAAGATGTAAAAAGTGACATGCATGGCATGGAATCTTAATATGTGAAGAGTAATTGCTAATCAATAAGAAAAAATATGAACAGGCAAATATCTAAACAGGAAATACAAATGACAAAAGAATCCACACTATTATAACCATTTTAATTCAATTGCCTACCACGCCATACACATTCAATAAAATGGTGTTTGGTGTCTGAGCTTGTCTAGAGTTACATAATAAGAACTCACTGAGTCCCTACCAAGGGATCCAAAGAGTGAGGACAAGCACAAAACTCAGCTTTGTCCTCAGGGCTGTAGACAAGCCCTGCAGCAGCTGCTGGAAGGTCCCTGTGGCTTATTAGCTATGTGACTTTGACAAGTTTCCTGCCTTCTTAAGTTAAGGAGTTAAGGAGGATAAACCAGGGCAGTAACAATACCCACCTCCCGGGACTGTTGCAGAGATCTGACGAGTTAGTACACGCACGGTGCTCAGAACAGCGCCCGGCTCGTCAGAAACAGAGCTCAGAGACGCCCAGCCACTGACTGGCCCGCTCACCCAGCAAGTGCTTTGTCAGCACCCCTCAGGTGCCAGGAAGGAGGTCACCACAGAGAGCTGCTCCTTCACTATCTGCACAGACATCGAAGCAATCCAAGCAAAGGAGAAACTACCCACGGCAGGGGAGCTCACGGAGAGGGACCCCAGGCCTGGCTTCTGACCCAGAACCACGGTCGGCAGGGGTGGACTCCCTAGAAGCTTCTCTTTAAGCTAGGCAGAAAGACGACGGGCGTTTTCCAGGAGAAGCAGGCTCCGGGCAGAGAAAGCACTCAGTCCAAACTCCCAGATGTGCAGGCCAACTCCGGAATCTCAGGCCATGTCTTCTCACAGTGTGACTCTGTCGTTACAAGGTGGGCTCAGGAGTCAGGCTGTCCAAGTTACATCCGGGCTTGGCCAGTGTGGGGTGAGGGTCCTGCAAGTCTTGCCCACCCTCTCTCTTCCACAGGGCTCGGGAGCCTCTTGATCTCAGGTGTGTAAAACATGGATGGCATGGGGGAGACACACGTGCATAGGCCCCTCGGCCAGAAGTCGATCCCTCTGGAAGGGATTGCTAATGAGTTGCACAACTGACCCCCAAGGCTACTGCTTGAGAGTCAGGACTTCAGGCTGCCTGGAGCCAGTCCCCAGTCACTTCAGGCTGATCCTAACTGGCACTTCTCGACCACCTGGCTATTGAAACTGGGAACAGGTATTCTGTACCTCCGTGCTGCGTTTGTCCCGGCCTGGGAGGACACTCAGCAGCAGCCCTGACCTTGGCCCTCCAGCTGCCAGTCTCAAAATGCCCTGTACCACCCAGTCTGCAGCCTGGCATGGGAGAGCTGGCCCCTCTCCCCAGAGGGAAGGTGTGGCACGCTGCACATCCTCCAGCCAGATCCAGGCCTGGGTGCTCTTGGTGTCTCCAGGAGACACTTTTGCATCTCCTCCAATGAGCTGACAACAGGTTCTGAAACATTAAGGCCTAATAGGCATCTCTGTGGCTTTCCTTGGAAGGGGGGCTTCTGATCCGCACTCGGACACTGCGGGAAGAGGACCTGGAGCTGCAGCTGCCCCTGCAGAGGGGTCCTGGCTCACCCTTCCCACTGTCCCTGCCACCCTCCATTGAGAGATTCTAGATTTGGAGAACCAGGGTAAGTTTCTACTTAACCCACGAGCTTTCCTTACGTACACACACCAGCCAGCCTCAAAGCGTGCTGGAATCCTGAACTGTGGACCCAATGTGTTTGCACACACACACACACACACACACACACATACACACACGTGCACAAGGGCGTGTAAGTATGCATAAATGTATAAACGTGTACCTGTAAAAACCCAGGCATGCATATACACACATGCACACACATGCACACATGCTCGCACCTGTATCCACAAACATGCATGCACACCCACGCAGACCCCGTGGCTCACCTCTGCTGCCCACTGCAACCCAGGGGACACAGCCTCCCTGACACGCATACCTGGCTTTGAGGCCTGTGCTTTGAAGTCACACCCCCCCCACAAGGACTCTTGGGGTGTCATGTTGGATGGATGGATGGGACAGCTCAGCTCTGAAAAACCACCGCATGTGTTTATTATGGTGATGAGTGTGGGCCAGGCCGCTTCTGGCTTGTGTAAGTGTCAACTGGTGACAACATGTGCTCTACAGAAGGCAGATGTGGAGGGGCTGGGGCGGCACAGTCACCGCCACACCATGGGGACCACCCAGGGGCAGCACTCACACTGGCAGACACACAGGGTGCCAGCCTGACGGAAAGCCGGGCCCCGGCAGGGGAGGCCGGGCACTGCCCAGCACCGCCCAGATCCGCTTCCCCTGAAGACCCGCCGGCCCTGTGCGGCTGTTCGGCTCTGTTCGCTCCAGGAGATGCCCAGGCCCTGCTCCTGCCTCACCTGGGCCTCGAGCTGGGGACAAGTCAGGAGGATGGCTGCGGCTCCCGCGGAGCCTGGGGCATGGGCGCTTCCTGCTTGCTCCGCCTCCTCCTGTTCAGCTTTCACCCCAGCCTTGGGGTGAAAGCTCAAAACGCGGCGCAGAGAACGAGGGTTTATTGAGCACTGGGTACGCACTCGTCACAAAGCCAAGCCTTTGAAGGCCATCATGCCACCTGGACTTTCCCAGGACCTCATGCAGGAAGTTCTGCTGCTATCCCCTCCCAGCTGGGAAAGCGGAGGCTCGGGTGATCTGGGCCCAGCACACTGACTGCTGGAGGAGAAGCAGAGGCCCGCTGGCCCACTCAAGTTCAAAGGGCGTTTGCTGAGGAGGGTGTAGAACTCTGAGAGCCTGGGGACAAGGGACGCCCGAGCCTTCTGCTCCTGGGTCTGGGTGGCCTGTCCTCACCCTGTCCTGACCCTGTCCAGTCCGTCACCCCCTCTGTGTCCTTCCTTGGCCCCCTCCTCTCTGCCCATCTTCTTCCAACCTGCTTCCTCGATCCCTGGGCTGGAACACTGCGGCCCCCTGGCCTTGGAACGGCCCGATCATGCAGCACAGGCTGGACTGGGGTCCTCTGGGTCTCTTGTGCACTGGCCCACCAGGGCACACTGGGGAGGCAGGAGGAGCCCGGGTCCAGCACTGGCCCAGCTGCTGGGGCTGGCAGGTGGGGTCCATGGGCTGTGACACCACACAGCAAGGTCCCTCTCTGGCTGCAGGCCTGGCTTCCACTCACCCCCATAGTCAGCATCTGTCAGGAGGACTTCGGGCCACTTCCAGCAGTCCTGGCTTGGCATAGGGAGGAACATTATCCTCTGGTGACCTGAAGCAGGTGTCCCAGGTGCAGCCAGAGGAACGGCTCAGAGATGCGAGCAGACCAGAGCTCTTTCCTTTTCTCTGCCCTGCCCACTGCAGAGTCTCGGCCCTGCCCTTGGGCAGTCCCCCTGGCCGCAAGGTGGACTCTTCCATTCACTGTTTATCTGCAACTACATCCAGAGGAAGCAGGCTCTGGTCCTGGGGCGCCTGCCTCCAGGGACCTGCAGTGCTTTCCTGGGGGCCCCTGTAGCCTCCCCTCAGCTCAGGGTGGCTCACGGGTCCATGCCTTTGCCATTCCGTGGCGGGCGACAGGCAGCACTGCGTGGCTCAGTGCTTCCCGAAGCCCATGCTGGTCCTGGGCTCTCCTCCCTCATTAACGCTTACAGGAGCTGCTTCCCTCTAAGCAAGTCTCCTGCCTGCCTTCTCCCATTCTGCAAATGCCAGGGAACGCATCTTCCAACAATGCCATTTCTATGTGCTACTCCCCAGCTCAAGAACCAATTGTGACTCCCTATTGCCTGCTGCACCAACTGTGACCCCTCTGCCTGGCTTTCAAGACCCTTGGAGACCTCTGACCCTCAGACCTAACTATTGACAGTCATTCCTGGCACATCCCGATGTCCTCCATGAGTCAGAGCAGACCGCTCTGGCTAGTGCCTGAACCCAGGTCAATTTCCACATCCTTGGGTTTGCTGACCTTTCCTCTTTCCTACCTGACAGAGGCCCACCCGTCCTTGAGACCCAGCTGTAGAGATGTGGATGCAGGTCCCACGTCTGATGTCACGTGGGGGAGTAGAAACACTCATGCACAATGACAGGTGGAGTCCCATTTTTACCAGACGGTGTGACCCAGCTCCTCACCTCCTGGTGGGACATCAGTGTCCTCATCTTCAAAACAGCAACAAGAAGACATCTCGTGGTGCCATCTCAAGGGTTAAAAAGGCAAGTCACACACAGTGAGTTCCCTCCTGTGCCTGGCATGTTGCCGGGTCTCAGCCAACAGCAGACACGAGCATGTGCCCGAGGGAGCCGCCCTTGGCCCCGTGAGACCCTCTGCATTGGGAACCTGTCCCTTCTCCACCCCAACCTCAGATGCCATTTGCCTCAGTTTGCCACCAGCCTCTGCATGGCTTGGTTCTTGCTGGAGAACAGACAAGAGTTGCCCCATAGATGACCCCAGACCTGTGTCCACACCTGGGTCCCCCTGAGAGCCTGGCTGGAGCACGCTGTCTCTGAAGCGTCTCTGAAGCATCTCTGGCCCACCCGAGTCTCTGACAATCCTGCCCTGATGTGGCTGCCTTTGGACGTCCCCAGGGTCTGGCTCCCAGGCCTGTGCAGCTGGTGACGACTGAAGTTGGACACCGGTAGGACGGGGTCATCCAGGCCCTGTGAAGCTGCACTGAGCCGGGGGACAACCTCCCCAGCCAGGCGGCAGTCCTGATGGCAGCTGGCCCTCTGGAGGGAAGACAGAGCTGCCTGCCTCTGGGGCACCTGGGGGAGACGACAGCCCCCTTCCCTCCCTTCTCTCACAGCCTCCCAAGGCCAGCCTCGAACTTGGAGGTCAGTGGAGGACAGACATCCGTGCCATCAGCCTTTCACAAGACACCCCCTCCTCCAGAGGTCTTGCTTAAAGGAGAGGATTCAAGACTTAGGAAATGTCCTCAAACCCAAAGAGCCTGTAGCGTCCTGGCCTCGGCATGCGGAGCCTCTGCAGAGGCCCCTATGTGTTTGAGGTGGAGGCTGAACAGACGCAGGCGCGGCTGGCACAGGGCTGAGCCACAGCAGCCAGGCATTTCCGGAGAGGCTTCTGGCTTCTCCCAGGAGCTCTCCTCCTTCGAGTCCACCACTGCTCCCTTGGAAGCACCTCGTGCTCCCCGGGCACTCGTACTCGACACCAGAGAGGAGCATTTCGAGGGGCACCCTGATAAACAGGGTTTTCTCCTGACAATGTTTACAATTTATTTTTATGGCTCTCTTCTATGTATGGGGATGGGACTGACTTTCCATTTAACCCCTCACGTCCGTCCCATCATCCTAGGTAGGACACCTATAAAAACCTAAATTGAGCGATTTTATAGGTGTCCTAGAAAACCTTATGGGTTTTGGTAGATGCCTTGTATCTAGGACCATGAGACATGATGAGTTAAAGTAGTGACAAAGAAGTGGCTTCACATGAATGCTCTGCTCTGAGAAAGATGAGTCGTTGGTCAGTTTGGGTGATGTAAGGACACAGCAAAAGCCTGAAATCCTGAGTGAGTAGGAGGGACATGGCCGCGGACTGCCTGGGGAAGGACGGTCAGCCCTCTAGATTCTGTCTCTCCGCTGGGAGGCCCTGCCTGTGAAACCAGAATTAGACACGTGGTCAGTGTAGACAGGTAAATCAAGTCAGGTCGGATCAAGGAGGCCAATCTGGGTCTGGGAAGTTGGAGAGGGATTGAAATGCTAATGCATTCAGAGCCCCTCCTCCACGTTTATCAGAGTAACCTGCCCCTGCTCCAACCTGTTGCTAAGGTAACTTGTCCCAGGGATTGTCCCTTCCCACAAGGAATAGTTAATTATGCCCCGTCCTGCCCAGATCACTCCATGTAGGCCCTTCCCCCATCCATCTGCTTCTCATCTTTTTGCGCATCCCACTGAGCATCTCCTGGGCCTAGTCATACAGGTACAGAGGAGAGAGAAGGGGAAGAGAGCAGGAGAACAAAGGAAGCCTAGGACGTATAAAAAGGCAAAACGTGTACTTCTTGGATACCAGGATTCCAGCTGTGGCCCCCTCTCCCTCCCGGGAGAAGTCTGTTACTCCTTTTAAATAAACCCTGCTTAAATGCCTGCCTCAGCGGCTTCTCTAATGTTATACTTCAGCATGTGAGGAAGCAGGACTCGTCACAGGTAACCAGCAGTATCACCGGGACAACATAGAGGGACTACATCTTTAAAGTGGGGGCATAGATTCAGCTAACAAGTGCCCTTTCCTGCCAGTCCTCCTGGTCTCATCTGGAATGTGGATACAATGGGTGGAGCTTTTGCAGCTAAATTGCAACCTGGAGGATAAAGGCCACAGGCCAAAGATGGAGGAGTGAGGCTCCCATGGGAGCCTGGGTCCCTGATGATGTTTTGGGCAGCGTCGCTCGCAGAGGGGAACAACCTCCAGTGGGGATAATCCACTGAGGTTCAGTTTCTGTGTGTGCAGCCAAAGGTATCAAGACAGAAATCTCTTTCCCAGTCACCCCAGACACAATTCCAGGGCTGTCAATCATCAGATTAAATGAAACTCATTCAAGTCACATGTCCAGCCCCAAGCCAGTTGCTGTGGCCAGGGGACTGGGTCATGCTAACTGGTCCGGCCTGGATCTGAGCTCAGCCCTGCTGATCCCTTGGGAAGTGGAAAGCTGGGAAGCCCCCTTCACACAGAGCAGGGGCCATTGGGCAGGGTACAGATGTAACTTCCTGGGGGATGCATCCAGCAGGCTGGCCACAGGCAGCTTCTCCTGGCTCTTTATCCTCACTGTTGCTGTGGCGTCCTGTGCTCTCCCTCGTCCTCTGTGCCCCTCCATATCTTCTGCAAGCACACAGCCCCCGATGCCCTTTCTTCAACCTGTCATGAACTCCCAGTCTCTGCCACTGTCCTGAAACAGACCCCAGCAGACCTTCAAACCCGTCAGCTCTTCAGCGAGCTCCTCACCTGGGGAGCGGCAGGAGCTGGGATGGGGACTCTCCTCCTCTAATTTGTCAGACGTTCTCCGCCAGCCTCAGACCAGCCCCTGCTTTCCCATCAGCTCTCAGGATGAACATGGCCAGGCAGAAGCGGAGGCCAGGCAGCCCGGCCACCTGCGTCCTCATGTGGGTGCCTGCGTGATCTTAGTGGAGCGGCTGGGTTGAGCAGACAGAAGGGCGGGAGCCCAGTTGAGCATGAGTGTCAGACACACGAGTAATTGGGGGCTCTGAGTGTGTCCCTGTGTGTGCTCCACATGTTATCTGTGACCTTACCAAGTGCTGCCACCTTGCTGACCTGGATCTGGACATGGACACCAGGTCAGTGGGTCCTCAGCCTGGCAGAATGTGCAGGAGGCGATCTCTGATCTGGCTGAGTAACCCCAGCACCCAGCAGGCGCTCACTGTGCTGCTGATCTTGATGATTCTGCCACACGAGGGTGAGACTCTGAGGTTAGGACTGGACCCGTCTCACTTCCAGGTACTAAATAAGTGTAGTTCTTTCAGCCTCTACCAGCTCATTGGCTGGTTTTCACAAGGGATGAGGTGCTTGGCCTTCAGCCTGGGGGGATCTGGGAGCTACCAACACACCCATCCAATCATTTGTACCCAGCAGAGAAAAATCAGCCCATCAGATCATGACCAAAATGACCACTCACAGGTGTGGTGTGATGAGGCCAGAGAGGATCCAAGGGCAGCACGCTGGCCGTCAGCTGCCCTGGCTGTTGGTAGTGCTTCAGTTTCTGTGGGTTTTCTCCCGTTTGCGGGGGTAAGTGGCCATTGCTCAGCCTACCTCGGAACCCAGATGGCCCCAGAGAGAGGAAGGAGGACATCCCAGTAAATAGAGAACAGGTGGACCAGCCCCAATGGCCTCCTCGAGAGGCGGGAGGAGGCCACGTGGCTTCAGAGGGTCTCATCCTCACCTCTGCCCTTGGACACAGGAGACACCAATCTAATGGGATCGCTCCTCTCTGTTCTGAGCCCAGCACTGCTGCTGGCCCTGGCGAGCGAGAGAACGAAGTCTGGTACAGCGTCCCTCCGTCCCAGGGATCCGGGAGGGTCCCCCTGTGGACAGCAAAACCCCAGGGTGCTTGAGTCCCTGGTGCTCAAGTCCCAGGGTGCTCAAGTCCCTGGGGTAAAAGGGCATCGCGTCTGCATGGAACCTGGCTCACGCCTGGGCAGACTCTGGAGCATCTCTAGATGATGGGCAACACCCGTGTGGTGTGAATGCCATGTGAATATCTCATAGCAGCGTTTAGGGAACCATGTGAGAAAACAAGTCTTCTGCATTCAGGGCAAGCACAGCCTTTTTCTGATATTCTCCACCTGAGGCTGGTTGGGTCCGTGAATGCGGGGCCTGCGGGTATGGTGCACAGGCGTTAGGGACACAGGGCAGGGCACCAAGAAGCAGCCAGGCCTTCAGGACGTGCTGGCTCAGCACCAGGACAACCTGAGGCCTGGAGCAGGTCACAAGCTTGCCCTGGATGAGCCCACAATACGGAGGATAGCACATTGCCGCGTCCTGGTGGTGGAGGGGGCAGAATGGCAGGGCCACAAGCGTCACAGTGAGCTTCTCAGCACGGGCCTAGGACCAGCATGCTCGGCAGGGATTCTCTCATTTATCCTTACAGCCACAGTGAGACAGAAACTGTTACGATCCTCATCTTAGAGATGAGGGAATTAAGGAACAGAGAGGTCATTTGCCCACGATCACTCAGCAGGCAGGTGAAGCCTCACATGCTGGTGACTCGAGACCTTCTTCCAACATCCTTTCTCCTCCTGTTCTCCCCGTCCGTCCTTTTTGGAGCCTGGAGGACATTCTGCAGCTGCTTTGTTCCCCTTCTCTGTGTGGCCTTTAGCTGAGACGAAATGCTTCGAGCCTCAGTTTCTTCACCTGTACAATGGGCAAAGATGATTCTCCCTTAGCAAAGCAGCCCAGCATTGCAGCCAAAATCAAGGGCACTGAAACTCAACAAGCCGGGATCCAATTCTGCTGCAATCATTTACCGTCTGTGTGACTTTGGGAATGTTACTTAATCTCTCTGACCCTCACTTTCCTCCTCTATAAAAATCCCACAGGCCGTCAGGAGCTTTCAATAAGATATGGCCACATGGGACACAGCAGAGTCGTGAGCTCCAGGGCCTGTCTCTGGGCTGCAACGTCGGGCTGCCCAGCTGTGCAGCAAGCACACAGGCACTTTGGAGAAGAATCATGCGCAGTCTCCTTTCTGGCCTCTCGGTGGACGATCCTCCCATCCAGCCATTCTCCACTGGGTCTGCGGCAGTGGACGGCGCCTTTGTGTGGGCCAAAGCCACTTCCACGCCCCCTGCATCTTTGCCACAATTACCACGGAAGAAGCAGCTGGATGCCCTGCAACATGCCAATAGGAGTCTTCAGACAGTCACTTCCTGACACTTCGAGGCTATCTGTGCTATGATTGACCAGGTAATTTTAATTGCTTAAGCACAAAACCAAATATTTTGCTTGAAATACAGGGCAGGAATCAGAGGACTTGAAGCTGGATTCGTTTTAATTCCAGTGGAAACAATGAGGCTTCTGGAAACTGCCCCCCCCAGCCTTCTTCTAATTAGCGCCGAATAACAGAAGTCTAACAGTGGCACCTCCTTCCGACCCCCCCGCAGCCTGTCAGAGACAGAACGGTGTGAAAACAGCTCGGCGTATGAGCGACTTTGTCATTTTTTCTGTTTAAAATAAAATGTGCCCACTCAGGCAAGAAGGCTCTGCAGGAGAGCAGCCCAGGGCAGAGGCCAGGAGGACTGGGGGAGGCGGAGGCCTGGGGCAGGGGCGGCTCACCCCGCAATTGGTGCCCCTTCACCAGCACCTTCCTTCCTCCCGTGGAGGAAGGTCCCCCCTGAGTGATAGAAAGAGGGTGCGGGGGAAAGAGAAAACCTGCCTAACGCAACTCGGGCCAGCACAGCCGGAAGACTCTAGGTGTGTGACGGGTTCCCCTCACTCAAGCCCTCTCACCGGTGGAGGCAGGTGGGGAGGGAGGTACTGGTGTGCTGCCCACCCTGCAGCAGCCCCCGGGCTCTGCCTGGCTGGCCTCAGAGCGGAAACTGCCCTGGTCCTGCGCCTGCAGCCACAGGTGCCCACTTGCCTGTGGTGGATGCACCTGGTACGGAGAGGTAGAGCCCACTCCAACTTTCCCACTGCCCTGGGTTCCTCAGACACTAGCCTGGTTTGAAAGTCACTCCTTTGTCCCATGCTCAGGCACGGTGGCCTCCTGTGGTCCCTAGCACTGGGCTAGACCCTGGGGGTTCAGAACAGGTAAGACGAGGCATCAGCCTTGCAGGGACTGATCCTCAGCAGGAGAAGCCGGAGAGAAACAGCTCAAAATTCAACAATAAAATCAACAAGTACTTATTAAGCCTCTGCTACGTGGGTGGGTTCCTTGATGCTCCTGGTGTTAGTACCACGAGGGACGGGAGGCAGTGGAGGGAAAGGAGGCTGCGAAGGCCTGAGGGAGCAAGTGTGAGCCACAGCAGATGCTGGAGAGGGCATTTCAGATGCAGGGACCAGAAAGAGCGATGGCCCTGAGGTGGCAACTCAACTCAGCGGAACCCAGCCTGGCATCACAGTACAAAGGCTACAGGTCCCTGGGCAGCATGAGCAGGAGAATGGGGACAGAAAAGGAAGGACTGGAGACGTCACTCATTAAGAGCGCATGCAGCTGGGCTTGGTGGTGTGCACCTCTAGTCCAGCTCCTTGGGAGGCTGAAGCAGGAGGCTGGCTTGAGCCCAGGAGTTGGAGGCAGCCTGGGCAACTAGTGAGACTCCATCTCTAAATATGCCCCCTAAGATCCAAGTGCATCCAGATGAACTAAGGCAGTGTTTTTTCTCTGTATCCCACAATGTACGTTGTGACGTCATCCATCTCTCTGTGGGTTTTCTCATCTACTCCCTAACTTCTCCATTTTGGTTAAGGCCCCCAGAGTCCTGGTTCCCCCAGCAGAAAACCAGTGAAGTTGCCTGACCTAGTATAGGAAGCCCCGTTCAGTCTGAATTCCCTCTGAGCAGGGAATGATTCCTTTCCACAGCACATCTCACGCACTACTGGAAACGTGCCCAGAGTGAGACGCCGTCCGCTCTTTCACTGAACTTGAAACCCTTCCTTCAGTAACCCCCAGGAGCAGGAGGCGGCTGCTGTGACTCAGCACCGACCCTGGGCCAGGCAAGGTGAGACCATGTCACCCACAGGGAGAGTTGGGCCACTTGGGGTTCACACAGAAGAAACCCCACCTCTAATCGAGAGAATGTATGCGTTTCTGCGAAGGTAAGTCCAGAGGTGGAGACGGCTTTGGGCACGGCTCCACAAGGGATCCATGGACTTCTGCCCGGGCCTTGCTTCTGCTTAGCCAGGCTGCAGGCAGCTCTCGCCTTAGCTTCTGGGCACAGGTGCGGGGGACGAGAGCAAGACTCCCTCTGAAAAGTTCCAGATTGCCCACATTGCCCATTGGCCCCCATTCACCCTGCTCGCGTGACTTGCCACCCTGAGCCACCCTGAGCCACCCTGAGCCACCCTCCGCCTGGAGGAATATGGTTCTCTGACTGGTCAAGAGCCAGGCGTGTGTCCCCTCCACAAAGGTGAAGAGGGCAGGCCCCAGGGGACAGGGGTCTAGCGACAGGTCAGGGAGGGGGACTCAGGCACCAGGAGCAGCGTCAGGGCAGGAACTCACTGAATCCTCTCGCAGTGAGACAGGGACAGGTGTGACCCTAGGGAAGGCTGCTGGCTCTGGGGAGCTACTGCGGCCAAGAAGGGGCCAGCCAGGCCCTACTCCTGCTCTTTCCCTAGGCCACCGGCTCCCAGTGGGGCGTGTCTCCCCCTTGCTGGGATTGCCACCAGTCCGGGGGGATGCCCAGTGGACTCTAAACTTTATTAAGCCTCCCCTGGTATCTTGCGGTAAGCTGCTCCTGATGGTGCATAAGGCACCCTGGAGGAAGAAATTATTTCTGTTCACTGGAAATTCAAGTTTAACTGGGCATCCTGTATTGTGTCAGGGCACTGTCTTCCCAGGGGACAGTCTACGATGTCTGGAGACGTTTCCTGCTATCAGGAGGGGCACGTGACACAACACCAAGTGGGGAGAGGCCCACTGTCCGGCAGAGCAGCAGTGTCTTGCATTCGGCCACGATCAGCCATTAACACAGTTCTGAGGGAGAAGGGACTCACCGGCCACAGCCACCAACCTCATCAGGAATGAGACCTTCAGTTTCATTATTTGGGCTCCAATTTGGAAATGCTCAGAGGAAGCAAATGAGAACCTTTGAACAAATTTTGGCTTCTGCACCCAAGTAGGCCGAGATGGACAAGAGCTGCCAACACTCATTTTAGGAAAGAGAAACATTAAAAGGGAATTTAAAAAAGTCACGCTTCTCTATTTGTTGTCAAAATCTCCAAGAGACGGCTGTGCCAGTGAGTCAGCGCCCGCGAGGAGCGTGCCCGGCCGCTCCCTCCGTCACCACAGCCCACGGATGTGCTCAGCCTTGTCCGGGGCTGGGCTGGCAGTGGAGGTGACGGGAGGGAGGACGGACAGCGGGCCCTGCCTTCCCCGGCCTACCTGGCCAGTGAAGCTCTGGGGAGCACAAGGGAGTCAGGCCCTGGGCTGGCCCTGCTCAGGGGCTGGAGGAAGCCTTATCGCTTCTCCCATTGCCCGCTCACGCCGCCCGCCTTTCACGATGCACAAAAGCCCCGTGTTGCAACTGGGCCTGCGACATCATGAATCGTGGCCACGCCGCTTCAAACCGACAGAGCCATCTCTGCTCACCAGAGGCACTTTTATGAGTTTGGGTTTTCTGTTTTGTGTTGGGCCATGTTTGAGGAGGAGGGAGGAGGGACATATTGGTTTAGTGTGTGTGTCGCATAGATGAAGCTCCGGTCTTTGAAGTTTAAGACCAGTTGTAAATTCCTTGAAGTTCGTCCTATTTCCTTTTATATTAGCATGTTAACAAGCTTTGGAAAACTGACCGTGCTTGCTTACAGGAAAGCACAGCTGGGTTGCCCCTGAGCCTGGGCCCTAATTCAAACCAGAGCCGCCGCGGTGCTGCGGCCTGGCCGGCTGGTGTTTACGAATGCTGCAGGAAGAGCGCGGGTGATGAAGCCATCGAGTGGCGAAGACTCCTCTAGACGAGGCCCAGTTGGGATTAATTAAGAAAGGAAGTGCCAGGATGCTCCGAATTACGGCTCTGGTAGAGACCTTTGCACCAGATGAAGGGCAACTATAAAAATGGAAGAAGAAGAAAGAAGAAAAGAGAATACCTCCCAGAAAGGGGTCAGATGGGACTTAGGTCTGTCAGGGAGGACGACCCAGGGAATAGCTTCTGGGTCTTAGCGTTGGGGGCACAGGGCATTGTATCTGTGTCCAGCAAAGAGAGGGGAGAGACACAGGGGAGAGACCCACAGGACCCGAGGCCAGGCTGGCCCGGGCAGCAAGGACACTCGAGGGAGGGGCTGCTGCAGACTTCCTGACGCACAGGCCCGAGGAGGGGTCTAGCTGAAGGTCACAGAGGCCCACCGACACAGCAGGGGGTTAGGGAAAACATGGCGCACTTTTGTCTCTGGCAGGTCTGTGGCTTCTGGGAGGACAGGGATGCTTCAGAGTGTAGCAGGTCGCGGGGCTGCAGGCGCTGAGAGGCTCTGAGAGGCTCTGCATGACCCAGGCACGCAAAGCAGTTTCCACAAGACTTCACCCAGCCCTGTCTGAAGGTCAGTCTCCTGGAACGAGCAGCCTTTTGGCCATCAGGTCCAATGACCAACGGAGGTCCCTGCTCTCCCAGCAGCGCCTGTCTCCTCCCGCCCCACCACAAACCTCCGCTTCAAGGTTCTCTGTCCCCCAAACAGTGCTCAGCACACCCTCCACGCATAAGAAAGGGCTCCAGGGCCACCTGGTTGGTTTTTATTTTGAAGAGATTTCAGAAAAAATAAATACGGAGAATGTAAACACAGATGATAGCCACACACTTCCCGTACGCAGCAGCCATATGTCGAGTCTCCCGAACACGTGGACTTTTTGATCTTTGCCAAGATTCCATGTGCACCTGGTTAGGGGACCAAAACATCCCGCCAGAAACATAAACAACAGCCTCTGAGACCCGAGCTCGTCGCAGCCATCTTGTCAAGCAGGGACCTTGTTCTCCAGGGACCAAAACCACTCATGGGACATGATCACAGGCTGAGGGGAACTCATGTGCAGCCCAGCAGCTTTTCGTGTGGTGGCCTCTGCTGAGGGTCAAGGCTTGGACTCCTCAAGTCCTGGATGGAGCCTGGGTGACAAGTGACTCTCCTTCTCTGGACCCACCTTATACACGGTGATGATAATGTAACCCACCTTGCAGGCCACCAAGTGGGTGGTCAGCAAACAGTCACCACCAGGCAAGCCACTTGGACAGGTGGACAGGGCAGAGTCCACAGAGGCTGAAAATCTAACTTTCTAGAAACAGTGCTACTTTATTGAGTCTGGGGACAAGGAGAGGACTCCAGCTTCCCCATGCAGCCGACACTGAATTAGGGATCAAGGTAGGTTAATGACATTGGCACAGATACTGGCCCCCGCGTGCCTTCCCCTGACCAGCAGGGAGCTATTTTTCTTGAGGGGCGTGTGTGTGTGTTGATATCTTCATTGAAAATTGACATTATAAAAATCTTGCATATGCATAGTAAAAAAACCAAAATTTTATAGAAGTGTAAAAGTTTCCCTCGAACAAGTGGTTTTCATGCCAAATGCCGAAGGCGATGGTGGCGGGGGGAGGGGCATCTTCCAGCCGGTCTGCACGTTGTCCACAGATGCACACGTACCTTTGTTTTGCCAAAATGGGATGGTGTCTTCACTCAGGACATCCTGAACGGCTCTCCCATTCATCCATGACTTCCACCTCATTTTTAATAGACGTTTGTTCTTTAAACTTTCGTTTTTTATTCATCAAATCATGGCAAAGAAAGCCCAGAGGTCCCACGTGTCCCACACCGATTTCCACCATTAACGCGGTTCGTTTGTGTAATGAAGGAGCAATGAGCATCTGCTGTTGTTACCTGAGGTCAGACCTTGTGCAGGTCCTCCAGTTCTTACCCAATGCCCTTTCTTCAGCCAGAATTCCAGGCAGAGTCTGGTGTCCATTGCCCTCCTTGCCTCCAGAGTCTCCCCTGGGCTGTGACTGTCCGACTCCCTGTCTTCCATGGCCTGGGTGGATTGGAGGTGTGCTGGCCGGGGCTGTGCTGGGGCCCTCCACTGCATTTGAGTGGATTTTCCTCGTGATTGGACTGGTCATGGGTTTGGAAGAGGAAGGCACAGAGGTGGTGGTCTCTGACAGATCTCAAGCAGGGCACATGCTATTAGTGTGAACGATCGCTGCTGAGGTTGACCCTGATCACCCGGCTGAGGTCACCAGATTTTAAACAACTGCAGAAGAATGTTCCATCGTGGGGAGGTGTAATCACTTTTTTAACCATTTGGGGTAGTTTTTAAAATACTAGAAACCACGTCCAAGTGCGCATCTGAGCCCTCCCATCCCTGCCCAGTGTCCAGGATGCTTCTGTGCTGTGAATCCAGGAGCGGATGGCCCAGTTTGGAGGGTCAGCTGATGTTACATTTTGCCAGATCCTGCAAACTGCCATGTGAAGAGCCTGCCAGCTGGTCCCCCTCACACAGGGGCAGCTCCCCCTCATCTGCCCTGGCAGCAAGCTCTGCTAGGTGGCACAGAGGGGAGATGGGTGGGTGGAATCGGTGACATCGTGTGACTCCATGAGGCCCTGTGCTTCACCTACATGGGTTGGCGTCCCCAAGTCCAACTTTAGAAAAGATTGTCAAGGATGGGCCCCAAAGAAAACGTGCCTAATGGTAAACACCTGGAAAACATCCGAGAAACATTGGGGTTCAAACCGAACTGGGTTCTAACCAGAGTTTCAAAGCAGCAAATCTGTATTTCTCGATTTCTTCTTCCAAGGGGAAGGTGCTCGCTGCCAGCAGGATACACTCAGCCCCTGGCCTCCTCCCTCGGAGTTCAGTCCTCCTGAAAGGCTGGTGTCTAGAAACCAGGCCTCGGTCCCCGTGCGGAGGGACCTGGTCTTCTGCGTGTGCGGCCTCCATTCTGTTTCAAAATTTATACAAACCACAGGGAACTAGTCCTTTCAGAACTGAAGATTTGACAGCTATTTACATGCTGAGTGAGAGCCAGGTTCTATCCACTGTCAAATGTTTATATAGGCTCCATAGCCGCTCTGGGGCACAGGGAACGTGGGCACCCGGGGCCCCGCCCAAGACCGCCGGCCTCACCCCCTCTCTCCACACTCTGATGTGTGGCTCTGAGGGCACTAAGTTGAGTTCCCTGGCCAGGCCGCCCTCACCTCTGTCTCCTGGGCTGTGCTCCAGGCTCAGACAGCGCCCACCACAGCCCTCCCAGCCCCTGCTCCCGGGGGTGTTCCTTTGCCCTTACTGAATAATCTGGACTTCCTGGGCCTATTTACTGGTTTACAGATCCTTGTCTGGGTCCCTCTGTTGTAAGCCCCACGAGGAAAGAAACCCTGTCCTGTTCACCTCTGCCTCCTCCCCGCCTGGATAGCACCTGCCGTAGTTGGTGCTCAGGGAGCATTCTCTCCACCGTGCTCCCACACATTGCAGCCAGCAGCATCCTCCTGGGTGGAAACTCAGGCAGAAGCTTCCTACCAGGTCCAGCCTGCCTTCCTGCTGCCCTTGGGTGCACGTCCACCTCCTGAGCTCCAGGGGCCCTTCCTCCTCCAGGAGCCTTTCCTCCTCCAGGAAGCCCTCCTTCTGACTCCTCTGTCTCCCCAGATGCCTCCTGCCTGCTGACCCTTAGCCGTCTCCAAAAAACCAGTGTCACCAGGGGTCAGGAGCCAGGCTAGTGTCTCCCTGGGACAGTGGCTGAGACAACCTGACATATAGAGATGGCACTAAAGACCAGAGTCAGGATCGGTGAGAGCATTGCGGCTACTCCCAAGGGACTCCAAACAGTACTCATCTTTAAAATGGGGATCGTGACCTTTTCTTTGCAGGATTATACGTATTAAGCTGTGTTTTCCCCACTTTCTTGATTGGAATTTTTATTGAGAGAACTGAGAATTCGCAGGCAGAGGTAGGAGAGGACGAAGCGCCTCCCTTGTCTCCTTCGCCAGTTTCCCCAGTGGCAACATTTTGTGCTTGATCCATGTCTGGGTCCATGCTCCAGGCCTAGGCGGGAGCTCTCCAAACTGTGGACTTCCCACCTCCTGCCCCTGATCTCCAACCTCATTACCCTTCAGGTGTGCAGGACAGGGAGGGAGTCTGGCCCCCTATTTGCCCCCTAACACACAGAGCTGGTGCACCCCCCACCCACCAGCCAAGCAACCAGGGAAGGGGCATTTTTGCCTGAGAAGTTCCACAGAAGCAAGAGTGTGCCCAGCGGGTATCATCTGAAGGGACCCAGTGAGGGGACTCCTGGCATTCTCTGCCTCCTCGCACCCCAGGGCTCCTGAGGCCAGCCACGGCGAGGGCAGGGGAGAGGAGGAGGTGGCCTGGATGAAGGCTCTGGGTAGCTTCCCAGAGTCCCACCTGGGAGTGGATCCACCCCGGGACAGGCTGCCCTCAGTAACAGCTTCCCTTCACCATCCTTTCCGCCATGATGTCCGCCTCACCTCAGGTCCTCAGTGATGCAGCCGCTGACCACGGACTGAACCTCAGAAATCGTGAGTGGGAACACAGTCTTCCTCCTTTGAACTGTTTCTTTCAGGCATTGGTCACAGAGACGGAAGGCCACCTTACACCCGGCTGGCCGTAAAGCCCCCTCCACTCAAAACACGGATGTCTTTTACTCAGGGACAAAATGAGGCTGGACTCTTCTGTGCTGAGTTTGGTGTTACGATTCACTCCCCACACCAGAGCAGGACCTGCCAAATGGCCACACCGTGGACACATCTTTCCCTGGTGGTCCCGGGTGGCCCCACTGCAGCTGGACATGCCTACTGGCCTTCAGCATGGTTCCAATGTGCTCAGGTGCCTGTTGGTGGGATGGGCTTGTCAACAGACTCCTCCGCTCTCCAAATGTCCAGTCTGGCCCTGACCAAAGGCCCGGCTCACCCCCAGCCTTCACTGTCTCCACAGACAGCCTCACTCCAAGGTCCTAGCCTTCTCCCCAGCCTCCAGACATTGCTCATTCTGTTCCCTCAGCCTAGAATGCTCTTCCTTGTTCATCACCTGAATAACAAAAGGTCTTCCTTGGAGAAGCCAGCTGCAGGTGAACTCTGCCATGCCTGTGTGGCACCTGGTGGCACTCACCCCACATGCTCATCCCACTCTGTATCAGACGCCCCTGCTCAACTGGAAGCCGCAGCCTCTGCTCCTCTGTGGCTTGGCACGTGGTGTGGGTTTAGTTGATGAACTGTGATTGTGGGTTAGAGAGACGAGAGAGGGGCTCTTGGGGTTAAGCAGGGTGGAAGGCCACGATCCCAGGGTCACCTTCTCCTGCTTGTACACCCCCGGAGGTTGGCTGGGGATTCGGCCAGGCCCTTCTCTCTCTAGCTGGCCTCTCTCCAGCAGGGACTGGAGACCTTTTGCAGCACAGCACTGACTGCCTTGATGGCCAGACCCTGCTGTGCTCTGGGGACACAGGGGCGAGCTGAGCTGGTCTCTGCCCTCTGAGTTCCCAGTCGGTCTACTGGAAAGGAAAGGAGCAGGACCAGCAGGGCCCAGCCCTTGGCCACGGCATTGGGCAGCCTGGCTGGGGAGGTGCCCCCAGTTGACATGGGAAGGGCAAGAGGCAGCTGGCAGGGGTGCAGCATGTACCAGGGGTGGGAGGCTGGACACTCGCCGGCCTGGAGCCGTGGTGTCCTCCGGCACTTCACAAAGCCCCCAAGTCTCCCAGCAAGCTGCAGGGCTGGTGGTATTTCAGGTGATGAACAAGACAAACCCCGGAGGTGAAGTGGCCTGGCAGGCCCCCAACTTGTGAGAGGCAAGATGTGAGTGTGTGAGCCCAGGTGTCTGCCCCGTGCACAGCTGGGCAGGGCAAGCCCATGCCTGGGAGGAGGCCGCCCCTCGGCCACTGCCTGTCCTGCTTCCCGCACAGACAGGTAAAGCTTCACCGTGCAACTGCCCCCCGCCCGGCCAGGGTGACCAAGGCCCTTGGTACCCCAGGACAGAAGGAGGCAAGGGGATCAGGCCGTTAAGGATGGGGAAACTGAGGCCAGAGAGGAGCCCGACCTCCTGGAGAGCTGGGGCCTGTGGGTCCTAATGCTCCCTCTGCGGACGGTTCTCACCCTCACGGCTGCTTCCCAGGGTGGCTCCCAGGCCCCAGCATGGCTCGTGGGGCCAGCAGTGGCTTTCTGGATTAGGGTGTCTGAAGGACTGACCATTACTGAAACTCATGTGGTTTTACTCAGCTTTGATTATGAATTCCAAGTGCTTCATGCAGCCCCTGCTCAGGCCTAGAACACAGGTGTGTATGTGTGTGTATGTGTGTGTCCATGTGTGTGGGTCAAGGATCACAAGCGTGTGCCTGAGCATGTGCATGTATGTTATACTCAGCGTCCCTGGGGAAGCATCTGCATGTGCGCCTGTGTGTGCCCACGCAAGCGTCTGGGAGTTTACGAAGTGTCCGTGGGAGTGTGAGCGTGTCTGCCTGTGCACATGTGGGTGAACCCCAGGTGTGGATATGAGTGTTGTGCAGCTGGTGCTGTGTGGACCTGATCTCCAGCAGCAGGTGGGTGAATGGGCCAGACACTAGCCCCAGAGGTGGATGCCAGGAGTGAGATCCTGGGATAGCGCCAAGGGGGGCCCTTCCTCATTCAAGTCCCACCTGAGCTTGTGTATTCATAGGATGCACCCATGGAAAGCGAGAAGCTTCCCAAGCTGTGACCAACCTAGAGGCTCGTGTTTACCTGCATCTGTAACTGGACACAAGCCTGCTCTTCTGGAAAAGACGGAAGTCCTGGCAGGCGTGCACAGCTGTCAAGGTGGTGGTGAGTAGGCTGTAGTAAGCAAAGCCATGAGTGTGGCCCGGGGGAAGGACATCAAGGACACAGAGTCGTGGACCACCAGGTCTCAGGGAGGACCTGCAGGGGTGGGTGTGTGGATTTGTTAGCCTGGGTCACAAAGATCAACAGCTGGGACTGTGCAGGCTGAGAGCCACGTTCAGCTTCTCAGACATTAGATTCCTGTCTGTCACACGGAGGCATTGGTTGAATTGACTCTTTCAGTCTTAAAAGAAATGTGGGTGCACGTGTGTACACAGGTAGGTGCCAACACACAGGCACAGGTGTGTGCTTGTGGCTTCGCAGCACGGCTGGCTTGCAACAATCCTAGCAAGAGGGCCCTCTTGGTCTTCCTTTCTGCCTTCCTTTTCTATTTATTTATTTATTTTCAGTGCTGGGGTGCAAACCAGGGCTCACACATGCGGGCGAGTGTTCTGCCTCTGAGCTGTGCCCCTGCCCTGTGGGTATTCTATAAGAAAAATAAACCTACTGGCAGAAACTGTAGCTTTGAACCTTTAGTTGTGATTTCACTAATGCATTTTTTTAACAAAAAGTGTCAAATCACATGGTGGTCACCAGCCTCAACTTCTGGGTAGAGCCTGGGCACCAGGCCTTAGGGAGAACTGGTTGCAGTGCCCACCCCAACTGTGTGTCTCAGGGGTCTCTGGCCCAACCCACTTGACCTGTCCTTCCCAGACCTCTGGCTGGCGCTCTGCTCTGTGCAGCCACCACCCGACCCAGGCCGCTGTCGGTTCGCATTAGCATTTCCTCTGCCAGTGAGACGCCCAGCGCTGCGGCCCTGTCAGGCACTTGCCCACCACACCAAGCAGGCGGATGGATCACTTTTGATATTTTCCCCCTTTGCTGGCAAATCAGAGTTGTCAGCACTCATCTCAAAAAGTCACCAAGGGATTGTTCACAAGGAGGCAGGTGTTGCAGGGAGGAGGGCCCGATGCCAAGGGGACCATGACTCCTGAGCTCACTGACGGGATACTGCCCAACCCCCAGGGGTGGGTCCTGCCACTGGGCCCTTCCTAGGTGATGGAGGTGCCAAGAATTCAGGCAGAACGTGCTCCGGGTGGCAGCCTCTTCCCTGCAGGAAATTCTTCCCCATGGTTGGAGCAGAGCTGTCTAACCCACACCCTCCTTCCTCAAACAATTCTATCCCTGTGCCTTTAAGTCTGAAAATCACATTTAAATATTTGATGCGCTGCCATGAGTCCGGAAGAAAAACTTGTACTGATGGATGAGAATGTCTCCCAACCCACTGCTGGTCAGGGTGAGCCCCTCCCCACCAAGCACTTCCAAGAGGGCAGAGCTCAGGGCCCGTGGTGGGGAGGAAGGCGTAGGCTTGCAAGGAAGCCGCTGAGTGGTTGGTGTTCTTGTTTTGTTTTGTTGTTATTCTGTCAACATGGCTACAGGGCAATGTGTGTTTTTGCTTCTTTCTGGAGAAATGCAAGACTTTCATAACAAAAAAAGATATACTTGCTTGCCAGGCCTGATGGCGCAGGCCTGTAATCCCAGCTTGTCGGGAGGTTAAGGCACGAGGATTGCAAATTTAAGGCTAGCTTTGGGAACTTCGAGAAATCCTAGCCCAAAATAAAATAAAAATGGGCTTGGGGTGTGGCTCAGGGGTGGAGGGCCTCGGGGTTCCATCCCTAGTACCACCAAAAAATATATATATACATTATTTAATATATATATTAATATATATTTTATATATATATATATATAAATCATCAGAAACACATTCAGGGAGAAACAAGAAACCCAGATGCCACAGAGGTTCTGAAAGCTCCTTATCTCTCCTGGGATCCACAGTGTCCTGGCCACACACCCACCATGTGAGGTGGCAGTTGTCAAGGGCCAGCCTCTGTGTCAACCTAAAAACTCCATGTGAGTCCTGGGAGTGCAGTGTCCTATGGGGCTCCTGCCCGGGCCCTCCCTCGGCTCAGTCCTGCTGGCTGCATGGCCCCCGTGTGCCCTGAAGGCACTGACACTATGCAAATCCCACCACAGGCAGCTGACCAGAAAATCAACCAGGAAAGCAAGTGTTGCTTTTCCCTGGATTTGGTTGTGGTGTAACCGAAAGCTCAGCCCTCGTCCTTGACGCCAATTCAATAGCAAAGACAAGGTCTTGAGAAAAAGGATAAAGGTCTATCGCCTGGCTAGCAAAGGAGAAACACAGGGGACTCCTGTCCCAAAGGCTGTGATTCTGCCCATCAGCAGGAACATGGGGTTTTTATAGAGGTGATTCAGAGAAAATGAGATTAGGGAGGAGAGATCAGGAAGGAGAACTTTAGGGAAAAAAGATTGGGGAGAAGAAATTTAGGGAAAAGAATATCAGGGAGAAGTTTAGGGAAAAGATTGGGGAAAAAGAAAAAAAAAACATGTAAGTTTCAAAGCCACAAAAGATAACAGTCAAAGCATCAAGTGAACCTCTGTTCCGACTCAGCTGTCAACTTCTCCATACCATTTCTATGGAAGGTGGCCAATGACATCTCAAAGCTTCTTCCTGCTGAAAGGGGGTGGAGCTGGGGGAGTAACCCAAAGTCCTTGTCCTCTGTCAGGTGTGGCATGGACAGTTAAGGGCCTTCAGCATCAGAGCAGTCCAGAGGTCCACAGTGGCAGATGGCAGGTGACTGGACAGGGAATGAATAGGGCAGGGATCATGCTAAGACAGTGACAAACAAGACAGCAAAGCATGGCCTTTTCTGTGAACAATTAGCACAAAACAATTAGTATTTCAGCCAGGCTCCAAAACCAGGAAGATAGTAACTCAAAATCTTATCAGAGAAAAGCAGATGATGTTCAGTGTAAGCAGTTAGGAAGATTTGTAGGTCTAGGAAATCAGACTCAATTAACTCAGGACAAGTTTGCCACTCTTGTGATTAGTATTATTAGGCACGCTCACACTGGAACACCTCCTTCACAGCCTCCAGCTTTACTTACTGTTGGTAGGGCTGACATATTAACATCTTAAGTTACATTAAAAAAAACAACATTGTTTTTCCTTTCCAATGTCCATGTAGGACTGTGCTTTTTAGGCTATACCCTCCTGCCAGGTATTTAAGACCAAATTGGTCAAAACTGCCCTTGTTCCTATCTATTCTTAGAAATCAGCTGAGGTTCCTCAGAGATCAATCACTCTTGGGGACATGTGTGAAGCCTCCTGAATTCTTTAGCTTTCCTCTACCAGTGGCCCCACTTCCCAGGATGGGTCAGGGTCTGGCTGACCATACATGGCTTCTCTTGGAAGCATCAGGGACATTTCCATCTCCAATGACCCTCCTCTTTGCAGAATGTGCACCGGTTGGCTTACTGTTCTCTGGGGTCCTGTCAATCTCCCTAATCAGCAGATCGGGTGACTTGCAGGGCCCAGAGTGAGAACCTGCCATTCTCCGAGTCCTGGCTGACCTTAAAGGGCAAGAGCCAAAGTGTTAGCTGCTTCTTCCTTGGCCCTTTTACTTCCTTGACTTTGATCTCCAAGTTTTTGGTTTTAAACATCCAGCAAGCCAGTTTTACCAGTCTTAAAGTGGGAGGAACATGTTATAACTTCAATATCTATAATTTTACAGATACCCCTTTCATTTAATTGGGGTTAACATTAGCACTGGAAGTCAGCATTATACACTATCTGTCCTGTAAGTGATGGCTTATCATCTCAAATTAACCCAGGTTGGTTTTTTATTTTTCTTTTCTTTCTTTTAAAAAAAATTTTTTTAAGAAGGCAGTACCTCTGCAAAACACTAACAGGCAACAGTTATAAAGTTTACAAGGAAAATACAAAATGAAATTAATGGAGCAAAAACGTATTCCATTTGTGTAATAGCTATGAACCAAGAAAAATGACTGTTTTAATCTTGAACTTTTACTTAGTTATACATTGTATCCCTGTTTGAGATCACAAGGATACAACAAAAATCAATCTTTTGAACACAAGTTTAAATAAACTAAAGTCAAGCCTGTTTTGGAGCCATTTTAACTTGGAGTAAGGTGGGAGGCAGACCCTTATCTCACGTAAGGTGGGCTCTTCACAATTAACACAATACAACATTACACCTCAAACTGGAATCCAAGACAGGATAAGAGAGTTTTTAACTTTTTGTGGAAAAAGTGACAGAATTCATCCACGTTTTATAATGTCACCTTTAAATAGATCACACTGTCCTTAATACCTCCCAAAAATACATTTAAATTCCAATTTCAGTGTGAAGACTAACACATAATTGTATAGATAACTTATTGACAACAGCTACAAAACATCAAATACACAAATAAACACCAACAAAGTTTGTTGTTTCCATGCAAAACTAAGAATTTTGCTACACTTAATTTTAGTTTGGAGAACACCAACTTGGCAAAGTGCTCTCCAAAACACTTTTAACATTTTACATTTAGCTAAGTTTAACTTTTAAAGTACAATTTAGAATACAGAGTGTACAATAACAATATACCATGGGTCTGAATGGGTTAACAAAAATCAAAGATTAGCCTTAAATCTCTTATAACTTTTAGAAAACAGTGTTAATCATCAGAAATTGACTTAGCCAAAGCAAACAGATATAAGAGGCCTTCAAATGACAGTGTGGTCCTTCTATGTCAGATACAATGTATAAAAGAGAGCAGTTACTGGTTATCTTGCCTTTAAACTTACACAAACTTCCATTTTATAAACTTTTACATAACACTTAGACAAGGCTTAGACAGATGTAGTTTTCAGATGCATGCATCTACCTAGTTGTATATATTTAGGGTGTTAACTATATTGTTATAACTTAAATAACAATTGTTTAACCAGTTATAAAGTAATCATTTAAGACTTTAAAAGAGATACAAACACTAATTCCTTTAAGACTTAATTTCCCCAAGTAACAAAACCTAACAAATACAAGAAAATTATCTCAATAGATGGAGCAGATCAATGTTTCAGACTTTGCTTCATATCAGTACATTAAAGCTTAAATAACTTTAACTGACTCTGCTAATTACAGCCAGTTGAATCACAATCACAAACTTTTTGAGGTTTACCTTCCACAAACCGTCCGCAACTTACTTGAACATTCACAACTTCTTTATATCCTTAGTTTTGCCCACTTTTATCTTGGACTTTAGCCCAAGAATTTTACTTTACCAGACAAAATACTTTCTCATCCAGAAGTTTTCTTTTACCTTCTAGTTTTCCATACTAAAATATATTTCCATACCTATAACTTTCTTTTATCTTTTCAAGTTTTGGACCCTTTCTTAAATTTATATCCTGAAACAGACTTTATGAATGTTATCTGTGCATTTAACTGACACAACAAATTTCATCGCAGGAGAGGGTTGGACAATCCAGCATGTACAAAAACTGTGCCTTAATCTTTTTTTCTCCTAGGTTGCATTCAAGGGGTTCGAGCATAGGATATTTTTGAGCCTGATCTGTTTCCATTATCATTATCACAGTGCCATCAACTTTGAGTTCCCCACTGTCAGTTGTACCCAGAGCCTCCTTTTGGGTCTTTTTCTTATACCAAGCACGTTGATATGCAATGGAGGAGTCCCTTCCTGTCCTCTTCATAAGGCTTCCTTGGAGATTCCTTTGCAGAGGCTACCTACAAAACACAGTGAACCTAAGTTTCTGTCTTTTTTTTTTTTTCTGGGTGCATTTATTTATTCTGCTGCTCTCCCCAGGCATTTAGGTTGATGGGATACTGTTATAGCAAGAATTGCTTTGCCCCAGTGATGAATATCCCCTGGCCAAATGGGGTGTCATGTCAGATCTTAAAAGGGGAGACTATTTCTGCCCCCAGGTCATAAACTGACCTGCTGGAACCTACTGCCACATCCTTTGTGGACAACAGCCTCTGCCCCTCAGGACCAAAAGGGGCTGGAAGGCAGGGCAGAGGCCAGGTTCTCTTTGGCTATTTTTCTACAGCTCAGGCAGCTTTTCTGGGATTTTTTTTCCCCAGTTTAGGCTGGTGTCCTTGACCACAGTGAGATGGTCTGTGCCTGCCTGGGGCCAAGCTGAGAACTGTGCCAGGAGCACCAGCACTGGGTTTAAAAGATTTAAATCTCTTCGACCCTTTCTTCTGGTGCCATGCTGTCCTTGCACACCAGAGGCACTGCCCTTTGGCACCTTCCACGTGGTTCCTGGTGGCTGAGGCCCCCTGTCATGCACCTGCATGAATGCCTGCACCACAGAATCCCTTCCGTATACTTTACCCCTGACAGACCAACTTCAGGATTGTATAAAAATTAAGAATCACTATTCAAAGGCCAGATTGTGTTAGAGGAGACCACCTTTCTCTTAGACAGGCTTATCCCTATAGGTGACCCATTCATCCAAGGTCTCTCTGCTCAAGAGGCTACTGGTGAGATCAACACAGTATGGAACACATCTTTAAAGGGTCAGTAACAGATTAACAACAAAAAAAAGCAGACAAGAAAGGATTACCAAAACCAGGGCTGACAGATGGGAACCTTTAAAACAAACAGACCTGCACACACAACTTTCTTCCACTAACTTTACCTTTGACAGACCAACTCCAACTACAAGACTGTTCAATAATCTAGAAAGCTATTTAAAAGCCAGATTGTTACAGTAAAACATTATCTTAGACAGACTTCTAGGTGGCCCTTTCTTCAACTCACTTTACCTCTGACAGGCCAACTACAATTATAAGATTGTACAAAAAAAGAGACACAGAGAGACAACCAGAAAGAAGCCCCCAAACCAGGGCCAGCTAATGGGAACCTTTAAGTTGACCAGCCAAGATCTTTCCCAAGAGACGACCTGTAGGATCAATGCAGTGCTGCCGTGTCTTAAAGGGGAAGTAACAAATTCAAACAAGACAGACAACCAGAGGGAATTCCCAAACCGTGGCCAACATCTGGGAATCTTTAGAACAGACAGACCAGATAGGGAAAAATCCCAAGTTCCCAACTCCCGCTTAACCGTGACTTCTACACCAGAGGCGCAACAGATGTCCCCACGAAAGTGGACCAGATGTCCCCATGAAGAGGGATAAGATATTCCCACAAAGGGGAACCAGATGTGTAGATGTGCTGTTAGCATGCACACCAGGAGCTTACTGAATGGCCAAAGTTGTGATTTCCTGAGTTCAGTTTCCTTTTTCTCAAAATAGGGCAACTGATGGAGGAACTTATGCAGTTCAGGGCGAGAAGGCAGGAGTTCCCTGAAGCAAAAAGAGCTTTGGCAGCTGCTGAGACAGTCCCTCAGTCCCTCCTTTACTCACAGGAACAGCTCCTCCAGTTTGGTCCAAGGCAAATTTATCCAGCAATCGGCTCTCAACAAACTCATCCGCACCATGAATCCTTAGCATGGAATTGCGGTTTCTTGGAGAGCCAGGCCTGCCCAAGAAAGCTGAAGCAGAGGCTGCTCTTGACTCCTGGCTGGCTGGCCCAATTTGTAACCGAAAGCTCAGCCCTTGTCCTCAACACCAATCCAATACGAAGACAAGATCTGAGAAAAAGGAAAAAGGTTTACTGCTTTGCTAGCAAAGGAGAAACACAGGGGACTCCTGTCCCAAAGGCTGGGATTCTGCCCATCAGCAAGAATAGGGGGTTTTTGTAGAGGTGATTCAAAGAAAATGAGATTAGGAAGGAGAGATCAGGAAGGAGAACTTTAGGTAAAAAAAAGATCAGGGAGGAGAAGTTTAGGGGGAACAAGATCGGGGAAAAGAAAAAACATGTAAGTTTCAAAGCCACAAGGGATGTAGTCAAAGCATCAAGTGAACCCCCCATTATAGTGGCTGAAAGAATTTGTCCTCTTTCACTTTGTGTGTGATTCGATTAGCAGACCTTGGGTGAAGCCAGTGCACATCCTGCTCTGGGTGAGATTGCTTGCTGGGTGCACTGAGCTCCCTTTACCCCAGTCAGCACCAGAGCTGTCCAGCAGGACGAGCCTAGAAGGGAGAGGCAGGCAGCTTCTAGCACCACCTCCTTGACCTCTACCAGTTTCCACGCCAGGTCCCCAGGTTGCTCCTGGCCTGCGAGGTGGCAGGCTGGGGAGCTAGGGCAGGACTTCTTCTGCCGAGTGTGGGCTCCTATGATGTAGGCTCTGCCCTGGGATTCCTGTCGGCTGGGATTCCAGAGTTGCCCTGAGCTGAGGTTGAGGCTCTTCCCACAGCGCCCTCCTCCGCTTTCCTCCCAGATGCTGGACCCACATTCTGGTCAGCTCCCCACTGCTGACCCCTTTGTTCTTCTAGGCACTTCTGCCAGGAAAGTCAGGAACAAAGGTGTGGGGAGGCTGAGCCCCTGTTCCTGACTGGTTCCTGCCTTGCTACCTGTGTCTAGAGGACCTGACCCACACAAACCTGCAGGTGGCAGATAGCAGGTGGCAGGGGGTCATTCAAGAAGGGGACCCTCTTCCAGTACCTTCTTTCCTGATCCTGCGCACTCTGCACAATGCAGCCTCACCATATTTCTAGGGCAGGTCGCCGGCACTCCGCCAGCACCGCCCGTCGCTCACCTGACTTCACAGCCTGGAGAACCGCCCCAGCCATACCAGGAGCCCCTGACTCCTTCCACCCCATGCAAGCCGGTCTCCTTTCAATTTCTCAAACTCATGGAGTGGGTTGAGTAGGGTCCCCTACAAAGGCACGTCCAAGTCCCCTCACACACACACACCTGTCCACGTGACCTTACCTGGGAAAGACCTTTGCAGGTGTGGCTGAGGGCAGGCCTGAGATCCAACAATGGCGTCTTTGTAAGAGAAAGAAGAGACACAGAGAGAAGCAGGTGAAGATGGAACCAGGGACCAGGGTGCTGTGTCTGCAAGCCGAGGAATGCTAAGGCTGCCCCCAGTCCCCAGAAGTCGGCACAGGCCAAGCAGGGCTCCCCCAGAACCATGGGGGGGCTCAGCCTCCTGACAGACACCTTGGTTCCGACTTCCAGCCTCCTGGACCTCAAGAGGATTTATTTCTATGGCTTTAAGCCACCAAGGTTGTGGGATGTGCTTCACCAGTCCTGACCCCCCACCGCACCTGACTGGGGCACCTAGGAGCCATCCTGTGCCTGCCCAGGTCTCTCCCACTATGTAGACCTGTTCTCCTCCCTCCTAGAACTCACTTCCTTTCGGCCTCAGGAAGCCTCCTCCAGCCTCCCCAAGGTCCCACATGTCCTCTCCTCCTGCTCCATCTCTGCTGAGGCCTAGCTGACAGCCTCGGCCGAGTGGCCTCTCTCCTCCTTGCTGAGACTCGTGGCCGCTGCATTCTGGAGCTTATCGATGCCCCAGTGCCTGCCTGCCTCTGCCTCCCAGACCAGAGTGCAGCCCAGAGGGCCCTGCCCGCTCACCTCTGCATCCCAGGACCACTTCCAGAGTACCTGGGGGGTCACGCTCACACTGTGACGTGAAAAATTATAGGATGCAGAGCAAAGTCAGGGAATCAGTAAAACAGGAAGGCCCCGAGGTGCCCCAGCAGAGCCAGTAGGAGGACAAGAGGTGGCCGCACCTGGCCTCGTGGACCCAAGTGCCAGCCAGTACCTGAGCCCTGACCTGCCAACGGGCTTCCTGCCCTATCGGTGACAGAAGAGCAGTGGACGCGCAGCGAACCCTGTCCAGACGCAGGTGGCAGAAACGCTGCCCAGGAGGGCCGGCCACTGCCCGCAGCAGAGGGCAGACGGAGGCTCCCTACTGTCCTTCCCTTGGGGCTCAGGTCACTCCTGGGCCCGACGGGCATCTGCCCCCCGCCAGCTCTGGGGAGAGGATATGGCGGCAGAGGGTAAGCTGTGCCTGGCTCTGTGCTGGGGCTGCAGACAGCAGTGGGCTCCCTGGCTGCGCCCCCAGCCCAGAGAAGGGAGCAGGTGCCCACGAACATGAAGTTAGTAAACTACAGCTGGGATAAGGGTACGGCAGCGAGGTGCTGGGTGCTGGGAGGACATACAGTGGAACTATCTCACCTGGCCTTGGGAGGCCACTGCTTGATGACTAGCCCCCTTCTCCTCCTACTGAGGCTGAAAGGGTTAAATACTTCCTTCCCCAGCCTCCATTGCAGCTGAGGTTGCCAAGGCTCAAGTGTGACTAATGATATGCAAGCTGAGGTCTGCTGGCTCCACTGTCTTCCTGCTGTTATTGGGGTGAGGATGGCTGGAGTCAAGGCAGCCATCTTGTGACCCTGAGGACAAGGCAAGAGAATCCCAGAGATGGTAGTTTCAAATTACAAAACCAATACCAGAGACCAGGGGCCTAGAGATTTCTTGTTATGTGAGAAAAAATGTGTCTGTTTTTATTTAAACCACTGTAACTTGTAGCCCAAAGGGTTTCTAACTGAAATAGTTCTCAAAGGCCAATAGGTGTTAATTAAACAAAGAGTGGCAGAAACACTGCTCAAGCAGAGACAGAGCAGGTGCAAAAGCCCTCGAGTGAGAGCCCACAAGCTGTTTCGTGGTGGACACTTAAAGGAGAGGGAGGGTGAGGGGCACAGGCTGGGAAGTTGGCAGCCTTACCAAGTGCACTGAGTGGCTGGGACTTCACCCAAGTAGCACCTGAGAAGACCAGAGGGGCTTTAGACAAAGGGTGGCAGAGCTCGGCTTATTGTGCACAAGTCATCTTTCCAGCGGGTGAGTGGATGGACTTCCTGGGTCTGGTTTATTTCACTTAGCACAACATTCTCCAGTTCCATCCATTTACTAGCAAAGAATATAATTTTTTTCTTCTTTATGGCTGAAAGAAACTCCCTGTGCATCCGTACCACATTTCTTTATCATTCATCTGTTGACAGGCAGCGAGGCGGGTTCCATACCTTACCTACTGTGGATTGTGCTGCTGTAGATGCTGTCTGCTTTATCGCTGTATTATGCTGATTTTAGACCTTTCAAATAGATACCAAGGGGTGGTTCCATTCCTACTTTTGAGGAACCTCCATACTGACTTCCAAAGAGTTGCCGTCCCACCCACATGTGTAATGTACCTGTCCCCACGTTCTTGCCAGCAGTTGTTGTTTATATTCTTTTTTTTTTTTTTTTTTTTTTTTTGGTACCAGGGATTGAACTCAGGGCACTCGACCACTGAGCCACATCCCCAGCCCTATTTTGTGTTTTATGTAGAGACAGGGTCTCACTGAATTGCTTAGCATCTCACCATTGTTGAGGCTGGCTTTGAACTCGAGATTCTCCTGTCTCAGCCTCACTAAGTGCTGGGATGACAGGTGTGCACGGTGCCTGGCTGTTGTTTGTATTCTTGACACTGCCGCAGCCATCCTCACTGCAGGGAGAGGAAATCTCAGTGTGGTTTTGATTTGCATTCCTTGATTACTAAGAACGTTGACCTTTTTTTCAAGTATTTGTTGGCCATTTGTATTTTTCCTTTTGAGATATGTCACTTAGTTCTTTTGTCCATTTATTGACTGGGTTATTGTTTGGGGTTTTTTTTGTTTTTGTTTCTTTTTGTTGTTGTTTGTTTGTTTGGAGTGAAGCTCTTTGAGTTCTTTTTATCCTGGCCATTAATCCCCTGGCAGAGGAGCTGCTGAGCTCGCCTCCATGCTCTTGTTTTGGTTGCTATGCAGAAGCTTTTCAATTTTATTGATTCCCAGATTGACTCCTTGAGCTTTGGGCATCTTCTTAAGGAAGCCGGTGCCTGGGCCTGTGGGCTACAGGGCTGACCCTAGGCTTTCTTCTAGCAGTTGAAAGCTTCTGCTCTCATTCCTAGGCACCAACTTCCTCAACAAGACACCCAAAGCTCAAGAAATAAAACCCAGAATCAGTAAGTGGGATGGCAGCAAATTCAAAATCTTCAACAGAGCAGAGGCAACAATTGAGAGTGTGAAGAGAGAGAGGCTGCAGAGTCAGGGAGGGCTCGGCCAGCCGCTCCCCTGACGGGGAATGTCCTGGGTACATGAAGAGCTCGCAGATCTTAACACCACGTTTTGGTTCACTTTGACTTTTGGGCAGGATAGAGATAGGGATGTAGTTTCCTTCTTCTCCATGTGGATTTCCAATTTTCCCAGCACCCTTTGCTACAGAGGCTGCCTTTTCTCCAATGCATGTTTTTGGTGCCTTCGTCAGGTATCTGATGACTGCGGATGTGTGGGTCTGTCTGTCTTCTCTGTTCCAGGGGCTTGGGTCTGTTTTGACACCAACATGGCATAGTTCTATTGCTCTAGCTCTTCAGTCTAGCTGAGACCAGGCGTGTGACCCTCCAGGTGCCTCCTCCTCTTTGCCTTGCCTGAGCTACGCTGGGTCTTTCATTCTTCCATATGAAGAATAAAGGGTGTTTTTTAGTTCTGTGCAGAATGTCGATGAAATTTGAATAGGAATGGCTTTGGGTGGTGTGGCCACTTTGACAAAATTAATTCTGCCTATCCAGGAACACGAGAGGTCTTCCCATCTCCTGAAGTCTTCGTCCATTTCTTTCTTCAGTGTCCAATCGCTCCGTTGCGGAGGTCTTCCATGGAATGGATTGGACAGGGTCAGAGGGCCTGAGACTGACAGGAGAGTGGCTGGTCGTTGAGGTGACAGAAGGGGTCTGAGGCTGTGGCAGCGAGAGAGACGATGGGATCGGGCAGGAGGGGTAAGCAGGCTTCTCCAGCAGGTCCAGCCTCGCTCTGACCCGCGGCCAAGTCTAGAACTCATGGTGGTCTCCACCGGGGAGGCTGCTCTTGGAGGTTGTGGGTAGAGCTGCTCAGAACCCCACAGAGGACAGGAGAGCCCTCCTCCTCCGCCCCGG
This sequence comes from Geosciurus inauris, assembly GCA_004024805.1. NCBI lineage: Eukaryota > Metazoa > Chordata > Mammalia > Rodentia > Sciuridae > Geosciurus > Geosciurus inauris. The sequence goes on along the minus strand of PVHX01000557.1, from coordinate 101,237 downwards.
TGTCAAGGGTGTTGAGGTAGAGGAGCCTGTTTAAAGGAGTTGATGTTTAGAAGCAAATTGGACATGTGTTGGAAAGATGGGAGGCTGGGAAGAGGAGACCTGAGAGGGGCCGGGCCACCCTCCCGGAGGCCGAGAGCTCAGGCTTCCAGCTAAGAGCTAGAATGTCCTCGGCCCTCAGGGCCTGTCTGTCCTACCTTGGCTGCCAGCGTGCCATCCATAGCCAGCCCTGGCCAAACCCAGCTGGGCGAGGAGTGGACAGCTGCCCCCTAGAGCCATCGAGCCCCTCCTGGGGACAGTGCTGCTAGCCCACTTCTGGTCTTGGCATCTGATTTGCTTCAGGGACCTCTGGGTCGAGACAGGCTGCCCGTCAAGGTGACTTGTAGGAAGCTGTGCCCCAAGCTCAGCTGGTCAGGCTCCCTCCTAGGGGCTGGAATTCGGAGCGGCCTCAAAAGGGATGGGAAATGCTGTTTTTTCCGTGGACGTTCCCGAGGGACCATTCCGTGGTTCTGCTCTGGAAAGTACCAGAACTGCCCCCGGAACTCACCTCCTGAGTTCATTCCAGGTGGGCTTGAAGGCGGCTACAAGTCCTTTTAATACATTCTGGTTTCGTTACTGAGCTGGCTTCCTGAGGGGCCGTAATAAATCACCACACAGCTCACGGCTTTAAAAACACATTCACCCCAGTGCGGTTCTGGACAAAGGTAGTCTCACGAGGCTCGTGTCCGGTGGCAGCAGGCCTGCGTCCTTTCTAACTCTGCAGAGGGGGCCCTTACCAGCCTCTCCCAGCATCTGCAGCCACATACTCTCTCTGCACATGGCCCTGACCTTGTGTCACTCCAGCCTCTACTTGGTGGCTCTGACCTCCTGCCTCTCTTGACCTGGCACCCCAGAGAGTCCAGCACCCTCTCCCACCTCAGGGCCTCAGCTTAATCGCATCTACAAAGCCCCTTCCCATAGAATGGACCCCACATTCTGGGGTGAGGGTGCAGGGATCTTTGGGGCTACTACAGAGTTCTTTTCTGCTGCTTACAACCAAAAAATTCTGCTTGATACAGCAAAAAGTACAAACCCAGGGTCTGAAGCCATCCCGTTTTGTTTCTGATTTGAATCCGAAGGGCCTGGGGACGTGGCTCAAGGGTAAGTGCCTGCCTACCTTGTGTGTGGTCCAGAATTCAATCCTCACCACTGGAAATAAAATTGTATCTGAAAGTTTTGGGAGTGGCTTGAATCCCACTGTCCCCTTGGGACTGTCTTTTGCTTTGTTACCTGCCCAGCACCCGTGGGCACAGGGCTGCCCTCTTTTACCAGGCACAGGCTGTGTCTTCCAAAGACGAACCCCGCGGCACTGCTGATGCTTTAGGACCTGGCAGATGCGTCAGGGGAATCAGGATCCCTCTTAGCAGCTCCAGCCAGAGCCTCAGCTGGGCTTTGAAGGGAGAGCTGTACCTGGATGGAAGGAAGGAAGGACAGATGGATGGATGGATGGGGGAATGAATGGATGAGAGGGAAGAAGGGAGGGAGGGAAGGAAAGAAGAAGAGGAAGGAAAGGACAGACAGGCAGATGAATAAAAAAATGTTGCTGGGCGTTGCCCAGGATGAGGCCTGAGAAGCAGCAAAACCACAGGAGTAAAAGCAAATAGGACGTGTTTCTGGGACACACAGGATAAAAGGGTGGTGGCCTTGCTGGCTTGACCTGTACTGGAACAACCCAACAGGCCCCCACTTCCAGCCTCGTCGCCGAGATGGCCCACATCGCCCACCCTCAGCCTCCCTCTGAGGATCTGGTCCAGTGAGCCAAGAACCCGAAAAGCAGAGTGGGGGGAGAAGAGGAAGGACGCACACCCTCTCAAATAGCTACGGAGAACTCAAGGTTCAGGGAGAAAAAGTAATCATCCCGCAATTGAGTGTTTACTAATGGATTCTATTAATTTATAGCCATGAAAGAATCAGCTAATTTGTGGTTAATGGTGTTTAAAAGATAAACAACTTAGATTAAATCTATGGAGCACAGTCCCAGCTCTCCGGGATCTGTCTACTTGGAAAAGACCAGGCCTGGCTGGGGCTGGGGAGGACACGATGGCCAGTGGTCAGCTGGGTGGGAGAGAGATTGGGAAGAGAAGGCCAGTGCCATCTCCATGTCCCCAGATGTCAGTCCCAGGGGAACCTAATTTGTCCTCTGAGTGTCCTTCAGAGTGACCGTCCTCCCCCTGGGGCCCAGCATCATCCACTGTTCTTCCCCCTGGGAACCAGGCCCACAGCAGCCCCAGCCGGTCACATCTGTCCCCTCCACGCCAGTCCTTCCTTATCTGTGAAAACTAGCAGACTGGGTCATGAGCTTGCGTCCAGTCCCGGTGCTTAGGGTTCATGTACCTCATCTCCAGGAGTCCTCGAAATCCTCAGTTGACAGGGAGGAAAACTGCCCCAGGCCGGGGCAGGGCTGCCCGTGTTCTCGTCCAGCACCCACACACCAGACCCGCATCCGCCAGCCGCTCTGTCCTCACCATGACACTCCGCCACCTCTGCAGGGCACCTTTCTCCATCCTGTTTCAGCTGGCCCTTCCTGGATTCAGCTTCATCCTAAGCCACGCCGCCCAGGTCTGGTGCGTGAGAGACAAATCTGTTGCCAACACATTGGAATCAACACCTGGCTACAGAGACAAGCTTCTGCCTGCGTCCCACCTTGCCTTCCTGCGACTGTCAGTGGTTCAAGGACCACACGGATTCTAACGGGGCCTCCCGGAAAGCCACAAGCATGTGGCCTGTGAGCCACTCGTGGGAGCCGGCATCCTGATGCCACATCTATGTGGTCTGGGGACCTGGATCGAGACATTCCTGAAACCTCAAGGTCTATCCCTGGAGTTCTCACCCCTAGACCCTCATGGACTGGGGCCTGGACGCCACTCCAGCACCACCCCAAGAGCCAGGGAAGCAGCCCTGGGTTGGAGCAGGGTTTGAATGACGCTGGGTGAGTCACCACATCTCAGAGGCCCACTCTGACCACTCGCCGTACTCCACTTCCTGTCCCCAGCCAGCCCTGTCATCCCCGACCTCTAAGTCCGAGGCCTTGTCTGTCGGTCACATGTCTTGCTCACAGCTCGACCCGCAAGCTCAGGACTGGGCGGGATGCAGGAGGCCTTTGGTACATACCCACTGCCAGGTCCTGCCTCAGGTCCCACTGGGGAGCTGGGAGGGAGGTGCTGCATCTTCTCGCAGGACCCCTTCCACTGCTGCTATCCAGAGGTCGGGGAACCGGGCCAGATGCCTCACACAAGGTGCCGAGTGTCTCCTGACAAACCACCTCCTGCTCATGGGAAGGAGGTTTGATGGTTTTCTTCCTTCACTCCCTTGACCTGAATCACCTCATTAGGCAGGAAGTCCCCCTGATGTCTAATCCAATCTTTCATGCTGCCACTCAAGCCCGTTCCTCTGGCTCTTTCCTCAGGCCTGGACTTCAGCAGCACCAATGTAGGCTTCCAACCTTCTGAGTCCAGCGGGAGCAGAACAGAGCCAGTCTGAACTGTGAAGAAACTGTGAGAAAATAGAACTCCTGCAGGACGCTCTCATTTTCCTCCCATGACCAGCCTCTGACTCCTCAGAAGGGTCCTTTCTTGTCTATACCTATGAACTAAGCCCTTCTGGAAATGTGGGTACAGAAATGAGCGTAAAATAAATAAACTAGCTGTTTAATCATCCTCATTGTCAAAACAACGGCTGGGCCAAGAGACCTGTGCTCTGAGTCATCTGGACCCACATCCTGGGCGGGAGGTGGAGGCGGAGCCACAAGCCTGGCAATGGACAGTTCTGAACCCATTTTCTAGATGATCTCAGAGGAGGTGGAGCTCCAGGGCCCTCGGCCCTGCAGCCAGCAGTGGGGAGCCCGCCCTCCCGTCCAGCAGGGCGTCCGTGCACCCAGGAGAGTCCCGCCTCAGTGCTGCCCACCTGCTGCCTGCCGGGACCTGGGGAGGAAGGGCAGAGGCCCATTGCTGTCCACTGGCAATGGCCGAGGTTTGCTGACTCCATGGCTGAGAATACCTATGGCTCCTGGCTTCTTCTTGTCTCTTGATTTTGTTGGTGGCGTTTCCTGTCCTCCAGAAATGCTTTATGTGAGTCCTGAATCTCTATGTCTTTCCTTTGGGTCTGTGGCCCTATGGAGCTGGGAAGGGCTCTACTGTGAAGTGATCCTTAAGAACTTACTTAAGGTCATAGGTCACAGTTGGGGGCAGAAGGGCAGATCCTCCATCTTTCCAGGGGTTTGCAAGTTAGGAAACCAAGGCACCATGGTAAGTAAGGATCAGGGACGGTCAGCATCTCCCCTCCCTGACCAGGGCTCTTAATGCTGTGCAGTGAGTCACAGATTCCTAATAAAATTAAGAAGAGACAGAGAGCCCTGGAGTTCCCCAACCGCACTGCCAAGGGGCTGCAGCAGCTCCCAAGGCCAGAGGCCCTTTTATTCCCCCTGTAACTAGTGTCATCTGGTTTTCTGAATATCTGTCCAGCTGTCCCATTGTGGCTGTGAGGTCACTCCCCGAAACCCTTCCTAGGTTAGAAGGCAGACACCACAAGGCAAAGGGCAGGTGAGCATAGAACATTCTGGAACAATCACCCCATGGAAGCCAAGAACAGAAAAGTGGTTCCCCGGAGGGGTGGAGGCGGGTGGGGAGACTGGGCCGTGTGGCTACAGGAACACAGAATCTCCACTGGACAGGAAGAATAAGTTCAAGAGATGCTAACACAGCAACTGTAGTTAATAACAGAGCATCGTGTTCCTGGAGATGGCTGAGGAGATCACAAGTGTCACCCCAAAGAATGTTAATGTGTGCTGTAACGCACACGCTAATGGCCCCAATTTAGCCATTCCACAGCAGGGACACATCCCAAAACATCATGGTGCACACCATAAACAGATAGTTTTATTTGTCAATTAAGATTAATTAAGTAATTTGAAAAATTCCTGGACATCAAATGCCCTCACTAATAAAACTAGAAGACGTCAGATGCCTAGGAACAAGGCTGCCAACACACACGAGATAGCAGTAAGACTGTTCAAACACACGAAGTTCCTGCAGAGCAATAAAAACGGCCAAAAAAAAATGACCCGTCCCAAAAGCCGAAATGCAAATGGGCAACACGCGCAGAGAAACCTGTCAACGCCCTGGTAATGAAGCCGTCGAGAGAAGCTGCAAAGACATCTCTTTATGCTTCTCAGAGCAGAAATATTTAAAAAGAATGGCAACACAGTGTTAGCGAGGCGGGGAAACGCTGTGTTTGCAGACAGAGGACCGAGCTGCTGAGGTCACGCATGGACAGTCAACTCCCTCAAAATGTGCTCTTTTTCCTCTGTCCCAGCACTTTCAATACTAAGGAATTATGTAGTGACTATGCATAAGGAAGAAAATGTATTCCCACATCTTGTCCCTGGGAGAAGTCGGAAGCAAGCCCAGTGTTTAGGAGCTGGTGGAATGCACTATGACACACGCTTGTGGAAAAGAATAAAAGACGATGACAATATACAGTTAAATAAAAACCAGGCTGCAGAACAGCCTGTATGCATCATGCAGTTTCCCAAACGTGTTTATATGCATCCACAAATCCACGCACACAGAAAATAATCTGGAGAAAATATTCACTGAATTGCTAACAGTGGTTCTCTTCTGGAGGTAGAACTATTTATGTGGTTCCACCCACCCCCACCCCCATTTCCACTGAGAAATACCAGGACTGGCTGAGGAGGGAGGGGCTGGGAGAGGAGAGCCCGGGATGCCACTGGAAGTGTCATAAACTTTCCACACAAATATGACGTTGCTTATCAAAAGTCTCACAATGTGTGATTCATTTCATCAGTAATTTCACTTCTAGGAATTTCCCCTAAGGAGATAAGCAGAGGTGTACACAGAGATTTCGGTATGGGGATGTCCACGGTAGAGTTATTTACAGGAGCAAAAAGTTGGAATCAGTCTAAATATCCAATGACAGGGTTTGTTGAAATAAATAAGTGCAGGTTAGCTTTTTCTATATGGCACTGTGAAATCATGGAGAGGGGTGTTGAAGATTGAGTGATGTGACAAAATAATCTTAAGATAATGAAAGAAACTAGGGGCCTGGGGTGTGGCTCAGTGGTAGAGCACTTGCCCGGCATGCTTGAGACCAGGGCAGGGGCTTGTGAGATCTCCAGCACCACAGAAAAAAAAAAATTTTTAAGAAAAAAGTTTAAAATGGCATATGTAGCCAGGCGTGGTGGCACACGCCTATAATCCCAGCACTTTGGGAGGCTGAGACAGGAGAATCTCGAGTTCAAAGCCAGCCTCAGCAACGCCAAAGTGCTAAGCAACTCAATGAGACCCTGTCTCTAAATAAAAACACAAAATAGGGCTGAGGATGTGGCTCAGTGGTCGAATCCAATCCCCTGTACCAAAAAAAAAAGGGGGCATATGCAACATGATAGCAATATTATAAAACACTACACATCTATGAATTACAGAAAGCTCTGTATGTGATGTGTGATGATAACCACAGGGGCTGGGATTCTGCTTTTTCTTGTGTTTCTGTATATTTTGCAATTTCAGTATAGGTTGCTCTCATGGCATCTTTCTTTTTTTTTATGAAAACAAAAATCCCAGAAACATTTGCATTAAAAGAAACCAGTCCTTCTCCTCTGTAAATTCCAGCTGCCAAGCCAGGCTTCTTGGCGTGGACAGCTGAGCGACCTGGAGAACCAAAGGCCAGGTTTGTGATTAGAACCGAGGATTTGTTCCCTATAGCCATCCTCTCTTGGTGCCCCTGGACGGGTCTGCTGGAAGCCATCACAGCCCGTCCACCAACCTCGGGAGACTGGAAAGAACACTGACCCGTGTTTGATGCTCACAAGGGAGGTGGCTTCGGTAGGCGTCGGTCACCAGGTCCCTCACTCAGTTGTCCCTGCTGTGTGATGATGGAGGACAGCTGTGTCTTCAGAAAGCCCACTGTTAGCACGGGACGGGAGTTCCTAAACATGTGCCCAAGGCCGATCCCCTGCTCCTCTGGGGAAGATCCACCCATTGGCTGAAGATGGTTCACGTCACAGAGAGCTTGTGGCTGTGTCCCTGTGGTCAGGGTCTGTGTCCAGGAGGCGCCCGGCCTGGACAAGTGATCCACTTGAAACTCAAGTGAGGTCACTGCTCACGACCACTGCAGGGACAGGATGCCCACAGGGAAGGGCCAAGCGAGGCTCCGAGTGCCTCAGCCCTGATGGCTCTCAGCGTGGCGGAACTGGAGTAGGCGCAGCAAGGAACCCAAGAAGGCTGCTCCGGGACCAGGTGCAGTGGCAGCTGCAGAATCTTCCAGAAGGAAGGAGCACTTTTTGGCAACTGCATTAAATACGGGATGTGTGGGGAGAATCCCGGGATCCGGCGGGGCCCCTCGGCCTCTGCAGTGCAGCCTGGGGTGCCTTCCCTCCCGCCTCCTTCCTTCCATGCCTCCCGTGAGCATGGGCCAGTCCTCCTGGTGCTGCTTTGACAGCGACGAGGAGCAACCAAATCCCGGGGCCTGCAAGGCCAGGGTTGGGGGCTCAGGTCCGAGGGCCCAAAGCCAGAGGCTACTTCGCCTGTGGCAGGTGACCTGGCTGCGCCCCGATGTCTGAGGCCCCGACCCACCCATGTGCTTGCCCTCCCCCCTCACCTGTCCATGGGCCCAGAGAAAGTCCAGAGATGCAGTGTTGGCAGAGGAAGGGTGCCTGGCCTCCCCCACCAAACGCCATCGTGCTGTGGGTGGCTGGCGGGTGGCGGAGAGCCCTCGATCCCTCTCGGCCTGGGCGCTTTCTAGCTACATGGCCTTGGCCACGTTACATGACAGCAGGCCTCCGCTCTAGTTGTGAGCGTCATGAGAGCAACGGCGGGAGGCCGCCGGCAGCAGCGCTTGGATGGTGTGGCCAGAGATCAGAGATGGAAGGCGAGAAGTCAGAGGTTCCTAGCAGCAGAGGCAGCCAGACAGGACAGTCCTAAGGGACATGTGTTACCCACGGGTCATCTGGGTGGAGATGAGAAGGAATGTCTTCCTCTGTGTTCTTCTATAATTTCTAATTTCTTTTACAATGAGTATTGTTTTTCACAATCAGAAAAATGAAGATAAAATATTTGACATCCAGAGTGACAATCTCTGAGTAGCAGGGGTCACACACATCACTTTCACTTTTTTTTTTGGTACCGGGGATTGAACTCAGGGACATTCGACCACTGAGCCACATCCCCAGCCCTATTTTGTGTTTTATGTAGAGACAGGGTCTCACTGAGTTGCTAAGTGCCTCGCTGTTGCTGAGGCTGGCTTTGAACTTGCGATCCTCCTGTCTCAGCCTCCTAAGTGCTGGGATTACAGGCGTGTGCCACTGCGCCCGGCTCACTTTTTTTTTTTTTTTAAGTCTCAGTTTTCTACTGTCCAAAACAAATGCATTGGTTCTATAATTTAGAGAAAAGCTCAAGAAAAGGGAATGTGTTTCAGAATGTGAAAGGAAAAAATAAAAAAGAGAGAGATGGAGACACAGGACAGGGCACCTGGCCAGGGACACTGAGGAGAGGGGGCCAGGGTCTTGCTCTAATGAAAGCAGATTTCAGGCAGATTTGGAGAGTGGCTTCAGATTGTCTGGGAGAGGAGACGGTCGGGAGGTCCCGGCGCAACCTCCCTGTAGCTGGCTTCACTAGCGTTTGCCGCCCCCTCCCCAAATGCTCCACCTGAAGTTTGTTATTTTGATTGGCAGCAGCTCCCATGAGCCCTTGCTTGAAGGAACGCTGCTAACTCTCCAGGGCTCTAGGCAACCTTCTCAGACCTGGGGGCAGGTGAGCGGCTGCTATGGGTGGAGCCTGCACCTGGTGCTAGGCTGGTGGTCAGGGTACGAGGGTTCTGTTCCCGGCATGCCCACCTGTGGCCTGCTGCCCTCCACGTCCCCGTGAGCTCGGGCTGGCACTCTTGTTATTCCACAGATGGGGAAGTCGAGGCTCAAGGGCTGGAGGCATCCAAGGCTGGGCTCCATCGACATTGTGTCGCACATGACTTTATCCAACACCAGAGAGAGAGTCCTGGGCCTCGACCTGGAAGCCACTGACTGAGACGGGCAGTGGGCCCTCCAGCCCTGAACAGAACACCCGGGCTGAAGCCCCTGTGAGGAGGAAAGGCTCAATTTGGTGATTGGTTTTAGAGGGTTTGGTTCGTGGTCACTTGACCCCTTTGAGGTGAGGAGACTGGGGCAGAAGCGTGTGAGGACAAAGCTGCTCACCTCATTGTTGCAAGAAGTAAAGAACCGGGGCCTGGTCCCACTGTCCCCTCCCAGGCCACAGTGACCTCACGTCCTCCCACCAGGCCTCACCTCCTAACGGTCCCACCTCCTCCTGACAGTGCCATCGGCCGGGGACCAAGCCTTCAACACATGGCCTTCAGGTAACACCTGGGATCCAAACCATAGCTGGGATGCACCTGGGCTCAGAGGAGACGCGCGGGGGAAAGCCCACCCTGTGCTGTGCTGGACTAGATCAGGGTGCGGGAGGAAACCAACGGCAAACGCGGAGTTGGGGCTGGGCTGTGGCTCAGTGGTAGAGCGCTTGCCTAGAGTGCACAAGGCACTGGGTTCAATCCCCAGCACATAAAAAACTAAATAAACAAAGTAAAGGTAGTGTGTCCCTGTTGCCTCTGCCTCTGGACCTGCCTTCTGCATGCAGGATGGCTGCCTGCGGGCCTGAGGGTGGGTGGCTCCTGCTCTGAACCACACGTACAACGGCCTCAAGCAGGTCATGAACGCGCCTTGAGAAAAAGAAAATTAAGACCCCACGACACCTGGTGGAAGAGACGGCTGGATGCCACCCCACTAATCAGTCTCCTTCCTCTTTCCGAAGAGGAATCCTAAGTCCTAAAATGAGCTCAGCCGAAGGGCCCATTTCCATACCTCCTTTGCAACATGCACGGACATTAAGGTGTAGGCGGGGGAAGCACCCCCTGAGAGTTTCTCAAGAAGCTGACTCAACTTTTGCCACTCCCCATTTCCCATTCTTCCTGGCTGGATATGGATATGATGGCTGGGGCACCAACAGCCATCTTGATATTGAAGGAAAAGCCCAAACACATCCCCCCTGGCTGTGGTACTGTGAGCCAATAACTGTCCGTCTCTGGCCTTATGCAAGAAAACAACTCATAGATATGGTTTCCTTTGTGCTTCCCTAATGCAATGGTAAGGGTGAGTGTCCCAGACAGGAGACCAAGGCTTCCCACACTGTAACTCACTAATCTCCACCCTGATCCCGCGAGGGAGGGGTCATTGCTGACCCAAGAGACCCGAGGCAGAAAGCCCAAATCACACAGCTAGCGAGGGGCTCGTGCCAGTAGTTTAACCGGACTCTCTGGGTCCAGGGCTCCTGCTCGGGATGTGGAAGGGAAATGGGTTCAGGTTCCCAACAACCTGTGTCGTTGCCGAGTCACGTACGTACTTGGTGTCTCTGGGCAAGGGGCTAATCCTGCAGGTGCTGGTGTCCAAAGGTTTTTAAAAATATACTGTGCTGCGCTGCTAGGAGGCTTTCCTGGCCTTCATCCCGCTCATCACAGCAGAGGCAAAGCTCTTGTGCTGCCCCCCTACCAGTGTCCTCTGGGGACGATCCACAGCCTCACACATGTGTTCCCATGACTCCACTTTGGCCAAAGTAAATATGCAAGAGGAGACTCCGGCTGGACAGCATTTCCCATGTGAGGCCCTGACAGGATAGATCACTGTGCGTGACAGTTTAAGGGCCCTGGCCCCCAAGCTCTGGCAACCAACACCAGTACCAGGCACCTCATGCCTGAGCACCTGCAGGGTGGGTACCAGCTGGCCCTGAGGAGCTAGCCCCGCCCACATGTCCTTCCCCTCCACATCCACGGTTTCAGCCGATCAGCATCCTCCTCCTCTGGGACCAGCACCCCAGTCTGCCTTAGGGGAACAGCCTTTCCTCACGCCAAAGCTCCTGTTCAGAAGGGAATCCACCACCTGCTCCAGAGTGGCGTGTAGCACAGCCTGGCCAATCCGTTTATTCCACGGCTGACCACAGCCTACAGCTCAGAGGTGGACATGTGGCCCAACTCTGTCCAACAAGAATCAACCCGGGGATTTTTTGCTATTTAGGAAAAGTCAAGTTTCTTTCCACTGAGATGGCTGACCTGGTTATAAACTGGAGGTGCCCAGGCTGTCTGAGAATGTGACAAACCTGTGGAGAGCAGGAGAAAAAAGAGATGAGACGGGTGTCAAGTCCTGCAGTCAGTATCTAAGTCACCAGCAAGAGTGAGCCCGGGGCATGGCTGGGTGGGCATCTGCTAGGCACCTTCTGAACAGGAGTCCTGGTGCGGAGAGCCATCTTCCCGGAAACCAGTGGAGGGGGAAAAGCACCTGTGGACTGGCTTTCCAGGGCCACAAGCCAGCCTATTCCCCTTTCATCTGATGGGTTAACCGCTGGAGTTTACTTTCTTTCACTTACACCCAAGAGTCCTGACCAACACTTCCATTCCGAACTCTGCAGTCCGGCCAGAACTGACCACTTCTTAAGAGAGAATGCACTAACAGGCTCGTGGATATGCTTGGGGAAACCCCTTTTTCTGGGCTGAGCTTCAGCTGTCCACCCTGGAGGGAGAGAGGAGATGGAGCAGAGGTGCCCAGGAGGGCCCTTCTCTAATGCCCAAGGGAAGATTAGCCACCCACGTCTGCAGCAGTAGAGCAGAGATGGCAACCAACTGTCAGATTTCGCTGGAGCAGAGAACTTACAAGCAGCTGCAGGCAGCGTGTAAGAGGTCACTGCACAGACCTGCCCGGACAGGCTGCCACTCACGCGAACACTGGCCTTTTCAGGCCCTGAACAGGGCTCCTTTCTTTGGGGCTGCTGAGGAAGACACACCCTTTCCTTCTGGCCGAGCCCGTCTTTGGATGAAGTCCTTGGCCAGCTTCACAAATGGAGAAGTAAACAATTGTTCCCGGGATTTGGCCAGCCTTTTCTGGGGATGGCTGGAAAGCGGACACTGGTTTGCTCCACATCATCCCACGATGACCAAGTCCCCTGCCCACATGGGTCACAGCCTGGAGAACTGGAAACTGAGGCCCTGGAGCGGAATTGAAACCACAGCGCCTGCTCAGGTGCAAAGCCTTCCTTGGATCTTCAAGTCTGGAGCCAGCACCTCCAAGACGTGCGACGTCACACAGCAGGAGACCTGGGGCACAGCCTGCCTGCCCACCGAGCACGTGCTCAGCCACTGGCCAGAGCTGAGGAGCATCTGCCAGCCACGGGGCCGGGGCACACTCCAGCCCGCCACCTGCTCAGTCTGCCTCATCTTCCTGCCTAGGCCCATAGATACTGGTGTGGGGGGTACTGGGTATTGAACCCAGGCAGTTCAGCATAGAGCTACACTCCAGTCCTTTATAAAATTTTGAGACAGGGCCCTTTTAAGTTCCTAAGGCTGGCTTTGAACTTGGGATGCTCCTGTTCAGCCTCCCAAGTCCCTGGGTTTACGGACGTGCACCACCACACCCGGCCCCTGGAGAAATCTGGACCTGCAATCCCAGACCCAGCACCTCACCTGCCAGGCTCAGTCCACCTCAGCCTCCGCCACCTCCAGGGCCATGGCACATTCTGCCACCTGGACTGCTCCCCCAAGGCCTTCGATAGTCACTGCAGGGCCTGCCTCAGCGCCACTCAGCAGCTGCCACGCGCTGACCTTTCCTTCCTGTTCCCTTTTTCTTCCATGGCTTGTCTTGATTTTCCTTCTCCTTCCTTCTTTCCCCTGCCTCTCTCCTTCCTTCCTCCCTCTCTCTCTGCCCAGCCTCACTGGCACAGGCACACATTGCCATCCCTCACATCAGCCCACCAAGGACAGTCAGCCACCGCCTTCCGTGTGCCCACCAATAAACTAAAACCAGCACTCTGCTTTCCTAAAGGAGGGTTCCCTGGGCGTACAGCTATTGGTGACGTTCACACAGTGCCCAGTCCCTGCATCCTGGAACCAGGACCTCAACAGGGGGAAGGCCTCCCAGACTTCCAACACCCAAAAGGAGACAGTGGGTGCTCAGGTCCAGTCACCTTCCCGCCCTGAACCCTCCACCACCAGCAGCACCCCATCTGCACACCCCAAAGGAAGACTCCATCACTCCCACTCTGAGTATTGTTTTCTTGCTAAAAATACCATGTGTGTCCCTCAGCTAATCTCTTGGTCTCACTTCAGGAGTCAGGGAAGACCATGAGCTTGGCGTGGGGTCCTCAAAAGTGGAACAGGGAACTGGGTGGGGGGATCCCCATTGCAACTGAGTTGTGCTTATTTTACTTTTACTAAAGGGTGAGTGATTACCTCCGGGCTCATCTCATTCCAGGGGGTAGAAGTGGCCCTTTCTCTCTCAGCCACTTTCTTTCCTCCTCCTGACACCTCCCTCCCTGGGCACTGAGACAGAAAAAACTGGAGGAGTTTTGTCCCCACAGAGCAGGCTTGGCCCATCCCTGGCTTCAGCACGGTCTGAACTCTCTTGGTGCTGCCGGGAAGCCAGCACCACAGCTTAGCTGCAGAGCACGCCTCTGCTTGCCCACGAGGAGAAAACTCCAATTTTCCATTCCAAGTTTTAAAGGAAAGAAAGGAGCAGGCCTATGGTCCCCACCTGGACGCGGCCTGCGCAGCCTGGGGAATGCCTCTTACGCTCGGGAAGGGGGCGCTGAGTGGCGGTTCCCGGTCTTCAGGGTCCTCAGTCCTCAGGGTCCCCAGTGGTCACTCCAGTCACCAGGAGCACCGGGCCTGGGTTCCCCCACCAACGCCCTGGCCTGGCACACGTCAGAACAGCTCAGGCGTGAGTCACGCACCGGCAGGTTCAAAGAGCCGCTGCAGACGCGCCGCTCAGAGTTTTCTCAGAACTAAACCCGAGCTGTGGTGACAGCGGCCCCTGAGCACCAGGAGCAGAGAGCTCCCGTCAGCAGTTCCCCAAGGCAGCCAGGGACAGGCCGTGGCTGTCGGCAGCCCTTCCCTGGGTCCCACTCTCTGTGTCAGGGTCACAGGCTGAACGGTGGCTCCTCAGAGTCAGGTCCACCTGGAGCCTCAGAGGGCGACCTCATTTACAAATGGGGTTTTTTTGCAGATATAATTAAGGTAATGATACAATGAGATCATCCTGGGTTAGGGTGAGGTCTACCCTGAGTGGAGTGTCCCTGTGAAAGTCAGAAAAGGACACATGGAGACAGAGAAACGCCACATGAAGATGAAGCCAGAGACTGGAGGACAGTGGCTAACACAAAGCATGTAGTATGTGCTCACTAAATGCTTCCTCCAACCCAAGGAGCCGAGGATCACCTGCAGTCATGGGAAGCAAGACCAGGGCACAGGTCGGTTTCTCCCTCAGAGCCTCCAGAAGGAGCCAGGCCTGCCAACACCAGGACTATGGGCTTCTGACCTAGTTTGATAAATGTTTATTTTATTTTAATCCACCCAGTTTATGGCAACTTACCATTGTGGCCATAGAAGCAAATACAATCAGGGAGCGAAAGAGCAGTGCTCCACATTTTCCTACGGGGCAGAATGCCCTGTGAGGAGGTGAGTGAAGGTTAGCAAACCTGGAGCTGAAAGGAGTCCAGTAGTTTGACATCACTACGGCAGTCACCAGCACCACCACCAGCACCATCACCACCACCACCAGCACCAGCACCATCAGCTTCACATCACCACCACCATCACCGTCACCACCATCACCACCACCATCACCACCACCACCACCACCATGATCAGCTTCACCACCACCATCACCACCACGATCAGCTTCACATCATCACCATCATCACTGTCACCACCATCACCACCACCATCACCACCATCAGCTTCACCACCACCATCACCACCACCATCAGCTTCACCACCACCACCATCACCACCACCATCACCACCACCACCATCATCATTATCGGCTCCACTGTCACCATCATCATCGTCACCATCACAATATTGTTTAGTGAGCATTTACTACATGCTGTGTTAGCCCTGTATGCCCCTTCTTCAATCCTTCCAGTGATGCCACCAGGAAGCGTTAACTGTTTCCATTTTCCAGACCAGGAAACTAAGATCTAAGAAAACCGGTCTGGCTGTGCTGGCCTTGCTCGTGAGCAGCCACAGTGGGCTGGAGTATATGCTGTGGCTCGCCACAGTCTCCACCGCTCCCTGTTACTCTGGCCTCTGCCCACGTGGCTTTTCCATCCCCATGACCTGATTGGCTGCAGTGTGCATTTATCTTTGCAAATCTTGTGTCTTACAACAAATCCCCTGAGCCCAGCCCTGCCCAGCTCCGAGCTTGATGTGCTGGGCTTTCTATAAAATCCACATGGAGGAGGAGGCACTGAGCGCGGTGTCAGGAAGACCACCAAGAGGCCCAGGAAAGGGGAGCCGGGAGAGGCACCGGTGCAGCAGGATTCGGGGTCACTCACACTGCCAATTCACGGCGCTCCTCCGGGACCAGGCACAGCCTGTGCTACTAACTGGCCCAGTTCTGCTCCCCAATCACCTGTGTGCCTCCTTGAAAAAGAAAGCGTGCATTTCTTTCTTCTCCCCTTCAATCAGAACTGCAAACCCACAACTGCATCAGAGGCAACTGTTGGCGGCCGTCTACCTGGGTCAGTACTGCTTCATCAGCTGCAGCGGCTGATAGGCGGAGGCCCTAGAGATGCAAAGAACTGAACGCCACTCATGCTGCCCAGGGAACTCCCGCGCTGAGCCAGTGGGGTCCTTCTGAGGATGCATGGTGGGGACAGAGCTGGCGGTCAGCGCTGCAAGCCCGCAGGGCACCAAGGGGCCCTCACACCCATTGGCTGAGCACTGGGTGTGCTGGGGTCACAAGATTTGGACCTTGGGGAGAAGGAAGGTGGCCGTGTATTCTAAAGCCACCAAAGTGCCTAGCCCCTCGCGGGACTCAGGATCTTTCCTTTGCAGAGAAACACTGGAATGTAGAGCCTAGTGATACTTTGCAGAGTAGGACCAAGTCTCTGCTCTCAGGAAGAATATTTCTGTAGCATTAGAATAACAATATACTAGCCAGGTTCCATGGCACACACCTGTAATCCCAGCTATTAGGGAGGATGAGGCAGAAAGACCACAAGTTTGAGGCTAGCCTCAGCAACTTAGTGAGACCATGTTTGAAAATATTTTTTTAAAAGGGCTGGGGATGTAGCTCAGTGGTAGAGCACCTGCCTAGCATGCAGGAGGCCCTGGGTTCAATACCCAGTACAGAGAAGAAGGAGGAAGAGGTGGGGGGGGGGGGGAGAAACGAATAGTACTAATATAAGCCCTGGATTCAATCCCCAATAGAACAACAAATAGATAGATAGACAGCTTTTAAAAATACTACTAATAATAATACATTAACACTCACCTAGTCTTACCCTGAACCAAGATCAGTTCTAAGTTCTTATTCATTTAATCTGCATAGCAACCTTGTTTTGTGATCATCTCCATTTTGTAGATGAAAAACTGAGGATCAGAGAAGGCAAGTAATTTGCCTAACATCACACAGATGATAAGTGGCAAAGCCAGGTAGCTGAGCTCAGAAAGTTTGACTCTGAACTTCACCATTCATCACTACTACCACTGGGAATAACTACGCTAATGGCTTAAACTTCATAAGCTGTTCTCATGTAACAGACACTGTGCTAAAGACGCATTCATGTATTCGAGTATGTTTTCAAGCATGTACGGAGCATCTACTACTTTCCAGGCAAAATAATCACATGTGAACAGTTCTTTCCACTTTCCAGCAAGTAGCCTGAGGCTCATAGAGGGTAAAGAACTCAACCAAATTCCCAGAGCTGATAGACTGAAGCCCCAGCTCTCATGAACCAGGCCTGGGCTGTTGAAATACGCACTCGCCGCCTCCCCGGGATATAATTTTGGTTATCTGGAATGTTTAAACAGGCCCCATGAATATTTAAACAAATCATCCATATTAAATTTTGGGTTTTTGCCCCTCAAGTATTGCATCTCATCCCGGAAACTGGTATTTTCTTATTTGCTTGCCTGGAGGGCCACTGAAAAGAAGATCAACACAGCTCAGAGAGCAAATATCAATTTTCACTTTTGGAAAACAACCTGATGTTGCCTCCGGGAGAAGGCGGTGCCTTTTGCTCTGAACTGGAAAGAGGAAGAGAAAGAAAAAAGAAAGCGCTTTATAATGACTCCACAGGCTTCCCCGACAAAGCCTGCTCTTCTTCCCCGCCAGCTCACTGAGCCTGGCAGCTGGGCAGACCAGTACCTCCCTGGGCAGCTCTTGGCAGATTCTGAGCACAGGATGAAGGTGGCCCCAGGAGCCCCCTAAGGGGAGTGGCACTTTCACCTGCCACTTCCTTTCCCTGCCCAGTGACATTTCACCCCAGCCCCACCCTCAGCAGGCCCAAATGACCATATTCCTTGGCCACTGAGGAGGGCCCTTGGGTCCCCAGCTAGAGAGACCACGGGGTGTAGACAGATGATGTCATAGGTAAGTTCCACAGGCCCAGGACGTTCCAGGCATGTAGATCTTCTTGCAGGGACACCTGCCCCTAGCCGGTCTCCCCCATGACTAGGCTTGCTCGTCCTCCAAAGCTCCGCTGCCTGCCACACTCTCCCCAGATTCCCCCAAGCAGGCTCCTGCCCCTCATTGGAGGCTCTGCTTCAGGGGCCCCTCCTCAGACAGGCCCTCCCTGGTTGCCACCTGCAGTAGCTCCCCAGCCCCTCTCCACCACCCTGCCCTGCCTTCTTGTCCCCTGAGCGCTGGCCTCTGGCTGCAATGATCTCCACTCTCTAGTCTACTTCTCCCCAGAGCCGGGGGGTGGGGACTGGCTCCTTGGGGGTCCTAGGACCCTGCCTTTGCAACGCTTCACTCAGCTCTGCTCCTTCCCATCCATAAACCAGGAAGAATCGGGGTTCTGGCTTGCGAGGGCCAGCTCACTTCCCGGGAGACTCCTGGGAGCAGAAGTCGAGAACCCTAAGCCCCCTCCCCGGCCCACCTGGAGCAGCCCCCAAACAGCCGCACACAACAAAACCTGGAAACCAGGAGGGGAGGCCCTGTCTGCCTCAGGCCTTCAGCCCCCAAATCCTCCTGGGTGGCCCTCAAATTCCTGAGTGGAGCCTTTGGGAGAAAGCGGAGGACCAGCCGCCTCGGCCCCGATCTCCTCTGTGAAACGGGCCATTAGGATGGCGGTGGTGAGAAGGCGCTCAGTACAGTGCTCAGCGCCGCAGGCCGTGACAGTCGTTAAAATCTTTCCTTCAGAAACTTGAGGGGTTCCTCCTTGAGAACCCCACGGATCCCTTCCCCTCTTGCTCTGGTGGGCTCCCACAAGAACGGCTCCAAGTCACGAACAGCCGCTGGGAGTACAATTTGCTGCTGGAGTTGGGATCTGGGCTTTTATTTTTAGGAGACTTTTTCTCCCTTTCTCCTCCTCTTCCTCCTCCTCCTCCATCCCTTTATTTTCTTGGAAAAGAGAATTCATGTTTTGCCAAGGAGAAAACAAAAAAAGGTCTGTCCTCCAAACTGGCAGTTAGGGCTCCCTGAGCCCAGGAGGAGGGTGCGGGCTGGGAATGTGGCATAAACCTGGCTCAGGGATGGGCAGAGGGGCACAGGTGGAGGGCAGAGCTCCAGGGCTGTGCCCAGGAGGAAGCCCAGACAGGCCTCGCACCCCCTGGCGTGGAGATGCCGTGGCCTTCCTGCCTGCCCAGCGCCTGAGCGCAGCACCACTGGGCTGTCCACCTCGGCAGCCTGACTCTACCATCGTGCCATCCTCCTCCCCTCTAGCCAATGAGTGTGCGCCCTCCCTGCCTTCCATGGCGATTGGTTCAAGTAATGCAGACCTGAGCCAATCAGCATGCGGCGTTCCTTGGCCACAGACGTTGGTCAGGGGTGGTCCAATCTGCATCAAGCTCAGGGCTTTGGTTGTTAAATTGGGGAACCCTTCCCTCCCTTTCCCTCTGCGCTGATTACTTAATAAGAATAAAAGAGGCTGAATTCAGGCCAGTCTCCCTCTGCCTCCAAAGCCTAGATGCCCCACGCTGCTCCCATCCCAGCACCACCTAACTACACTTGGCACAGAAATGCTTTGGGACCTAGATAACAGGACACACCCTCATGACCATAGCAGTGCTTGTTAACTTGGAGGGATAATGGACAGTGATTTGTGTGTGTTTCTATCTTTCTACAGTTTCAAAGAAACGGTTCACTAGTAAAAAAAAAAAAAAAAGTTGGAAAAAATTAGAAACTTTACAATTAAAAATGCTGAAAGGAGAAATACTGTCAGAATAACTGAACAAAATTCTTTGAAGTCCTCTTTACTGTCTCTGTGCCTCTCAATGTGGTTCTGTCTTGGGATTTTCCTTGGGAAAAAGAAGCCATCTTTCTCTCCGAGTTGTACAACTGAGAAAGCTCTATGAGCTATTGAAGCCACCTCATGGAGAGTCCAGAAAGCAGAAAGAACAGAGAGGGGCCAAAATAAAATAAAGACATGAAGAGAGAAAGAAAAAGCATGCCAGAGGGTGGAAGATAGACAGGAGGAAAGCCAGAGAGCGAGCAAGGCTGCCTGCGAGCAGACACACGGGAATGGAGCCGACCTCCTGATCTACCACTTGTGTTTAAGCCAATTCGAGGTTGGATTCCAGTCAAGAATCAAGAAAAAGGAGGCTACTCGAGTGGGCACTATCAGGATTTTCATTAGCCATTTGCCCAGTACCATAGGTCATGTTTCCAGCACACGGAAATGACAAATATTTGAGAAGATGGAAATGTTAATTACCCTGATTTGATCATGACATGTTGCACACATGCATCAAATTTATCATCCTGTACCCCATAAATAGGTACAAATATTATGTGTCAGTTAAAAAATGCAAAAGGTCATGAATTTTCATGTGTTTGTATGTTGTTTTTTTCCCAGTCATTTATAAAATGTGACTTAACCAGTTTTATAACAAAAACACATTTTTTTAAGGGTAGAAACTTCCCCTTCTTTTAAACAGCTGACTTTGGGTTCTTTCCTGAAAGCCTGAGGCTTGGAGTGTTCAGAAACCTGCCCTCTGACACGCCCTGGGGCCTCTCTCGCCTCAGTTTCTCCATCTGCCGCTGAGGGTGTGAACAGGCGGGTGCGGCCGGAGGCTCAGGAAACCTCCTGGATGGAAATTAATTAAAGCGTGGAGCAAGCCACAGATGAAAGGCTCTTGGAGAGCTCTTTAACAATCGTAATAAAGAATTTCCCCTTCAATTAGAGGATCATTTTCTTCTCACGGCGTTGCAACCATGGCCAGGCAGTTTCCTCGGCCGCTTTCCATGCGGCTGGACCAGTCTTTCTGGAACCCCTGCATTTTTTCCCTCAGAGACTTAGGGGAAGGCAGCAGGGATGAGAAAAAAGGACAGTGGGTGCATTTTAGAAATGGCTGTTTCATGGGATTTGAGAAGTTACTGGAAACAGAGGTGGCAGATGAGGCGACGGGAAGAGCTGTGCCTACAGACTGTCCGAGGTCCTGGGGAGAAGTTTCTTCCTTCGTTTCTGTGCCACCCCTCCGTGCTCTCCCTTAGGTTCTCACACAGTCTCTCTCTGTCACTCACACACACACACACACACACACGCACGCACGGTCACTGGCTGGCCACTTCCAGACAACACCATGATCTTTCTCACCTCCTGTCTTCGCCTTGTCTTCTCTGGACTGGAATGTTCCACTCTCCCCAAAACAGGTCACCTGGCTAACCAGGTGCACTAACTCCTTCTGCTTCAGATCTCAGCTGACCCATCCTGGGCCCTTCCCCAGCCTCCCAAAAGAGATCTTCTTCGCCATGTCTAAATGCACAGCACCCCACACCCCTCAGAGCAGGAAGCACAGCTGTGATTTATGAATTTCTTTTCCCTGTTACTTATCTCTGCTCCCCATTAGCTGTGATCCCTGCATCTGCCTCACTTGGCAAATGGCCGGTGAGTGCTTGAAAAGGTAAATCTTCAAAAGAGTGTCTAGCACCTGCACCATTAGCTAACATTCAGGCATGCCCCATGTCCCCGGCTGTCCCAGTAGTGTCCTTTGCTTTGGGCTCAGCTGTCCTATCTCTTCAGCTGTCCTCTCATCGAGGACTGCTCT
Organism: Geosciurus inauris; assembly: GCA_004024805.1. Classification (NCBI taxonomy): domain Eukaryota; kingdom Metazoa; phylum Chordata; class Mammalia; order Rodentia; family Sciuridae; genus Geosciurus; species Geosciurus inauris. The sequence continues at coordinate 80,159 of PVHX01000557.1, read as the reverse complement.
GCTGTCACTTTGGATCTTGTCTTTTATGACACTGACCTTTTTTGTTGTTGTTTTTTAGAGTCCACTTTAGGTTTTTTGTAGACAATCTTGTAATGCAGATTTGCGCTTTTAAGAAGTGTGAGTCATCCTCAGCCTTTAAGAGCCTGATGTTCCTCTCCCACTCTAGGGGCTGGGTGGCCACGAGACCTGAGGGGCCCTGGGACAGAGCTGGGTTTTGCAGGGATCCCAGGCTGTTCCCACTCCCCGGTCCCTCTGCACCAGGAGGCACAAGCACAGGGAACACAGTGGGACCCTGGGGTCTGGAAGGGCCCTCTGCGCTGGAAGTGGATGGCTGAGGCCTGGCTGGAGAAGGGGGGCTGGCACCTAGAGCAGCCGCAGAATTTTTCCAGGCTCAGCGTAAAGTGAAAATGTGGGCTGCCTCATTAAGAAGGTGAGACCGGGGAGCCCCTTATCAGGAAAAATTAGGGGCTGGGCCGTGGCTCCATGGTGGAGTGCTTGCCTAGTGCATGTGAAGTATAGGGTTCAATCCTTAGCACCACATAAAAAATAAACAAATGAAATAAAGGTATTGTGTCCATGTGTAACTAAAAATATTTTTTAAAAAAGAAAAATGAAAGTGTAGGATCCCTAGTCAAATGCTCCCAAGAGTTTCCAGACAGCCACAGCCCAGCAGGAAACCCAGCAGAGCACCCTTGGGCAGCAGGGCCTGTGCAGACGCCCAGGCCACAAAACTGTGAAGCCCTCCGAGGACAGACAGAACGTGGGCTCAAGGAGGAGGCTGAGGAGTCTGGACCTTCTCTTCGCCAGTGTGGGAGGGGCGTGCCTCTGTGGAGGGTGGAAACAGGGCACTGTGAACGCTGCTCGCAAGGACCAGAAGAAAGTGTCATCTTTGCAATCCAAAGGAGAGATAGGATGCAGCATGCTCAGGAAGCAGGTCACTTGCCGTCAGGGCCCCAGCAGACGGCCAGCTGCTGCCTGGGAGTCCCCAGGGTCTCAAGGCATGGGTCCTCTGAGCACTTGAGAACCCAACGCTGCCTGGGCCCCTCCTGCAGCCTGCAGCCCACCACCCAGGAGAATCCTGGCCAGCTGTGTCCAGCAGCCTTTGGAAGGCTCTGGAGATGGACAGACTGAGGCCCAGGAACAGGAAGAGATGGCCAGAGCCTCATTGCTGCCAGCTAGGGGAGATGCCAGGTGTCCTTTCCCAGCCCAGTGGAGGTGGCCTGGACCCTGGTCTTCCTGGCCCTTCACAAGGCTTCCTGCTTCCTCTCTACTTCCATTTTCTGTGCATTTTTTTTCTTTTAAAGTGATTAATTTTAGCAATTCGACTTTATTTCAAAAAGAGCTTTACATCCCTGCCACAAACCAGCACCGCTTGCCATCCCTGGTGACTGGTCACAAAACAAACGCAACAAAAAACAAATAATCCTTTAAATCCTGGATGGCTGAGTAGCGTCTGCTGGAGGACCACACTTGAGATCTTTCTTTTCTTTGTTAAAAATAATAATAAGTTGAGCTGGGGACATGGCTCAGGGGTAGAGTGTTTGCCTGGCATGCACAGGGCCCTGGGTTTGAGCCCCAGCACCACAAATAATAATAATAAGTAAACAAGGAAAGGGATGAGCAAACATTAAGAGCACAATATTATGCTCTTGTGCAATATTCTTTCTGATGTAATCAGTATTGAAAAAGATTTGAAAGTGGGAATCTCTCTCTCTGCACATGTAGCATTGAATGTTGATGGATATACCAAGCCTGTCAGACCACCTAAAAAAATCTCGGAGAGACTCAGTGGTGCTCTTTGGGCAATCCAGATGGAAGTTGGTAGTCTTCAAGGTGCCGTCCCCAGATCACCTGAGAATTTGTCACAATTCTAAAGATCAGGCTTCCATTCAGACAGATCTACACCCAGTAGTCTGTACAACCAGTCCTCCAGGTGAACTGGAGTTGTAAACCCACCGCTAAGCCCTGAAGGATAGCAATGACCTTGCTACATGTGACAGATCTGGACCACAGCCCTTCCCCAGTAGGAGGGGAAGAGCTCTCTTGCCTCAGTTTCCCCTTCTGTAAACTAGGACAAAAAGATCACCCGACACAGAGGACCTCAGGACTTGAGTGGGTGAACCATGCTGGCCAGGGTTTACCACCTCTCCATGACACCAAGAGAGCTTTTTGTAAAGAGTGGCTATCATTAAGAGCAGTAAGAGGAGCAGAATGCCTGGGACCCAGCGGGGGAGAAGCCTCCTGTCCTCCACAGGCCTCTGTTCTGCTCCCAGGGACGATATGCACATGCTCCTTTTGAAATCTTTAGAAAAATCTAGTAAAATCACACTATTATTTAAGAGAAAAACCCCAAGTATGTACATATGATCATGTGTATCAGAATTTAAAGTGATGTGGGTGTTGTACTGTGAGTGTGTTTGCATAGAAAAATCTCTGTCAATACATACATTGAAGTGGACCGGTCTCTGGAGAGCTCTTTCTTCTTTACAGTCCCGTAGATTATCAAATATGGTCTTTGCTTTTTTGCTTTTGTTTTGTATACAATAGGCATGAGATTTAGTAATAGCTCAGCAGTGTCAGGGGTTGGGGGTACTTTGCTCCCAGGGGACAGCTGATAATGCCTGGAGATATTTTTCTTTCTTTTGTAGTTGTGACTGGAGGGGGGAAGGTACCACCAGCAATGTACAGACCAGAGAGACTGAGCATCTCACAGCACACAGGACACCCACCACAGAGAACACTCTAGATGGAAATGGCAGGAGTGTCCCCAACCACGCTCACAATAGAGAGGAAATTGGTGAAGCTCTTTCCCCTTTGCCGTCCATCCCACAGCCGGTCCTCTAGGGGTGTTTTGCAACAGGCTGTCTTCAACTGCAGGTACAGGCTAACTGTCACTGTCCTTTGCAGGTGAGGCACAAACAGTTCTATGCTTTGTCCTAGTCTGCCAGCTGAGATTTGAACCCAGCTCTGTCTGGCTCCCAATGTGTCCTCCTCCTGACCCTCGGGAGGTTGCCCTTACGTGGGGCCCAAGCAAACCTGGGCTTGTGCCCTTTCTCTGAGCCCAGTGCCCAGCTTGTCTCTGGGGAATTCCTGCAGCCCCAGCCCCTGAGTCATCCCTGGTCCCTCAGCCAGCTCGCTGGTGTCCTAGCTTGTAAAGAACATGCCTTTGAAGTCTGCTGGAGGGTCGCGCGTCAGCCTCACCCACCAGCCATTACAGATATTTCTCCACCTCTGTCCCTACAGTATCCTCGGCACCAGCCTAAAGGGTGAAGGCTGGGGACTCCTCCAGTTTGGTTGGGGATTTGGTCTCCTAAAGATCAAAAGTATCTCTTGCCTCATTCTTATTAAATTTATGTGATTTTGATTTTGTTTTGTTTTCTTCTACTTCAGGACCAAACTCCGGGCATCAAAAATTAAATGCTGAGATGGCCCAGGAAATCCATCTCCACACTGCTGCAGCTCCAGACCTCACCCCCAGCCTCAGCTCCATCTGCAAAACACCACGTGCTTTTTGCCCTACAGGCTGGGTTTCCCCTAAGTGAGCCCTTACCCCCCTCACCCCGCCAGTCTATTCAGGACAACTGCAAGGATCCCCCAGAAGATAGGGCAGCTTCCCCAAGTGACAGGGGACCACAGCAAGCTTTGTGCAAAGCCCACCTGATTGGCAGCAGTAAACACCCGCCCCCAGGGGAGTTTCCAGAATAATAAAAGAAGGGGAAACAGGATGAGACTCCAGTGTCTCTGGGCTCAATGTGGAAATAATCATTTCTAGGAAAAACAACAAATTAAAAATTTTAAGGAGCTTCCTGTTGCATGATTTAAGATCTGGTTTGGCTGGAATTACATCAAAAGACATAAAATATAAACATTTCACAGAATGTCTCTCCTGGTCTCTGTCCCACCCACCCACTCCACACACACACACACAAATGTCTAAACTGAAAAACAGCTTTCAAGTCACGTGGACCAGCTCCTGGTCTAGCGTAGGGTGGCCACAGGATGGGGTAACCATAAGCAGGCAAGGGATCTGCCCCACAAAAGGTGCAGCTGGCTTTGGGGAGGATGAGGACAGACCCAGGCTGTCCTAAACAGCAGATGCCACAGCGGTGCTGGCCACAGGATCAGTGCTTGGCAGTGACGGCCCCCTTTACTCCTCCATAGACCACAAAACAGAGTCTCTCCTCACTCCTCTTCTACAGATGAGGACACTGAGGCAGAGAGAGGCCAAATAACAGGCCTAAGTCACACGCTGAACAGGAGCCAGCACTGTCCTGCTGGACACGACGGTTCCCAGTGACGTCTGCCTTCAGGACCTAAAACCTGTGGGCTTGCCACTCACGTGGCGAGAAGGGATTACAGACAGGATTAAATTAAGGATCTTCAAACAGAGAGATGATCCTGAACTGTCCGGGTGAGCTTGTGATGAGGCAGAGTCAGAGGGAGGCTGGAGGATACCATGTGGCTGGCTGTGACAGTGGAGGCTGGACCCTGAAAAGGGACCGGGCAGCCTGGATCCCTGCAAAGGTGGGAGCCCCCACCCACCCCCAAATACCTGAGCCCCCAGGAGGAACTGTCCTCACCAATACCTTGACTTCCACTTGGGGAAGCCCATCTCAAATTTGACCTCTAGAACTGTAGGAGTCTACATTTGTGTTGTTCTAAGCTACACGTTGTGGTAATTTGTCACAGTAGCCAAAGGACCCTGAGACACACGTCCCAGGCCCAGGTGTACCAGAGCATAGACTAGGGCTCCCTCCTCTGCCACTTCCTGGCTGTGGGATTGTGAACAAAGTACTGCTCCTCGTCCATAAAATAAGTATCGGAAAAGCTGTTTGTCGCTGAACTGTGCCTGACAGAATTGCATTCACCAACTCCACTGACTCCACCAAACACCATCACCTACTGTGGAAAGAATAGAAAATATTACCCGGAGTCCACACTATTCATCCATCCGTTTATGCTTTGTTTTTCTGTCTTGTACTTGAATCCTGGGGTACCTTACCACTGAGCCATATCCCCATCCCCTTTTATTTTTTTCTCACTAAGTTGCTGAGGCTGGCCTTGTACTCCTGAGCCTCCTGCCTCAGCCTCCCAAGTCTCTGGGATTATAGATAGTGCCATTTCACCCAGCTGTATGCAATTTTAACAACACTTGTAATTTAGATGCTCTTGTCACGGAGCTGTGCATGTGGCCCCCGTTATGCTGTGGTACCTTGGATCTACTCCTTGAGGTTGGTGTTTGAGGTACTCATTTTACAGCTTACAAAACTGAGGTTCAGCATGGCTGATGACTTGGCCAAGCTGAGCGTTGGGTGTGGTCCAGTGGCAGAGGAGGGGTAGGGGAGACTCACTCGAGAGCACACAGCTAGGCTACACTCAGACCAGACAGCCCAGGTCCTACGACCTCCCATGCCAGCCTGCACTGGGCCTGGGCTAGAGCCAGTGACTGCAGCTGGGGGCACAGTGAGTGGGGCAGCATCAGCCCCACAGACGCCCAGCTTGGTGGGACCACATCGAGGAGGAGGCAGTGATGCTGTAGGTAGATTCTAAAGTGACAGCTGACTCAAAACAAAGCCCAAGGGCTGGGGCTGTAGCTCAGTGGTAGAGCACTTGCCTCACATTCACAGGCACTGGGTTCTATCCTCAGCACCACATAAAAATAAATAAATAAAATAAAGCTAAAAAAAAACCAAAGCCCAGTAGTTGCACTCCCAGAAATCCATCAACAACCCAACCATGCCAAAGATGCTCCGTGTTCCCATGTCACATGGAACTGGGTTCTACACTGTTCTTGCCCACAAGAGTGGCTGAGGGACATTCCAGAATCAAATGGGAAGCAGGAACACCTCTCCCCAGAGAACTGTTCTCTATCTCTGTCTCATGGCCCAGGCTGCTCCCTGGTCACTGTGACCACCACTGAGGCCCCCAAACCTTCTCATTTCCCCTTTGGGTACACGTCGCTGCTCCAGAGCAAAGGTGTCCAGAGTTTCTTTGGAATGAGAAAAAGAAAGGATGCCGCCGCAGAGGTGCGAACATTTGGGATCTATTTTTGAGAATGGTCCTTCCCAATGCCGGGGAAACTCGGTTCTTGTTCAGTGAGCATGTGTGACGGCTGCATCCCGAGTGGGATGCCAGTAATGATCTAGGGTGGCCCAAGAGTCGGCCACCGAGTCCCTCTCAGAGTGTAGCTGTTTAAACAGATCAGTCTGCGTCACAAAAATCCCAGACTAGGGACTGTGGGGCTTTAGTGGAAAGTGAGTGGACCCTTGATCTGGAGAACTTGTCCCACCCAGTTCTCTCCCTAGAGGTGGGCGGTGAGGGGCTCCCTGAGATCTCAGCAGCCTGCAGGAGCTGTGGGATCTCTCTTAAACCCTCCTGCAGTGAGGCATCTACTGTCCCCATCACACAAATGAGAAAACCAGGGCACAAAGAAGGGATAACACGAAGCAGCGGGGTGTGGAGCCTGGGGAGGGGCCGGAGCCTGCACCCGATCCCCCGGGGGAGCCTGTGGCTTCGGAGCCTCCACAGTAATAGATGCGATGCTGTCTGTGCGAAGCGGAGTGCTTATTGTCCAAGTCAAGTTTTCTGTGGCGCCAACTTAAGGGATAAAGAGGAGCTAAACCTTTTCCCAGTCCAGCTGGGCGGCTCACACATGCAGATGAGGGTGGTGTCCGAGACACAATGGAGCCCCAGGGGATGGTTGGGGTCTGATGACATCACTCTGTCCCTCATTCAGCAAGTGGTTTTCTGGGCGCCTCTTTGGTGCCAGGCTGAGCAGGAGGGGTAAGCACCATGCCTCGGAGGCCATGGAAAGCTCCGTATGGGCTTTAGAAAGCTCACCCTTTGGGGACACTAATGGGGTGGGCTAGGGGACATCAGATTGGAGAGGTGGCAGCAGCACGGATGGGGCAAGCCCAGTGCTCAACAGCAGGGTCTCCTCCATGAGGCTGGGCTAAGGCCCTCCCCAGCTAACTAGCCCCTGGTGGCCTCTCCTACGGCATTTGCAATCCTAATACCCTTGAATGTGGCACCTCCAAACGTTGGAGCACCAGTGTGGAGCACCAACCTGCAGCCCGGCAACATGAGGGCCTGTCAGAAATGCAGGACCCTGGCCCCACCCAGGCTGACGGAGCTGGGCGGCTGACTGACCCAGATCCCCAGAGGACTCCATTGAAGCTGGAGCTCATCGCTGCAGGCACATGGCACACCGGACAGATGCTTACCGAGTACTGGCCAGGTACCAGGTGTGCAGGACACTGGCTGGGCGGGGAGGAACAGGTCTAAGCACAGAGGACAGAGAGCTCATGAAGAGGTGACAAGGATGAAGAAAACCCACACTGGGCGGCTGGAGAGTGACAGTCTTCTCAGCGGAGATGATATTTCACCTTGAAGTTAAAGGTCAAGAGGGAGCCAGCCAGTCCAAGACTGGGGGCAGGGGTGCACCAGGCAGAGGAAAAGCACATAAGAGGGTTTGTGGGGCTTGGCAGTGTGCTGGATGAACCGACAGGCATGCGAAGGGGAGAGGAAAGTGCCACCTGCAGGCCGGGCGCGTCCCCCAGGAGGCCCAATTGACACCTCTGTCAGGCCCAGATCTGACCAAAGCTTCCCTGAGAGCCTGCTTGCCAGTGGTTTTACAGTCACTGAAGCAAGGCTTCGAGTCACGGCATCTTCCATAGGGGGACGCCTTCCACTGGTACTGCTTCGTTTAATCCCACAGTGACCCCGGAGGGGGCTACAGCCAACATCCCCACTCACTTGAGACAGACTCCGAAGCACCTGCGCCCCGCCCCTCCGCCCCATGCCCCACCTCTGCTGGCCTTCTTCCTATTTCTGCTTCAGACCCTGCAGGTGACATCCAGGCTCTGAGCTCAGACCCAGTGCAGGTCTCCAACCACTTTAGGAAGAGCCTCTGGATATTTGCTATCGATTTTTCTAAAACCGCACTTCTGAGCCAGGCGCGGTGGTGCACCCCTATAATCCCAGCACTTAGGGAGGCTGAGACAGGAGAATCGCGAGTTCAAAGCCAGCCTCAGCAAGGGAGAGGTGCTAAGCAACTCAGTGAGACCCTGTCTCTACATAAAACCCAAAATAGGGCTGGGGATGTGGCTCAATGGTCGAGGACCCCTGAGTTCAATCCCCGGTACCAAAAAACAAAACAAAACCTGCACTTCTGCATCCCAATGTGTAAAAAATAATCTATAGGCTTTAAACCAGACCTTCCTGGTGCACTAAAATTAGACAAGGAAGGGAGCCTGGGAAAGAGAAGAGAGGGCCACGGGTCTTTTCTGACTCTTAGCTGCCTTCAAACTAGGAGAGAAAAAAAAAAAACAAGTTTCCTTGGCGGGTAGAGTACAGACATGTTAAAATCACAAAAGAAGGGCATCTTCAAAGCCATCTGCAGGGTGGGTTTGTAAACCCAGGTTATCTGGGCCTCAGCAGCATGTGTAATCTGCTTTTTCATCTCGTTTACACCCTGAACCTGGGCAGCCAGCAGGACCCGGGTCTCCCTGCCCCACCTCCATGCCTCCTGACCACAGCCCAGAAGCTCTTGTTAATTCCCACCATCCTGTTCAGCCTCCAGAGTGGTGGGAGGGAGCTGGCTGGTGGGGCTGGAGTGGGAGGAAGAGGCTGCTGGACTAAGGACTGGCCTGAAACCCAGCCCAGGCTGCCCACAGATGCGCATCAGGTTGTGGAGGGCTCTCATGGCCGAATACCCACCAGTAGGGATTTAGCTTAATAACTGTTCAAAATCCAAATGACAAACCTGGTATCAGTCATTAGACAAGACACGGATGATTGTATACTACCGTCACTGTCTGCTGCTATTAATTTATTTATTTAGTTGCTGGTACTGGAGATTTGACCCAGGGGTGCTTAACCACTGCCCTTTTTATTTTTTATTTTGAGAGGGTCTCACTAAGTTGCTGATGCTGATCTTGAACTGGCAATCCTCCTGCCTCAGCCACTAGGATTAAAGGCATGTGTCACCACGCCTGGCCACTGTTAACATGTTTACAAAGAACGCGGGTTGCCAAAGCATAGAAAGTCTGGCTCCATCTTGTGAAACTAGCATGTAAATATAAACATGACTTGGAATGTTGAGCTAATAAGGACCACTTTGACAGCACCCTTACCATAACGCTATTGTTACATGTAGATGAGGAAGCAGGCTTTGTGATAGCAAAACCGTGCCCAAGCTCATCAACAAAGGTAGAGCTTCTATTTGTGTGTCACATAAATGGTGAAACATAAATTTTGACCTCCTGATATTTTAGGAGGATTAACCACATGAAAGTACAGATTTTGGGTGATTTTGACCTACAAAAAATTGCAATTTCACGTGGTTCAACCTATTACATGTACATAGTTTATGAATAATCTTTAGCTTATAAATCAATAAAATTATAAACAAAAGGCATGTATTGTTAAGTTGTGCGCATATTTAGGGGGTAAGTGGTCAGAAACGTCTCAATGGAATGAATGATGAGTGTAAACACCTGAGCTCACTCTCTGGCGCCAAAGGAGCCTTCCAAATGCCCTTCCCTCACGTAGAGAATTATCTTTTCTTAAACTCTTCAGATCTGACTCTGCAGTGTAAACGCTGTGTGGTCTTGGACAGTTACTAAGCCGCTCTGAGCCTCAGTCGGCTTAGCTGTGGGATGGAGATAAGGATGGGACCTATCCCGAGGACTATTGGAAGGATGAAGGGGTGTCAGGAACACAAACCACCAAGCACATCACCTGCGACAAGTCACATGGCCCACAGTGGTGGCTTCAGTGCCATTTCTAACCTTCATGAGCACCTTGCAGGGAACTCACCACAGTGGGTGCCTCACCTAGCACAGATCAGAGAGGTTAAATATGTGTCTTACCTCACACAGGTAACAACACAGAGTCTCCTGTTGACCTGTTTGCTGTGTCTAGGCCATGGTCTCGCGTCCACTATGTAGTTCTAACACGTCCTGTCACCACTGGGGCGGCCCCTGGGGGTATGAATAGCTCCACTCCCCTGCGCTAGGGCCGCACGCTGTGCCCAAGCTGCAAACTCCCACTAGAATGCAAGTTGCCTGTAGACCTTCTTCTTCTTGCTTCTCTCCCCAGGCATTGCCCTGCCTGGTTCTAAACAGGTGCACATCAAAAGAACTGGTATGGTCAGAATTACTCTCAAAAGTCCCATAAATCCAGCACAGAATGCAGTGAACAGGGTTTGTGCCTGCCTCCCGTGCAGGGGTGCAGGGAGAGGGACAGATGACGGACAGGAATGCGCAGGGATTCCACCCACTGTAGATGAGGCAAGAATAACAGGAAGGAACAGACGTGGATGACCGGGGGTTCCTGTGCACCCGTGAACCTGCAAGCGACGATTCCCCTGCCTAGGCTGCACTCGTTAGATCTACAGTGAAAGGTACGCTTGATGGAATTTTTCAGTATTTTTAAAATGCTGATGTAAATATGAAGATTAGGAAAAAGAGGGAGTAACACACAGAAGCTCTTGAGACTGAGGTAGCCTTAGATGTATGTTTCTAAATTACCAGAGGATCACAGGCTCTCTAGTAATTCTCACCTGAGAACCTCACACACATTTTCTCCAGCCACTAAGCTCCATTCAGACTGGGTCTGGGGACTCAAGCCCAGCAGGGACAGAAGAGCCTGGGTCTGGGGACTCAAGCCCAGCAGGGACAGAAGAGCCCCTGGCACTCTGATGGTTGGAACAGGGAGGTTCAAGGAGCAGTGACGTGGTGAGAGTTGAAGCCAAGGCGCACGCAGCCAGGCAGGCTCCTAAATGAGCCCAGCGGCCAGATCTGGGGTCCTGTCGCAACAGAGTCCACACTATCGCCATAACAATACAGCCACGGTGTCACTCAGGAAGGCCAGCCAGGCACAGCCACATCCACCAAGATTCAGAGAAGATCAAAATCTAGATAAAGCTTTGGATTTCAAATGCTGGTGATTAATTTGAATTTTTTTTTTTTTAGCTGATAGAGCCAAACAGAACACATCTGGGCTGAATTTGGCCCACAGTCCTTCAGTCTACAATGTTTGGGTTAAAATTCGGAAAGGGATTCGTCACAGCAGCCTTCAGAGCTCTCTATTTCATGGGACCAAGTGGCCAAGTTTCCTGATCCTAATCACATTTCAGGATTCACCAAAATTGGGCAGTAGAGGGGGAAAACGTTTCACCAAGTTCCACGTCAATATGGCTAATCAGATAGAACATTCCAAATCCACAGATTTGGAGATTAGCTTAGCAGCCAAAGTTCAGTCTGGATTCCTGTAAGGCAAACCCGGAAGCCTGGGTTGGGTGGGGGTAGGAAAAGACTTGAAGGGAAAACATTAAGGTGTAACACTACCTGAGGAGGTGGATCACAGGAAGGACCACCCACAACCTATTAGAACACAGAGATTTGTTTGACTTTCATCTCTGGAAAAGAAACCGAGGAAACACCAGACGTAGAGACATCCAGAATTTCTACGTATATGCTCATTATTAGGTTAGTATGTGGACCCCAACTGTTGCATCTGCTCAGACTGCACGCTTTCCTCTGTGAGCTGAACCCCTCTTCTTCCCATTAATGCCCAGTCTCTCTGGACTACATGGTTCCCATGGGAACCCCTGGTGTCCAGATGGCCCAATGCCTTAATACAAGGAGGGGTCACCTGGCCTGGGCTGAGCTAACCAGAGCCTCCATCAAGTTCCAGGACTTCAAGCCATTTGGCAGGTGGAGGGCTTCAAGGCTGCTTTTCCCAGTGTGGGAAGACCTGTCTTGCATAAGTTCCCTGCTGGGAGAATGCCACTGACCCATCTCTGGTTCCAGAGGACTCTAGAGGCGCAGGAGGAGAGCAGTCCTTCCCATGGACTGGTCACGCAGCCCTTCCTTGGCTTTAGAGGGGCTCTGGGGTCGGTTTCCTCTGGTGGTTTTCGGTCAGGACAGCTGTGAGGAAGACAATGGGCAGTGCCTTCAGGCAAGGACGTCGTGGCTCCCATGACCTACTTGCTCTCCAACCACACCATCTACCTGGAACTCCATGGGGACCCAGGGAAGTCACGTTGCCTGTCACCAGGCACGGAGTGCCTGCTGGCAAGTCCTTCCTCCCAGGCCATCCAGCCACCCAGCAAGGGACCTTTCTTCCCTTTCATGAGCACAGACCTCGAAACAGCATTATCCCAATCTGGTTTTTTCTTCCTTGTGACACAAAGTGCCTTCTTTAGGCAAGGGACTCTTGGCAGGAGGGAAAGTTAGTTGTCTCAAGTGAAGAATGTAAAATTTTTTATTTAGCTCCAAAATAGCTTGGGGAGGAAAAAAACAATGATAGATTTGTTGGGGGCTCCAAGGGGGGTCTACAGGTGGGCGTGTGTTTAAAATAAAAGCTCCATGTACTGCAGGGAAGCTGGCAGGTCACTATCTTTGGGCAATGAAGGTATTTCTAAAGCGCACCCTGTGTCCACTAGAGAACTCGAGGTTCCCAGCTATCTATCGCCCTCCCCACCCTCCATAAATTGGAAAACTGGAAACTTAAGAGAAATCAACTTCTTGCCATAAGTGATTGAAGTCCAGATGTGGCCATCCTGGAAAACAAACCACAGCTGTTTCCAGATTGCTTCCTGGGGAGCAGCGGAGCTGGGCAGCAGCTTCTTCCCTGGGGAAACCATGCATTTGGAAGAGGGGCTTTTCCAGAGACTGTGCCCCAGACGCACTGTGGTGATAGAAGACTCCGTCTCGCTCCTGAGTCCAAGGTAGGCACAGCGTGGTGTCAGGGGACCTCTGTGGACTGCAAGCACAGCCTGGTAAGAAAGGACTGGATACAGAGCAGGGAGGGAGAAAGGAGCCCTGCAGGAGAGAGCCTGGCCAACACCGCCTCAGCCAGATGCCAAGGTCCTAAGGCTGACGTCACAGTGGCAGGTCAGGCTGATGGCTGTGTGTCCTTGGTATGTTGTGATGTCTTGCCCTCCTTCAGCTCAACACCTTTCCATTTGTGAGAGCAACACTAACTGTTCCATATTGAGAGACAGTCTGCCAGACCCCTGACCAGGACTCTTCAAAACTTACAGTGTCGCCAAAACAAAGCAACTTGGAAATGTGAAATCCTAGATAGGATCCTGGACATGGAAACCATCAGGGAAAGCAAAGGAAATCTGTAGGAAGTACAGACTTTAGTTAATAATGATGCACTAATATTGCTTGTTTAAGTATAGCACATATACAATACTAACATAAGATGTTCATAATATAGAAAACCTGGCATGGACTTTAGGGGCATTCTCTGCACTATCTTTGTAATTTTTATGTTGTTCTAAAATTTGAAAGTTCATTTTAAAAAGAAGTAAATATTGTGACTTTATCTGTTTTTCATTTGGTTGAAGAAAAAAAAATTGTCAAAATGGATTCAGAAAGCCAAATGCTCCTTGCTAGATTTAAGACTTAACTTAGATCATGATTTATGAGCTTCCTCAGTCAAGCATATCTTCTTTTCACTGCTGATTCTTATTATATATTTAAGATCTTAAACCCTTAGTAATATTAGTTCTATCTTTACTTTTTCCTCTTTATATAAGTTATACCTGCTGTTTTGTAATTAACCTATTGTCTTTTCCAACCTCAACACCTGGTTAACAAACATTGTACATTTAATTCTTTCCATTTGAGTAACGTTTGTGTGGTTTCCGTCTTCCTAACCGTACCTGACAAACTTCACAAGTCATTCAGTCTACAAATAGGGGCAAAGCTGCTTTGGGAGAGGGCACACGTTGGAACAAGACCACCAGAATCCCTGGCGAGAAGCTTCTAGTCCGCTCAGGAGATAGTAAGCATAAAACCAACAAACAACCTTCCAGGTACAGACCTTCCATGTGAAGGTAAGACGGGGTGGTGCCCTGGAGAGAAGCTCCAGGTGTCTGTGTTTGAGGTCTGGTGTGCTCTTCAGAGACCAGAGGGATGAGGAGCTAGCCACCTTCAGACTTGGCAGGAAGGCACAGCTGGTCCAAAGGCCCAGAGATGGACAAGAATTCATCTAGCCTGGCATGGTGGCACACACCTGCCATCTCAACCACTCCAGAGGCAGTGGCAGGAGATTCCCAAGTTCAAGGTCACTGAGCAGCTTAGCAAGACCATGTCTTAAAACAAAAAACTAAAGAAGAGATTGAGAAGATTTTGCTTAGAGGCAAAATGCTCCAGGGTTCAATCCCCAGCATTGAGGAAAGAAAAGAAAGCCAGAGAAGGAGGGAGGGAAGGAGGGGGAAGGAAGAGCTGATCTGAGTGAGGAACAGGAAGGGGCCAGGGGTCTCAAGAGCAGGGAGCAAGGTAATAAATGGAAGGAAGTGAGTTCAGAGCCATGCAGAAAGCTGAACATGGAGGTCTTTGGGGCCAAGGTAGGATGCTCAGCTTTTGTTCTCTCTGAAATGGAATGTCACTGGAGGATTTTAAATCAGCAGCGATATGATCTAGTTGACTGGACTGTGGAAGAGTTGGGGCAGTTTGGGTACAAGGACAAGATAGAAGTCTGGTTAGGATCCATCAGTCCAAGCAAAAGATGATGAGTGTCAAACCCAAGATTCAGGATGGGTGTGGAGAACAGCGGGCGCCGGAGGAATCACGGGCCTGTGGCACATAGTGTGCCGCTGGCCATGTGGGCAGCAGGTCTGGGAGTGAGCTGGCGAGGAGGGACGCTGCTCTGACCGGATCGTGTTGGATCTAAAGCACCTTCAGCATCCTGGTAGAGATGCAAACTTCCAGAAGAAGATCCCGGCAGGAGATCTGCTAGAAGGCCATCTGCCTAGCGGAGGTGCTTGAGGACCACAGGACGGCCAGCACACGGCCTGTGAACACAGGAATGAGACAGGCCTGGGTCTCAGACTCCAGGGTGGAGAAAGCCAGAAGAGGAGATTGGGAAGGAAGCGCCAGCGGGCTGCAAGGAGAACACGGGGTACGTGGGGACACAGGAATCCAGGAGGTGTTTCAAGGAGAGACTGCCAATCACCCTGGATGCTCTCAGAGGTCAGGTGCACCGAGGATGGGAAGGAGGCTCTCATGAGGAGGGCTGCCCGCGCTCAGTCATCTCAGCACAGCGACGGGACTCCGAAGAGAGAAGTGGATGGAAAAGACGTGGGGTCACTGACTTCCGGTCACTCTTCCACATGGTGACTTCCGGTTACTCTTCTACATGGCACTCTGTGAAGGGAGCAGAGAAGCCATGGGGTGGAGGGGCCTGGCCCAGGGCGGCCCCTTTAACAGGGTGATGTGAGACTCAAGTGTGGAATTCCATAGCAGTGGTTTCCACTGGGTGATTTTGTCCCACGGGGACATTTGGCAATGTCTGGAAACATTCGTGGCTGTCACCCTGGAGGGGACCACCACTGGCATGGAAGACAGGCCAGGGATGCTGCTCAACACCTGCAACCCCGGGACCATCCCCACCACGGGGACAGCTTGGGCCCCAAGATCAGCAGGGCCGAGCACAGGGACCCATGGTCTACCCCATAGAGGCCATGGGGTGGGAGACAGTGCAGAAAGGAGAGGAGGGGCATTTGAGGAGTGAGGTCCCCGGAAGGCGCCTGGCAGCACAGACCAGGACCAGGGCAGGAGTTTGCCCGAGGAGGGGACAGGGCATCTCTGCACGAGTCGGGAAGGAGGAAAGCCGCACTACTTAATCTGCCTGCCCTACGCCTTCCAGAGAACCAGAGTCCACTGCTCCTACGAGGTGACAGAGGCCACGTGGCCTGCCTCCTGGACCTGATTTGCTGGGCTTGGGATGGTCCCTTATCCCAGCTGGTCGGACGCCATGCTTCTTCCTGGGAACCGGAAGGGCCATGAGCTCTGGTTGCCTCTGGGGGGCCATGATTGAGAGGCAGCAGGAGCTGCCTCAGAGACAATGGCTCATGTCAAGCACAGAAAAGCACTGGAAGGGGCGGTGGCTCCCCCACCTGCCTTGACTCCCACAGGACCCTTAGATCCTTTTTTTAAAAATTTTTTGTGCGTAAGCTAGTTCAAGTAAGTGTCTGTTGCTTGTAACCAAATTATACTTGACAAGACTATGTTCACTGTTGAAAGTCTGGGGAGGACTAAAAACAGAAACTTTTAGGAAAAGGATACAAGTAAATATGTGGATGTCTGTTGGCTGGGTGGTAACTAACCACACCTGTCCAACTGGCACTTGTCTGTACTTCTTAGTGATAAGATGGAATCTTGAACTTGGCGATGGATGTTTCACAGGGATAATCTGCCTTCGAGTGAGGCCAAGAGAGGAAAGCAATATTGAGAAACAAAGAATGATTCCTGATGGCTTTTTTAAGCCTCTGGATCAAGCCATGCCTGAAGCCACTGACCTTTTCAACAATATGAGCAACAAATTCCTTCCTTTATCTAAGTTAGATCACATAGAGTTTCTGCTCACTTGCAGTTAAACTTCATGAAGCTTCAGAGCCTGTGCGAAAGGATCCTAACAAGGCTCCTTTTCAACCTTCAGCCACGGCTGGTGAGCATACGAGAGCTGGCTGGACCGTGTTGGCATGTGGCCCCTTTTCAATTTGTCTGAGGAAAGAACACATTAAGTTCTACCTGCACTCCAAGGGTTAAGAGAGGGGCAAAGAGGAGAGCCTAGGAGGAAGACGTTCTTTCTGAAGAACGGGGACATTGTTGGCACCAGAAATGCCTGGCCAGAAAGGAGGGCTGCGTTGGCAGGGCTTGGCCAGCAGCTGGTGTCCAGAGCCGCAGAGTGCAGGGCAGGCTGCCATTCAGCCCACGAGTGGGGTGGGGATCTTAACCTGGCCAGCTCCGGGCTACCTTTCTCTTGGCCCTGGGTAACATCCTGCTTTCAGAGGGAAGGAGCTTTGTGAAAGACGAATCCCGCGGCTCACTGCACGGCAACCTCTCCACAAACCCTGTTTTTGCCACATGCAGCGTGGATGAGTGGGACGGCAACAGTTCCGATTTATTTTATACAGAACAGGGTCCTGATGATGCGCAGACCTCGGCAAGGCCGGTGGACTTCACTGAGCACAGAGGAGTGAAGGACTTCTTCCAAGATGCTGGACCGACTCCCTGGTGTCCCCCATCCAGGCTGGCTGCCAGTGGCTGTTGGCTAACTTGTGGACCACAGAGCAGCTGTGGGCCCAGGATGGTCCCCTTGCAATGAGGTTCCTGCACGAGGCCCTCTGGGTGAGGAGCGGCCATGCCCCACCAGTGCTTTGCTTCCTTCTACAGGGGAACTTTTTTTTTTTTTTGGTGCCAGAGATCAAACCCAGGGTGGTTAACCACTGCGCCTCATCCCCAGCCCTTTTTAAATTTGAGACAGAATCTCACCAAACTGCTCAGGGTCTTGCTAAGTTGCTGAGCCTGGCCTTAAACTTGTAATCCTCCTGCCTCAGCCTCCCGAGTGACTGAGATTACTGGCATGTGCCACCATGCCCGGCAGGAATATTCTTATTTGTAGAAATTCAAAACCATGGGCCACGTGCTGTGGGCATGGCTGTAATCTCCACCCAGAGACTGGGAGTTCTGAGTGAAGCAGGAGGATCCCAAGTTCAAGGCCAGCCTTGGCGACTTAGTGAGATCCCACCTCAAAATTAAAAGAGGGGGTTCTGAGGAGTAGCTTGGGGGCAGCACACTTGCCTAGCACGTGCAGGCCCAGGGTTTAGCCCCCACTACCACAAATAATAATAATAATTCCAACCTGTTCCCAGCCATCAGTTTTGGACCAAATCCATGAACATCACAGGCATCTCGTGAGGCCCCACTTCTGCCTGAGGGAAGTGACTGAGGAGACTGTCCGAATGCTCTGGAGCCCTCCCCCTCGTCCCACAGACCCAGCTTGAGCAGAGCAGGGCTGCTCAGCCTCGGCACTACTGACGCCCCGGTTCTGCTCAGGGGAGTCAGGATTTGCAGGAGGGGTCCTGGCAAACCAGCAAGGCCCCAGAGTGTCCTCCATGTGCACAGATGTCCCGTGGGAATCACCCTGGCTGAGAGTGGAACTTGGCCAAGAGGACTGGGACTCAGGACACACACTGTTCAGGGAGAGGGTACCCAGCACAGGTCTGTCTGAGGAGCACCCCTCTTGTCCAGTGCTTCTCAACAGCAGATGGCCCTGGGGACTTGGTTATCACAACTGGAGAGCTACAGGGGCAGAAGCCTGGATGCTGCTCCCACAGAGCACAGGACAGTCCTCACCCAAGGGAGCTATCTAGCCCCAAGTGCCAGTAGTGCCCAGGCCGAGAAGGCCTGCGCTAGCCACAGCTGGGTCTGGGAGGAAGGCTCGGGGCGGCTTCTCCATCTGCGGTCTTTCAAGAGCCCAGCGGTGCCTCTGAAGGCCACCAGGGAAGCCAGACGGAGGGCACAGGGTTCTCACTGGTTCACGGCCTTGGACCCTCTGAGACTGGTAAGAATGCTCGGGCCCTCTGCTGCGTCCGTTCCAGAGGATGCCTTGAGGACCTGCGTCATTCAGGCTTGTTCCTTCCAGAGAGCAGGAACTTGGGAGACAGTGATGGTGTCAGAGATGTAAGATGACAGGGCTTCTCCTTGGTCTCTTGGCTTCTGCTCCTGGTCACGGGATGGCTGCCACATGCCCCTGAGTCTCATTTGGCAACTTCCCAAGCTGGAAAGAGTGGGGGCTCCCCTTACCAGTCTCTCTGCTATTGCCAGCGAGGAGTGTCTTTGCCAGACGCCACCAGCAATTGTCTCCTTATATCTCATTGGCAAGAGGTAGGCTCATGGAATTCTGGGGAGGTGGGCTTCTGGTATCAGTCACCTGGTGGAGGTGGGCTCTGCCTGCGGGGGACCTGGGAGGCTGCCACCAGCTTGGCCACTCCTCCTGTGGAGATGTGGGGTCTGTATTCCCTCCTCTTGGATCTGGAAGGCTTGGAGCTATTTCCATGAACCAAATAAGAGGGAGCTGACACTGTGTGACTTCTGTGACCTGCGAGAAGCAGGAAAAGGCTAGGCAGCTTCTGCCTGGTTCCCTCAAGATGGTCACTCTTGGGAAAGCCAGCTGCCACTAAAAAGTATCAGCACCTGAGACCACGTGTGTGAGTACTAGTCAGCAGTCACAGCACACAGCCGTCGGCCATCCTCAGCAAGTCACCACGGATGTGATGGAGCCACCTTAGACCCTCTAGTCCAGCCCATCTGCCACCTGAGCACCACCGCGTGCCCTTAACTGGTGCCACAGGAACAGAAGAGTAGCCCCGCTGGGCCCTGTTCAAAGCTCCTCCCTCATCATCCATGGGATGTAATAAACAGCTGTGGTCTTAAGTGGCTTCATTTTGGGGGACTTTGTTTGCAGCAGTAGATACCTGGAGCGGGTAACCAGCAAGTCCATCGGTCACAGGCCACCTGTGGGAGCAGAACTGTTGCAAGTGCTTATAAAGTAATTCCTAGGGACTCTCTGACATGGTGGGGGGTTAAGGGAGGTGAGGGGCTCTTCAGGGAGTCTGCCAAGCGTGGTGGGGCAGCTCTGGAAGTACGACCTCGTTTTGTTCAGGATATCCTCCTATGTTAGATAGCACAGGGAGGCTCCCCTCTATCAGAAAAAAACTTAAGGAAACTATTTGGGTAACTCGAGTAGCAGTGAGGTCAACAACCTATAATGCCTCAAACGAGAATACAAGGAAAACTGGTATTGTTGGATAGGGATAATCACGAATCCACACTGGTCTCTACTCAAGTAAATTCTATATTAAAAATCTCTGTATGGGGCTGGGATTGTGGCTCAGTGGTAGAGCGCTTGCCTTGCATGTGTGAGGCATTGGGTTCGATCCTCAGCACCACATAAAAATAAAGATATTGTGTCCATCTACAACTAAAAAAAAATTAAAAAAAAAAAGAATCTCTGTAATTGCCATTTTCTACAAAGTTTTAGGCAAGTGATCAAGAGAAAAGCCTCCAGATTAGGGGTGCCTGAGCTCAAAGCCACCCCGTATCCTCACGCCCCGGAGGCACGGTGGTGAGTGCCTGCTGCTGTGGCCTGCTCAGCCCCTGTTCCCTTCTCCTAGAAAGACACCTTGATTTTTTTTTTTAGAAAATGTGGTTGATCGATCACAAAAACAACCCAGATCTTCAGGCCATGTATCTACGTCCCTTTGCAGTGTGACTTCACAGCCCTCCCAACAAAAGTGGAGCCTGTTTCCCTTCCCTTGAGCCTGGGCTGGCCTGGGTCTCACTCTGACCAGCAGATTGTTCCAGCAATGAGTGCCAGAGTCAAGCCTGTTCTCAAAGGCAGGTGCCCTCCTCCCTGCCGTTGGACCTCTCGGTGACGTGAGAGCAAGCCCGGGCCAGCCTGCTGGAGGATGGAGGCCCTTACAGGCAGAACCAAAGTCCCCGGGCCTGTAGCCAGCCAACCCTGAGAAGACCACCACAGTGACTGGAAAGCATGAGGGCACCCTGCTGGGACAGAAGGACTGTCCAACTAAGTCCTGCCTGAATTACCAACTCACAGCATCACGGGCTCAGTAGTGGTCACTGTTCTAATCCTCCAGGTTTGGGGTGGTTTGCCACGTGGCAGGAGTCATCCCGTTTGAGCAATGGCTCCTCCGTGTCTCAGCACATGTGGTGCAGGCGTGTCGTGCCAACACAGTCGCACCTGCCCATCAGCTTGAAAGACAAGACCTTGACCACGCCCAAGACGGCCGCTAGGATTGCGGAGCTGCTAGACCCCAGCCCAGCTGTCCACACCCTCCGCCAGCGTGTGGAAGTCTGAGAATGAAACCGCCCTGGAGGAAGGTGCACCAAGAGGCAGAAAGATCCCAGCTTTTATTGGAGCTCCTCAATCCGAGCCTGAGGCCAGGCTGCTTTGGTCTTGTGACTCACATAAATGAACACATTCCCCTGGGCTTCTGCCACTTGCAACCAAAAGATTTCTGGCACACAGACAAGTGATCCCTGCCACCCAAGCCTCAGTTCCTCCCTCCACAAACTAGAAGTAACAGTAGAACCCACAGCACCCAGGCTTGCCGTGATGGCAAATGCCTGGTGTTGAGTAAGCCCTCAGTAGATGACACGGTCGCAGCCGATGATTAACACTATTGATTGTAATCTGCTTGGGGAGGGGGTGGTTTTGTTTGTTTTGTACCAGGGGTTGAACCTAGGGGTGCTTACCCACTGAGCTACATCCCCAAATCCTTTTGCTTTTTTATTTTAAGACAGGTCTCCCTAAGTTGCAGAGGCTGGCCTTGAACTTGCAATCCTACGGCCTCAGCCCCCCAAATTGCTGGGATTACAAGTGTGTGCCATCATGCCCAGCTCATTCATTGTAGTCTGAATGCAGAGACACCAGAATTGGAAGGCATTTCCCAGACTTCAGGGACAAGGCCTACCTCTGGGCTACTGTCCGATCGTTTCTTTCATTAAACCACCCCCTCCGGAGCAGAGGTAGGACAGGTGGATTGGAGGGTCTGAGCCTTGATCTTGAACCTCTGACCTCTTAGAGACGATTGGGGTGATAAGGTATGTGACCCATGGATAATAAAGGATCCTTTCTCTAGCTGTAGGTTCTTCCAGCAGAACTCTAATCCAGTGGCTCTCGAATGTTTAAGTCCTCAACAAATTGTGGTCCAGCGCACAGAGACAAATGAAAGCTAATAAGCAATATCCCCCTTCCTAGGGCAGGTGTGCTGTCCTGAGGACATTTTCCACTCCTTTCACTATCATTACTATTACTCCTTGTGATAACACCTAATTAAATCCCAGGAGCATGCCGAGTATTATGGTTTGGGTCTGGAATGCTCCCCAAAGACTCGCGTGCTGAAGGCTTGGCCCCCCGGAGGTCACATTCAGAAGCGGGGCTTCAGGAAAGCCATTGGGTCGTGAGGACTCTGACCCCGTCAGTGGGTTGATCCACTGATGGCCTCATAATTTGATAGTATTATTGGTAAGTAGTGAGAACGTAGGAGACGGGGCCTCTTTGAAGAGAGATAGCCAGAGAGATGGCCCCGGGACATGCCCCGGGGGATTATACCTTGTCTCCAGCTCCTTCCTGTCTCTTTGCTCCCCAGCCACGCTCTGCTCACCATGTGCTATCAGCCTCAATGCTCTGCCTCACTCCAAGCCTAAAGTAATGGATGCAGCTCACCATGGACTGAAACCTCTGAAATCATGAGCCAAAATAAAACTTTCCTCCTGGGGTGGTTGTGGCTCAGTAGTAGAGCGCTTGTCTCACACAGGTGAGGCACTGGGTTCGATCCTCAGCACCACATGCAAAATACATAAATAAATAAAATAAAGATTTTTTTTAAATCTTATTTTAAAAAAAAAAACTTTCCTCTCTAAGTTGATCTTCTCAGGCATTTTCTCACTGGGACAGAAACCTAACAGAGCAAGTCATGACCTTCTGTTTGAAAAACACTGCTCTCATCTCTGGGGTTCCTATCACCAACAAGAGACAAAGCCCAGGAAGGACTGTCTTGGCCTCCACAGGGAGAGTCAGGACCTCTGACCATGAAGTGCTCCTCTCGTGGCAAGGATGCCCTGCATGGAGAGAAAGGCAGATAGAGCTGCACCCAGGTCTTTCCCGGAGGCCAGAGGGTTGCCTCCTGTGCCCAAGGAAGACTTCTACCTTCAAAGCACAGAGAACTAGCTGGAGCCAAAAGACAAAGTTTGTTCTATGCAAAGAGCCTTTCTAGAACTCAGTTAGTAACCAAGACTCCTAGTCTTTTCTCAGTGGACCTGGGTATCCAACAGGTTCCAGTTCATTAACAGAGCCTGTGGAGCACCATGGCTGGGGACCTGAGCTGAGGAGACAGATGACAGTGAGAGAGGGCTTCGGCATGGCTGGTGCTGCCTGTGTGACCAGGGCCAAGAGTCAGCCTCGCCTGCAGCTGGAGAGCGGGAAGTGAGGTAACAGTGAGCATAGACACAAACGCCTGGCACGCAGCACACGCTGGACACTTTCACTTCAAATAGTCACTCATCTGACTGGGTGTAGCTCAGGGGAAGAGCAGCCCTGGGTTCCATCCCCAGCTCCGCAAAACAAAAAGCACAGACACACACACACACCTGGTATGGATGTGTAAACAAATGGTTGCATTTCTTCCTCGAGCTGGCGTGTGCCAGCTGGGGTACCAAGGAGATGGAGAGAGCACAGCTGCGCCACCTCGCCCTCCTTCGGGGCACCTCCCTGAGGCACTCTCGAGTTGGTTTTCCCACTGGTCAGGAAACTCGCTCAGGCCCAGGCCCCCACCGTGTCATTGCAAGGACCTGCATCCCACCAGAGCCTCGCAGGCTAGTCCACGACATCGAAGGAACATGGGTCTGCGGCTTCCGCCTGGGCCAGGTGCACACCCCACCACGGCGTCCAGGCTGCCATCAGGATCCTCCCGGGCTCACTTTCGTCCTCATGCAGTCTGCCTGCAGCACAGCAGCCAGACAGATTGCGAAACCCAGAATCCCACGCGACCACCCACCAGCACATCTGAAATAAAATCTGAAGCCCCTCCCAAGGCGAGCTGGGGGCCCTGCGCCTTCCCAGCCTCTGTGCTCCCTGTGCCCTTGTGTGGCCCCTGTTCTGCTGCTCCAGGGGCCAGGTTGTCCCCTCCCCAAGGCCTCTGCTCTCCCTGCAGCCTGGAGGGCTCTGCCTGAGCATCTTTCTCAGCTCGTCTGGTCACACAGGTCTGAGCTCCGAGGTCACGTCCTGAGAGCAGCCCTCCTGCTGCCCGGCTAACAGGGCCTCCCTGCTCTGGCACCTGCCCTTTCCATTGCCCTGTCCAGATCCTGAGCAGGGTCTGGACTGACCTGTACAGTCATGGTTAGTGTCCATCTTGGCCAACGCCAAGAGCGTAGGGAGCCAGGACCCCAGAGGCCAGACAGTGCTGGGCACACAGGGAGCTCGCCACAGCCTTGGTGGTTGAATGCGTGAGGGAGGGATGTGGCCCTGGCCCGTGTTTTCCTAATCCTGAATTGTGATGGGCTGCAGTCACAGTGGGGTCCTAGCATTTCGCAAACCTGCATGTGACCTTTGAAAATGCAACAGGGGTGAAATTTAAACTCTTTGAGGAATTTAGAGTCTTGCCCTGGAATTTATTTTTTAAATAAATTTGGGTGTTTTGGCTAAAAAAGCATAACAGAGAAAGAAGCCGACATCTGTTCCCAACAGGATTAGTTTACTTGGCTCTCCTGAAAAACTGACAAGTCACTAAAGTAAGATGTCATGAGTCACAAAGGAAACTGTGAGCGAGACAAAGAAAGAGACGGAGAGAAGCAGAGACAAAGCAAGAGACACAGAGACACCCAGCCGCATCCAGGGCCAGCTGCCGTGGACCGCCAGTGCCTGCTCCCTGAGGTTGATCCCAGCTGGGCACGTGGCTCATGGCCCCTGTGTGCAATCTCTCTCTTCCAAGATGACGCCCTCTCTTCCTGGGAACCCATGGGACCATCACACACAGGTGAGAGATGATCAAACCCCACAGACAAGTAGCCGCAGCTGTCTGCCCCGCTCTTGTCTAAACCCTACCCACAGCTTAAGCCACAGCTTTGGTGGTTGGATGGGAGCAAAACAATAAAAAGGTGTAATGCCGAAAAAACAGTCCAAACTCTGTCCCAGCAATCACCAGGTTTTCATGTTTAAAAACAACAGGGAAAAGATCCTTTCTGCCTTTCAACTGAGCTGCCTTCTAGAGCCCTCGCCGTCTAACGTGCAGTGTACAAGCACAAGACCATGGGGCGCCCCACAACACGTCCCAGTAACAGCAGGACACGCTCCAGACCCCGGGTGGCCCGTGGGCTTTGCCCTCACATTGCCAGAGCAGCTGCTTGAGCTTTGGTGCGTCAGAGGCCTGGATCTCTCCGTCCACACTCGGGTCACTCATCACTTCACTTGGGTGTCTGCAAGTCCTGCTCATTCAGCAAGTATTCCTGAGGCCCTACTGTGTGCAGCAGGCCATGGAGCCGTGGCAGGTGAAGGGCCCAGACTAAGCAAGGATCCTGGGCCAGAAGGGCAGGTTTGCCACACCCACGGATGGAGAGCACCCGCCCCACTTGGGGGCTGCAGCCGGGTGGCCTGAGCAAAGCCCTTGTCGCCATGGGGTTTCCACCTGCTCGTCTGGACCTCAGTCTCACCTCCCCACCCAGGGGGTGTGAGAATGAAAGGGGAGGGTGCAGGTGAAGCACCCTGGACCACCAGGACAGAGCCTGTGTCCCAGGCCACTGGCTGAGGCGTGTCAGGCCTGCCCTTCCCAAGCTGCAGTGACCTGGCCACAGGCAGATCTCTATCTGGTAGCTCTGGGTGGGGCCTGAGATTCTGGATTTCTATCCAGCTCCTGGGTGACACGGAACCTGCTATCTGAGGACCTTGCCTCAACATCAAGCAATTGGGTGACAGGTGGATAGTGCTGAGCACTGTGCAGAGTAGATACTGGGGACAGGCGGTGGGTGGGACAGGTATGATCTCCATCCTCATCCACACAGGAGATGGATGTCATCCTAAAAGCATGCCTGGGTGGGGCTCTGCGTGCTTCCATTATCTCTGAGCAGGCAGCAGCGGGGCCTCAGAATCTCACTAGGTGGCTTTGGACACCAGCACGTGGGTGAGAGCAAGCCCCACTCAGGTCCAAATTGTGCAACGGCTTCACAAGCAGTGGCTTCCAGCTTCCAGTCGAAACCAGCAAGCAGGGGGGAGGGCTCACGGTCCTCACGCTCTCTACAGAAGGGCCTGCCAGTCCTTCCACCCCTCCCAGACCCTAACCCCACCCTACAGGGGCCCCTGGAAGGGTGGGTAGGGAAACCTGCAGACCGCAGTCGCAGGGGCAGCCTGGGCGCATGCCCTCTGCCTCCATGTGGCCTCTGAGCATCCCTGGCACTCCAGTGCTCTCCCTCCTGTGGACAGCTGACTCTCTGGTTGTATCACTTGCAGGACATTCTAGACCCCGGTGCTGGTAGCCCAGCCTCCCTGTGCCATCGTCTGTTCACCAGACCCGAGGTAAGCTCCAAGGGCTCATGTCTGATGAGCCCTATTCTGCAGCCAGCAGGAAAAGCCAACTGTTCTAAGGTCGGCCCAGCCCCGTTCACTCCTCCAGTGGAATGAAGGAAACGAGAAGGGAGCTGGCGAGGTGAGAACCGTCGTGGGGCCCTGGTTAACTGGATCGGCAGCCTTTTCTGTCATGTAGAAGCCAACCTCAGCCACCTCTCCCTGCTGCCGCTGAGAGTCCCAGAGGGTGAGGAAGCCAAGGAAGGAATTTAGATAAACACTGGCTGGAACATCCAGCAAGAAACCAGGCTGATCTCCAGACACCCGTCCTGTCCTTTAAATTCTGTTCACCCCATCACCGCCTGTGCAGCCTCCAAGGAAGGAATCCTTGCAGACCCAGAGGCACATTTCCTAGTCAGTCACTGCTCCCTCGCCCTGCTGTGGCCTGGCCACACTTCCCCATGGTTCCTCCGGCAAGCACGCTCAGCCCCACTCTGGGCCCTCTGCCTAGGGCATGGTCCCCTCTCCCTGTGCAGATCACAGCCTGCCCCAGCCTGGGGCTCCTCAGTGCAGCCTCCCTGGCCTCCCTTCCCCACAACTGGCACAGCTGCTCCTGTGCACATATCAGGTCACCTGTGGACACCGGCACCTGTCTCCCCAATCAGACCTGGGCTGCAAGAGCAGGAGGAAGCCTTTTGGCCTCCGCATTGTATCCCAGCCCCTCAGAGAGGAAACGCTCCATAAATATTTTTGGACTGCCGGAAGCTTCACAACCAGAATTCCTCTTCAGCCTGCCATCCCAGATTCAGCAAGGCATTTGCCCTCTCTAGGTTCAGTCTCCGGAGCTCGGCCCGGCCCCTCGGGCCTCCCTTTCCAGCCCGTGACTCTCAGGATGAGCTTTAGCGTTGGGATTGGTACCGTCTTCCTGGCCTCATGTCACGTGGGCAGACAGAGCCAGCCCGTGGGCGTGAGGCTGAGGCAGTGGCATGTCTGAAGGCCCCACACCATCCAGGTGGCTCTGCCATCTTGGAATTCTTCATTTTTTAACAGAGAGCCCCTCCAGTCATGTAGCCGGCTCTGTGAGCTGTGGCTGGAGCGCTGTCTGGACCAGCAGTGCTTAAGAGATAGGCCTAGCCAACTGCCTCCGTACGGACAGACAGAAGGAGTCCTGGTCCACACCCGTTCAGTCTTCAGGGATGCCCAAAAGAGAAGGCATCGGCTTTCAGGTCCAATAATTCTGACTCGAACCTCAGCTCCACCCAGCCAAGCCTCAGGCCTACCCTGAGGCCTTATTTCCTGAACACCAGTTGTGGCCGGACACAGTGGCCATGCAGCAGCTTGAAGGGCCAGTTGCATGACTGACCAGAGAGGCCCCATGTCACCAAATGCAGAGTTCCAAGAAGGCAGAGCATTGAACCTGGTGTGCCGCCCCCACACCTGCCACAGCTAAGTGGAGGAAGGCGAAACAAATGCCTGAGCCTGGGTCACAGCAGGTGGCCAGGCTTAGATTTTCCCAGCAGCAGATGAGAGCAGTCCAGCGCAGAGATTCCTGGGGAGGTGACCACCTGAGTCAGTCAGAACCTGCACCCCCACTTCAGCCCCAGCTTCTGGGAGCACTTCTGAGCACAGTGACTACCACTGGGACAAGCACGCGCTGGGAGTCTGCCCAGGCCATGCCAGGTCCCCTGAGACAGCCCCTCCCACAGACATGGCCCTGGGGTCTGCCCAGCTCCCTGAGTGGTCGCATCTGTCCTCCTCCTGGCCTGGAGGGCTCCACACCCACCACCTCGAGTCCAGAGCTGCCCAGGACACCTCCGCTGCCTCCAGGGATCTCGAACAGCCTGAGTCTTGACTTAGAGAGTAATGAAGGAGGGAAGCAAGTATCCAGATTCACGACAAGAACAGCAGAAGCCGTGGTCACAGAATTAAAGAAACCAAGACCAGGGCCTGGCCAGTGGGTGTCCAGGCTCAGCCCTGCACTCTCCTGTGGTCTCAGCCTCAGCGAATTTCCTAGGTGCACGCGAGCTCTTCCCCTTGGCCCCGCCCACTCAGCCTGCCTTCAGTGGACAGTTCTGAGTCACTCCCACGTGCGGATGAAGCAGCTGGCAGAGGATCTGCAGAAGGGAGGGTTACCTGCCCTAGAAGGGCTTCCTTCCCTCCTTTCTTCCTTCCACTAGAAGGTACCCAACATCTATTCTGAGATGCTGGGACTCCTTACCCAGCAGGCACCCCTGGTCCCTGCCCTCCCTCACTGGGAGGACCACAGCACACAGGTTCAGAATGGAGCTGATGGGCCTGGGCTGTGAAGGCGCTTTTTAGCTGTGTCTTTGGGCACCTTAGTTAACCTCTGTGCCTGAGTTTCCTACACAGGAAACGGATGATGATGATAGTCCTAGGTTGTAGGGTGTTGTAAGACCTACAGGAGTAGGTACGTGGAAAGCGTTTGGAGCAGAATCGCCATGATAAACTTTAGCTTATTTCCACCAAGTGGAGAAGACAGATGTTAAGCAAGCAGGTGTCTGATTCCAAATGACCACCAACAGGAGACAGGTCACAACCTCCCCGCTACTTCTCAGGAAGCCCACCTGCTTCCCTCTCCTTCCGTCTCCCAGGGTAGTGGGGATTGAGCCCAGGGGGCACTCTACCACTAAGCTACATCCCAGCCCTTCTTATTTTATTTTATTTTGAGACAAGGTCTTGCTAACTTGCTGAGGCTAGCCTCACATTTTTGATTCTCCTGTCTCGGCCTCCCAGCTGAAATCACAAGTGTGAGCCATGGTACCCAGATCTTTCTTTTTCTTTCCTATGCTAGAAGCTAGAAAACGCCAATGTTTTATCAGCAGGGAAGGACAGGACCCTCTCCCAGCCCTGGTCACCCCTTGACAGGCCAGCACTATCCCTCTCCTTAAACACAGCCCTCTCCATGCCCAGGAAAGGGAGCCCAGGTTTTGAGTGTGATCACCTTGGGCTTTGCTGTGAATAGACCCTTCCGCCCATGGTAGAAGATGCTAGAAGTTCCTGGCATTTGTGGAGAGCTGGAGTGGGGACAGCCTAAGGAAGGAAGGTGGCTGAAATGGCTGGTGGCTGTAATCCTATTCTAGAAAGGCCTTGGCCCAGAGGGCCCCTCCAGGAAGGGCCTAATAGGTGGGCTTTCACGGGTCCCTGCGAGTGACAAATTTGTGCATCCGTCCAAATGCAGGGCACATGAAGTCAGCAGAGCTTCTTTAGAATGCCACGAACCTCCATGCATGCAAAAGTAAGTGGATTGTTGCCAGGCCCGGTGGTGCACGCCTGTAATCCCAGCACTTTGGGAGGCTGAGACAGGAGAATCGCGAGTTCAAAGCCAGCCTCAGCAACGGCGAGGCACTAAGCAACTCAGTGAGACCCTGTCTCTACATAAAACACAAAATAGGGCTGAGGATGTGGCTCAGTGGTCGAGTGCCCCTGAGTTCAATCTCCAGTACCAAAAAAAAAAAAAAAAAATGGGCGGAGTAAAAATCAGGACCTTGTTTCGAACGGGAAATCAGGCATGAGGCCTCTGCGACCAGAGTGACTGGAGAGCTGGCATCGGGATGCGAGGAATCTGTCCTAGAAATGAACCTGGCGTGGCTGAGGCCACAGGGTGGAGCACGCGCTTGGCACGCACGAGGTCGTGGTCTCCGTCCCTGGCACTGTAAAGAAAAAAGAAAAGCAAGGAGGTCTTTCCATAAGCACACAGTTGGCTCCAAGGATGTCGGCACAACATACTTCAAAATAAGTTTTAAGTGGAAATAACCTAAGCTGCAGGCGAGGGTTAGATACATCAGATCCATCCCCCTAAAGAAAACCTGTCCCCATGCTGCAGAATGGGAAATTACAAGAGACACTTTCTACTGCTGAGACAAATACCCGAGGAAAACAACTTAGAGGAGCAAGGATTTATTTTGGCTCATAGCGCCAGAGGTTTCCGTCCATGGTCAGTGGGCTCCATCGCTTTGGCCCAAGATTAGGCAGACGTCATGGCAGAGGGTGAGGCAGAAGAAAGCTGCTCAGCTCATGCAGCCAGGAAGCAGAGCCAGAAAAGAGTCAGGCTGTGCCCCCAAGGGTGTGCCCCCCAAGGGTGCTCCCCCCGTGACCTACCGTCCTGTCTGGTTCCCATCACCTCCTGCATGATGAGGGCCAGGGCCCTCACACCCCATTGCCTAAAGCCCCACCTCTGCACACTGCGGTGCTGGGGACCAGCCTCCAACACATGAGAATTTGGGGGACATTCTAGATTTAAACCATCACACAAGGGCTTTCTGAGCAGTGAGAGAGAAAAAAAAAACTCTCAAAGGGTCATATACTGTATAATTCCATTTATTGAACATTCTTTAAATGACAAAATTACAGAGAAGGAAGACAGATTAGTGGTTGCCAGGGGTGGGAGGTGGCTGTGGCTTGGCAAGGGCAGCCTCGGGTCTCTGGGATGGGACTTGCTATGCGCAGATGTTTGGGTCCCCCAGAGTTGGTATGCTGACCTCTGCCCTGCAGGTGATGGCGTTAGGAGGCGGGGCCTTTGGGAAGTGAGGGCCGTTGAGACCAGGGCCTTCCTGTGTGGGGCGGGGACCTCATGAGAGAAGATGAGAGGTGGCTTTTCTTTCACCATGTGGGGATGCAACCAGGAGACAGCCATGTAAAAGACCACTAGCAGTCAGTCCTCAGCAGGCACCAGATCTGCCTGCACCTTGGTCCTGGGCATCTCGGCCCCAGAACTGTGAGGAGTAAATGTTGAGGACACCCAGTCCATGCTCTGTCTGTCAGAGCAGCCTGTGTGGACTAAGACAGAACTGCTCTGTACCTGCTTATGGGGACCCAAGATCCACACACATGGTTAGTGGACAGACGCTGGGATAAACACAGACACACACTTGAGTGCAGGTACAGTGGGTGACCTCTGCCTAGGCTGGGGACAGCATCGTGTCCATTTTCTGGTGTGACACTGTACTCTACTTGTGCAACATGCTGCTGCTGGTGGAGATGGATAAAGGGCCCATGGGGTCCTGGAATATTTCTTACAACCACATGAGTCTACAGGTATCTCAAAATCTCCTAAAGATGACGAGGAAACAGAGGCCTGTCCATCCGAGCATGCGCAGAAATCAGGCGGTGCCTGGAGCTGGAGTCAGGGAGCCAGGCACAAGGGGCCTCTGGAGGAGTGGCCGCATCCACTGGTCAATCCACAGCGTGGCCATGGAGGGGGAGGGCATTCCATGTATGTGCATATTTTCTTCCAATGAAAAGGAAAATGTGGTTTGTACACAAGGGGAAAAATACACGTTATGAAGGAAAAAGAAATTCATAAATGTCTGATGAAAAGGAAGACCATCACTGTGCTAGTCTCAAACACTGTCCCCGGGCACACCATCACCTCCTGATTCTCCAGCGTACTCTCGGGCCACCCCAGAGCTAACTCCATTTCCTATGACCCCCCATCTCTTCATGGTTCAGCTCAAATCTCACCCCCAAGAAACCACTTCAGGGCCCGACCCTGTCCCCCAGCTCACACCCCCCATCGGGAATTCCTCCAGGGTGGGGACTGATCCTTCTATCATCGTGTCCCTGGTAGTTATGAACACAGGGCTCCCTACATTACCACGAGAGAAGGCAGGAGGGGTGGGTGAGCAGAGGATGAGACACTCCAAGTTGACTCCCAACTTCCCCGGCTCGCTGCAGGACTGGGGACAAGAGCCGCCCTCCCGGAGACGCAACCATAGCCATGACCTTCCTAGAGATACCACAGTGTGCGACGTAATGGTGATTTCATTAGTAATTGCTGTAAAATTTGAAAAGAAAGCATGTTAAGTGCCCAGTGCTGTGGCTTGCTCAGTAATTGGCTGTTTTTATTAATAACAAAGAATGACTAAAAAGCAAGCGGTGGGTGTGGCACGTGGAGACAACTCCACACCCCTGCGAGCCTCGCACAGGGCAGAGGGCCCCACAGCACCACCAGGATGCCGGCGAGGCCAGCAGCCTTGGAAGCAGGACAGCAGCAGCTGTGAGGAGGGGGACAGGAGGGTGGGGAGAAGGATGGGGAAGGGAAGGTAGGGGAGGGGAAGGGACAATCCTCCTGGAGCAGGTTTGACCCAGGCTTCCCCGGGCTCCATGGGCATCTTCTTATTTCATCTTCCAAAAAGCTGTGAGGTGGTGACCTCCCTTCCCACATCACCTTGAGGTCCTACATGGCTGCTCAGTCCATCCACAGCATCCAGCTTCCAGCCAGCATGACGGAGGGGAGAGACACCACCCAGAAGCACACACACCGACTCCTGCATATGTCCCATTGGCTAGAACTTAGGAACGTGGTTCTGTGAAACCCTGGGGAACAGTCTTTACTCAAATGACCCTGTGGACAGCTAAAGGTCGGAGGGTCTTTTATTAAAAAGCAGAGTCTCAGCCGGGCACTGCGGCACATGCCTGTAATCACAGCAACTCGGGAGGCTGAGGCAGGAGGATCACAAGTTTGAGGCATCCTCAGCAATTTAGTGAGAACCTGTCTTAAAACAAAAATTTAAAAAGGTCTGGGAGTGTAGTTCTGTGGTAGCACATCTGGTTGAACATCAATGGTTCAATCCCCAGTACTGCAATTAAAAAAAGAAAAGCAGAATCTGTGCTACTTTTGTATGGTGAAACTGAGGCACAGAGAAGATAGATAACTTGTCCACACAACCTGTAAGTAAAGGTGCTGGTGGCAGGCAAAAGAAAGGTCCCCCAAAACAATGAGGACACAATCCCTGGGACCTGTGCAAGTCACCTTATATGGTAAAAGGGCCTTGGTCTGGGGTTGCCCTATCAGTGGTAGAGCGCTGGCTTAGCGTGCACGAGGCCCTGGTGGCACCCCAGCCCTACTACAAAGGGGGAGACCTTTGCAGATGTGATTAAGGACCCGGAAATGGGATCTTAGCCTGGATTATCTGAGTGGGACCTAAATACAGTCACATGTATGGGACATGGAGACAGAGGGAAGTTGGAGATGCAGCCTGGAGGGCTGCAGCTGCGAGACCCTAGGTCAAAGAACCAGCAGCTGGAAGAGCCGGGAGCAGATTCTCCAGGGGGCCCATGGAGGGAGCTCAACCTGCCCAACGACACTGACTTCAGACTTCCAGCCTCCAGAACTTGGAGAGAATAAATCACTGTTGTTTCAGCCTCGAGTCTGTTTCACTGTGTCCCAGCAGCCCCTGGAGGCCCATGTGGACGTGGCCGGCCCAGGCAGCCCGGCCCAGCATCGCGCTCTTCAGCCCTAGGAGCCAGGTGTGCCAAAGGGAAATGCCAAGGGAAGCTGGGGGCCCCCCAGCACTTTGGGTCAGAGATCTTGACCCTGAACACCCATCCCTCTCCCCAGCGCCAGGCAGTGTCCCCAGACGACAAGGTGGGACACTGACCCTCAGCGAGAGGCAGTCCCCACCCCAGGGCCACAGGGTGGTCCATTCCATGGTGCTGACCGTGGGTTCCCTGGTGCAGGGGCGAGTGAGCGGGCGGAGGGGCCTGACTGAGGAGTGAGCTCACTGGAAGGTTACTTATTCTACAGTGGCCATCAGCAGCTTCCCAGGGGTGCCCACGTGCTGAGCCAAGAGGTCTTGGAGTGTCCCTGGTGAATTGCTGCCACCCGTGGGCAGCGCTCCACGGGGTGAACAAGTTTCTCTCTCCCGCATATGTATTTTCTATCTCATCCTAAGCCCCAGCTGATGACAGGCCCTGGGGGTTCCCCTCCACGCCCCCACTCATCCCACGCCCCGTCCATCACCAAGTCCCATTGACTCTGCCTCCTGAGCATCTTCCAGCTCCATCTACTTCCTCCACAGCCACCACTCCCACCCTGGTGCAGGCCTCCTCCCTGCCCTCTCGCCTCCATGCCTGCCTCCTTTCGCACACTGGCCTCCTTCAAGTCCTCCTCCTATGGCCAGGTAGAAATCTCATCTGGCCACACGCACATATTGAGCAACATCTTCCTGTGTCCACCCAGAACCTCAGAATGGGGCCTTATTTAGAAATAGGATCTTTGCAGACATGATTAGTCTAGATGAGTTCACACAGTGTCCAGCGAACCCTAAACCAAATGGCTGAGTTCCTTATAAGAAGAGGGGACAGGCTTGGTGGCTGCACCCTGTCATCCCAGTGACTTGGGAGGCTGAAGTGGGAGGATTGCAAGTTCAAGGTCCAACTTAGTGAGACCCTGATTCCAAATGCAATTTTTTAAAAGGGGTGGGGATGTAGCTTAGTGGTAGAGCATCCCTGGGCTCCATCCCCAGCACCCCTCCACCTCCCAAAACAGAGGACCATGGGAAGATGGAGGCAAAGATCAGAGGGATGCAGCTATAATCCAGGGATGCCAGGTACTTGCAGGGCCAGCATGTGCTGGGCAAGGCAGGGAGGGCCAGCCCTTGAGCCTTCAGAGGGAGCATGGCCTGTCCACACCTTGATTTCCAACTTCTAACCTCCAGGCAATGCCAGAGCCCACCCATGCCTTTGCATCCCTGTCCCCAACGTGTCCAGCACAGGAGACAATGACAGAGCCCTCTCCCTGGCTTCCAGATGCCTTCAGGTTGGGCCTGGCCACCTCTCGTCCCCAGTTCCCGCCTGCTGTCTCCCACTCTGTGCCCAGCCTCGTTTCCAGTCTCTGTTGCCAGCTGCTCCCTCTGCCTACAGCCCTCCCTCAAGATGGGGTCTTGGTGGCAGGGAGCAGGAGGGCTGTGGCTGAGTCCTGGTGCCTTAGGTTCACCATTGAGTGGAGCCCTGCAGTGAGGTAAAGGCTGGAAGAGAACTTGGCTCCCGTCATGCACTGATTTTTCTAGAACCTTCCATGTGTGCTCAGTTTCCAAGTACCTAGCCAATGCCCTTTGCTTCAAAAAATGCACCTGAAATGCAAGCCTTATATGGGCCTTTCAGAAAATGTCTGTTTCAGCTCCAACTCTGAACATGACCTGTTGGGTATTTTCCATCTGGCATCTCGACAAGCAAATTCTGTGACTTCCAGGGCGGCCGGCAGGTACTTGCTTCACTTTCTCCTTGTGAAAGGCTCTTTGTTGCTCTCAGGAAGTGTCACAGAAACAATGGACAGTTAATTTCACTCCTCTCCTTGGGCTGGACTCAGACCAGGAGGAGGAGGCTCAGTCTCCAGCCTCCAGGGGGAGGGAGGAAATGGCCATCAGATAAGAGTCCCACTAGGAGGCCAGCTAGGGCTGAGGCTCTGCCTGGTCCTGTGGCCTCCAAGGCCCAGCCCCAAGGTGTGGAGCGGGTGCTATGGCGGACCTCTCTTGCTCTGCATCCAGCATCCACTCAAATCTCTGGGTCCCTGGTTTCCTTGATTTACTGACCCTCACGTCACCATGCCCCTAACTTCTCTCACTCAGGCCGTGGAGAACACAGAGAGCCTGAACCAACCAGACCGTCTGCTCCCCAGAGCAGGAATGAGCAAGGGCCCCCATCAGAGCCAGAGTCACCCCTGGGAAGCACATGGTACTCCCTGTGCTGAATCAAGGGACCCATGCTGTCCAGGAGTGCTGATGCCATCTCGTTAGACTGAAAGAGTGACCAACAGGGGGAGAGACACTCAGTCCTTCTGTGCTGATCCAGCCTGGGTCTGGCTTTGCCTAAAGGCAGGTCTCCTCCTGTACCTCAATCTCTGTTCTGCTACTTAAGTCATTTATTTCATGTCTTTTTTCCTTTAAATTAGGTTGATGGACACACACAACCAGATTAGAGCTGCCCAACACACGAATGAATGGATGAACGAGGACCTCAGCTCCTGCTCGAGTGACCAGTGCATTCAGTGCCTGCCCAGATAC
This sequence comes from Geosciurus inauris, assembly GCA_004024805.1. Taxonomy (NCBI): domain Eukaryota; kingdom Metazoa; phylum Chordata; class Mammalia; order Rodentia; family Sciuridae; genus Geosciurus; species Geosciurus inauris. Next base: position 44,472 of record PVHX01000557.1, on the reverse strand, counting down.
CAGGCTTCACACAAATGGGAGAAGTTCAGAGTCTGGTGCAAGTCAGATGTCTAGGGCCCTGGGAAAGTCCCAGGTTCTCCCCAGGACGTCTGCTACTTTCAGTGCGGGTGACCTTCCAGAGGTGACCTTCTGACCCCTCTCCCCTGAACTAACATGGCAGATGGGTCCTCTTGCCACCTGTGTGCCTCTTTCCCACTCCTCAAAGACCCTGATGAGCAGCCCCTCCCTCCACTAGCATGTGCCACTCTCTTCTCCAACCTCCAGGGACAGGGAAGCCAAGTGGGTGGGGGAAAAGGTGGGCTTAGTACTTAGGCCTGCAGATCAGATGCACAGTAGCTGCTCAGGGAATATTTCTCAAATAAATGAAGCCATCAAACAAGCTGAAGAGTGAAAATGCCAAATGTTAGATTCTCTACAGCCCCACGTGGACCTCGATCATGGAAAGGCAAAATTTTCCCTTAAAGCGTGAGGTAGTAAAACGTGACCTTGGTGGATAATACAGTCTCTAGCATCACTACTCAACTGTACGGTAAATAAGCAGCCTTAAATCTGTACAAGAACCAGCAAAGCCGTGTTTCAATAAAACTTTATTTAGGAAGACAGGTGGTGGGCCACTGCAGCAGTTGCCAATCTTGCATGGAGACTACTGAGTGGAGACAGTGAAATGGGTACTGGTGGGGACCTCAAAGCCTCAGTGGCTAGAGGGAGGACAGCCAAGTAGCTCCCTGGGCTCTCTGTCCTCATGTCCCTCTTCCAACGGGAATAAAAGGAAGCTTCCTAAAACGGAGCTCTTTCCTCGGATGCTGGGGGCTGCTTCACCAACCCAAGGAAGTGGGGAAGAAGCCCAGGTTCCCGCTGGTTTCCAACCCTGGCCAGGGCACAGAACCAACCCCTGGAGCCGGGAATTTGTGCCCACAATGGAGCCCATTGACGGGGAACAGAGTGGTGTTGAAGGCTGGTGCATTTCTTGTCACGGTTCGCCAAGGGGATGTGGTGAGCCAGGCTGGCTCCACATCCCGAGGTTGCTGAAGGCTGGCGAGAGGGGCCTTCCTGACCTCCAGAGAACCCCCAGCCCCGCTTCTGGGTCGGACAGCCCCTTGAGACGCACTCCGTCACTCTCTGGCTGGGGGAATCAGGAGCTGCGGTGAGCCAACTCCAAGAGCCTCTGGCCTGGAGCAGGACTGCAGAGAATATCCCCTGCCTGGCCTCCCTGGGACAAGGCTGCCCGAGCAAGAGGTGTGGGATTGTTTAAAAAATGCTTCCTGGGAATGGGTGCACTTGGCAATCGCTTGTTAACTGGCATGTCTGGTGTGGTGTTGGGCGAAGGGACTTTCTTATCATGAAGGCAGCCCTTTGTTCCACAGGTCGGCATCGGAGCAGCTTCCCTTGTAGCCTCAGAGGCACACGGCCTGAGGGAGGGAGAGGAGAGGAGGGAGGACACCCAAGACCCTGGTACTGGGTCCTCCCCTCGCTCGGCCAGCCTGCACCCCACCCACTGTGATAACGGCTGGCAGAGGATGCCCTCAGTTGTCCTGGGGAAAGAACAAGGTCCAGGTCAGGAGCTTCCCTCCAGAGGGGTGGAGTCGCAGCCCCATGTGGGCACAGGACAGCGGCAGGGTTGGCAATCACACAGCAGCAGGTGGACTTTGGCTCAGCCTTGGGGGACTCGGGCAAGCACTGTCACCTCCTGCAGCCTCAGCACTCCCACTTACAGATGAGGAAACTCATGCCAGAAGGTGCTTCAGGAAAGACGCGTGCCGACGCTCCTAGGGAGTGGCCAGCACACGGCGTCCTTGCTCTTCTTAGGGGCTTCCACTGTCCTTACTTCTCATGGCCAATCAGCTTTCCTGTCTCAGATGTGTCTCCCAAGGCTGGTGCCATAGTCACCCTGAGCCCAGCCTCACAGTCTCCACTAGATATTAGGAGGATCCCAGGGAAGTACCCTGCCTGGCTTAGCTCTGGTCAAGTGCCTGGACCCGGCTTATGCAATTGGCGCAGCTTGGCCACCTGACCAGCACTAGGCTCAAGGAGACCACTGTGATTGGCCGGTCCTATCAGAATCACAGACATCCGTTACCCAAAACGATGGCAGCACCATGCAGGGGAGATAGCGAAAGATAGCAAAAGAGACCCAGCTCACACTCCCCTGTGCTCACCCCATGGGACAGCCTGCCTAGCAGCCTGAGGTTGGGACAGCCATCCTCCAAGGACATTAGGAAAAGCCCAGGGACAGCTGGAAGCTGCCTTGGTCATGATCCAAGTGACATCTGGCAGGAGGAGGGGTGGGGTGGTAGAACAATGCCAAGGATGCCAAAACACGCCGTGGGATGATACACACCTTTTTATTGTCTCTACTAAAAGTGAATCAGAATTTGTATTCTGTCATTTGAAACCCGGATGTACATTAAAGTTCAAAACTCTCCAGATTGCAGAAAGATACATTGCCCATGCTACTTAACAGACAGTCCCTGTGAAGTCTGTGGAGCACCCAGTGTCCGGTACACCACTGCCTCTAGAGAAAGACCTGAATGGATGCCAACGGGGATGGATGAAGGCTATCAGGTGGCACATGCCTTGTGTAATCCCAATTACTGGGGAGGCTGAGGCAGGAGGATTATAAATTAGAGGACAGGCTCAGCAACTGTGCAAGACTGTCTCAAAATTAAAACCTTTTTAAAAGGACTGCAGATGCACCTTGGTGGTCAAGTGCCCCTGGGTTCAATCAAGAAGAAGAAGAAGAAGAGGAGGAGGAGGAGGAGGAGGAGGAGGAGGAAGGGGGAGGAGGGGAGGAGCAGGAAGAGGGGCGGGAGACTCTTAAACAACACTCTGGGGATAGAATAAGGCTGCAGTGCACCGCCCAAACCCAAATGCCCAGCCGCAGGCAGAACATCAGGAGCTTGCTCCCTGGGGAACTGATTCAGCAACTGCTGCTGGTGACAGACACAGCACGACTCTGACAGGTGTCCCTGTGGAGAGAGAGCTGCCACTGTGGAGTGGGCTGGGGCTGGGGTACGGACGCTTGTGCCCCGTGAGTCTCTGCATCAGGACCCCTGGGGACGCTTGTGCCCCGTGAGTCTCTGCATCAGGACCCCTGGGGACGCTTGTGCCCTGTGAGTCTCTGCATCAGGACCCCTGGGGGTGGCAGGAGGAGCAAAGGTGCTACTGTGGCTTCCTAAGGGAACTCACTTGACAGAGCCCAGGAAAGGCTCCCAGCCCCTCAGATAGGCAGCCTCAGCCCTTAAGGGATACCGCCTCTCTGCCTGTGTTGTTCCCTTTCTGCTGAGGGAAAGAGGCCCCCATCTCCTACCAAGGGCTGGGAGGCTCCCTGGATGGCAGCCCAGTGGGAAAAACTTCTCCAGGGGAGATCAGTGCACTGAGGACCAGGTTCCAGAGGGATGTGGAGGCCTTCTCCAGGATGGTGTCACCTCAGGAGAGAGGAGGGGGAAAATTGTTGGGGGTGACCCCTGGACACCCTACCCCTTTCTTCTGATAACAACACCCACATTTTCCTTTGGGAAAACCACCCATCCATCATTTTCAGCCCTTATCCTCTCACTCCAGAGGTCACCAGACCTCATGGGGCCAATCAGCACCTTCCACCCAGGCTGGGGGGTCCCTGCAGCAATCAATCCCTGCACAGACAGCTGCCCAGGTCTGCCACAATGCTCAATTCATGGAGGTTTGTTTTTTGTTTGTTTGTTTGTTTGATGGAAGAAAACAATTCTTTACTCTGGGGTTCCTAATCTTTGTTTGACCAGAATCACTCAAAAGATAGCCGTAAAGATGGTTGATAAAAAATATATATAAATATATATATATATATATACTGTTCATTGAAAGTGCATATAAAGGTGTTTAATATGAAGAATGTAATCTGCTTATAATTTTGTGCAAAGTTAGAAAAATTATGATTGTAACAATTTTTTTTCTATTTGCCTGAACAAATGTTTTCAGTGAACAGTGTGTACAGCTTCTGAAAATTTGTTTTTTTTCTGTTATGTTTGATAACATGTATTAAAATGCAACTTTTGAGAAAAATAAAAAAATTAAAAATTAAAAAAAAAAAGATAGTCAGCCTGGGAGTGAAACGGAAAGCAAGTGAAGTCCAGAAGGGAGAGACTGTATCCCCCAAAATTCCCACCAGCCCATCTGTGCCTGAAGCCTATGTATACTCTTGGATTTGGGGCAAACAGAAGCCAATAGATTCCATTTTGGGCTTAAGCTACTTTGAACTGGAGTTTCTGACACTCACCACCAAGGAGTTTCAGTAGGGATCCTGACCAAATTCTAGGTACCTACTGCGTGCCTGTTGGGCTCAATCACTTTAAGACACTGTAGATCCTTCAAGTGAAGTAAACTATAGGGTCCTCATCGTGAGGGTGCAGTGGGGTAATAAACAGAATCAGAGGAAGAAGGGGAAGTGGTCCAGTTTCTTTTGGTTGTGGTGAAAGTAATCTGATTCCCATGTGCTTAAGAAACAAAGGACCTTTATAGGCTCATCTCACAATAAAGTCAACCTCAGGAATGGCTGAACCCAGGTGCTCAAAGATGCTTCAGGAATCTCTCTCTTCTTTTTCTCCCTTTTCCCCACCTCGCACATTCAACTTAGAATTACAAGATCTAAGGATACCCAAAGAATTTTTCCAACTCAGCCTTACATCTTTAGATAGTTCTGAAATGATACCATTGCAAGGCAGATGAAAATCTACTTCACTTAGAAGTAAAAGCCACAAATACACATTATAAAAGACACAGTTTGAGTAAAATCTGTCGTAGCATCCAACAAATGTGCAATAAGGCACAGCCATCATAATATAGGACATTAGGAATGTCTGAGCAAAAATGAAAAGTGGACTTTATCCAGGAGAATCACAGTGGGCTCTACAGTCAATAGCATGAGAGTGACCGTGCCCCGCATCTCCCTTATACAAGTGTGTTTGCCATTCTTATGATCTGGTTGTGACCAGGATAGAATGTATACACAATTATTTTATAAGCATTGTGAAAAACAACAAATAAAAAGATAAAAATACTTCACCCTTAAATTTTGTAACAACGCCAAACCTGATAATGTCACTACTATCAATCTGATTCACAGTTTTGTACTGATTTGACACTTTGAAGATGGTGTGAATGTTGTGGGCAAGCTGATGGTGGCCCAATGCTGAAAGTCAGCTGATCTGAATCTGCTGGACCACTCAGCGGTCTGTATGCTGTGCTCTTCTTTCTTCTGTCACCATGCCCTCCAAACCACCACCACCATGGGGATCTCTAAGAAGCGTCATTGTAGAAACATAGTATCCGAAGCTTCTGGTTCTTCAAAACAACCAGAAGGGCGTCTTCAGTGTCCACATGAGGCTCTGTGGTTTGGATTTGGGTTTTTCAGGAAACAGGAGTGCTTGATGGAGAGTCTGACTTTGCTCTGACTCCAGCGAGGCACCAGGGGCGCCTGAGAGTGGATGCCCTTTGGTATTCCAATCCTTGGGACTAGATTGATGGCCAAATGGAGGAGCAGATACAGCGACACCCATACGGACTCCTGGGCATTTTATCTGGACCCTTCCTAGAGTGCTCGTCCATAGAGCCTGCAAGGCTAGTGGGACTTTGCCATCTCCTGTAACTGTCCATCAGGAATGACTCCAACCCAGCAGCTGATAGCTCATCCGAGTCCACTTCAGCCTTTGAACAGAAGATGCAATGGGAAAATGTGGGAATACCAGTGTCCTGGTCCCAAGGTCGTCACACATGGGGACATCTCTCTGTTCAAGCAGATCCTGCCAGCATCCTTCACAGCGGCAGCTTCCTATTCCCAGGGGGCAGGAGGGGGCGACAGGCACAGAAGGCTTCCACGTCATCTTCTCTTTCTGTCCCACACCCCCCATGCTGACCAAAGCACCCAAGGGATGAGATGTGGGCAGCGACTCTCTGCAGCCACTGTGAGGACCTGCTCTACCTTTGAATGCATCGTCTTCAAATCCAAGCACACAGGCTGCGTGGTGAGCCTTGGGCCAACTGGCCACACACTTGGTGGCTGCCAGCACCAATGAGGAAGTCCTTTGGAGTCGTCATCCAGGGTAACTGCTCCCTGATTGCCAACACCATGCACGTAATGGATCATGAACTTGGAGTTGGCCAGTCCTACGTCTAAAACTTCTTCCAGGGAGTCCAGGCCAAGGGTTTTCTATGAATGTGAAACGTCATACAGAGACTTCCTTATCTCTTCTACTTCAGCTGACTGTGGGGGACGAGACGGCCAGCAGGCCCCTCTCCAATAGCAACACCGTGGAGCTTGAGCCACACCTCAGAATTCATCACAGCAGCCTACCAGCTGTCCTGTGAGGGGCCTGGTGGGGAGCATTCCATTCGGGAACTTTAATAGGAGTTGTCATGGGGGCTTCTTAGGATAAGGCTTCAGGGGTGAAGAAGGAGGAAACCTATGTAAGTCCGGTTGTCTTCAAAATCTTCCTGACCTTAATGTCTTCAATAACTTGATTCTTCAGGAAAATTTTCAGCAATTGAATTGTTGGTGAGTCACTTCAGGGCTGAAGTTTTTTTGTTGTTGTTTTTTTTGTTTTGTTTTGGTACCGGGGATTGAACTCAGGGGCACTCGACCACTGAGCCACATCCCCAGCCCTATTTTGTGTTTTATGTAGAGACAGGGTCTCACTGAGTTGCTTAGCACCTCGCCATTGCTGAGGCTGGCTTTGAACTCACGATTCTCCTGTCTCAGCCTCCCTAAGTGCTGGGATTATAGGCATGTGCCACTGCACCTAGCTCAGGGCTGAAGTTTTGATGGCACCTGAGGAGTCCACGCAGCCAATCCCCAGCTTCTGCAACTGTGAAGCAATGCTTGCAACTTTTGGAACCATGACATTTCTATAATGGCATCCTGGCACCAAAAAGCTCCACTGCTTCATTGCAAGTTCTGGAAGCTAGGCAGTCCAAGAACATGGCACCAGCACCGGGTGAGGAGCCTTCTTGCAGCTTGGTGACCTGGTAAGCCTGGGCCCCCGTGATGCAGTACTTCATGCCTGTATGTAGCTGGGGCTTCAGCTGCAGACAGAGCCAGTGCCACCCCAGCACCGGCCGCACCACAGCTTCAAATTGATTCTTAAGTACACATCTCTCATAGTTAATCTCTCTGAAGTCAGATTGTCATTTACAACCAAAGGCATGTCCTGGTTTAACTGGTAGATGCTCTTCCTTTTCCTCTGTTGTAAAGTTGGGATTTTCTGGAGACACAGAGCCAAGAGCATCATGGGACTGCCTTGTGCAAGCTGGAGCAAAAGGAAAACTAGTGTGGCATCTGGTCTGCATCCCAGGGCCTGAGGACCAGGAGTTCTGAAGACCTGGAAAGTGAATGCTGCAGCTCAAAAACAGGGAGAAGGGAATCTGTCTTTCTCCCAGATTTTTGTTCTGTTTGGACCCCCAAACGATCAGATGATGCCTGCCACATCGGTGAGGTGGTGAGGTGGCTCTTCTCCACTTAATCCACTAATTCAAATGTTAATCTTTCCCTAAAACATTTGCACAGAATGTTTTGCCAGCTATGTGGATATCTTTTTGCCCAGTTGACACAAAAAATTAACCATCACAGTTGTACATAAAATAATGAATTATAAGTTTTACAATCAAAGAGTCTCAGGAATCCCCCTTATCTACAGGGGATATGTTCCAAGACCCCCAGTAGATGCCTGAAAGTACAGACAGTACCAAACCCTACATACATCATGTTTTTCCCTATAGTTGCATACCTATGGTAGTGTAATATATAAATTATGCACAGTTAGACTAACGACAATAACAGTGACAATAAAATATATGCTGTTATGGTTCTGATCTGAAATGTCCCCAAAGTTTACATGTTGAAGGCCTAGAACCCAAGCCAGCAGTGTCCGGGGGCAGGCCTTTGGGAGGTGATGGACCGTGAGGGCTCTCGCCATATCAGTGGTCTCATCCTTCAGGCATTTATGATGTATTGAGCTATTGGGAGCTGATGGAAACCGAGGTGATGGGCCAGTTGGAGGAAATAGATCCCTGGAGGTTTGTCCTTGAAAGCTATTATGTTTTCCCTGGCCCCTTTTCCTCTTTGCTTCCCAACTACCATGAGCTAAGCAGCTTTGTACCATTATGAGCTCTCTGCCATGATGTCCTGTCTCATCACAATGGGGCCACCTGACCGTGTACAGAAACCTCTGAAACTGAGCCAAAATAAACCCTTCTTCGTTTTAAGTTTTTTTCCTCAGGCATTATGACACAGTAATGAAAAGCTAACACCCAAAATACTTTATTGCACTTTTACCTTTTCACTTAAAGGTGGTATTTTTTGGCTTCTCTTTGATACATCCAGTGCCAACATCACTACTCTTGCACTTTGAGGCCATTACTAAATAAAATAAGGGTTACTTGCTAGACATGGTAGTTCACACCTGTAATCCCAGCTACTTGTGGGACCAGGGCAGGAAGTTCAGAAGTTCAAGTTCAGCCTCAGCAATTTAGCAAGATCCTGGCTCAAAATAAAAAGTTTTAAAAGGGCTTGGGATGTAGCTCAATGGAAGAGCGCTTGCCTAACATGCACAAGGTCCTGTTTGATCTCCATTATGGGAAAAAAAAATCAAAGAGGTATGGCAAGGAGGATTACTTGAACACAAGCGGCAATCTATGGTATAACGTAGGCAGCTGCTAAGTGACTAACAGGTGGGTAGCATATACAGCACAGATACACTGGACAGAGACAAAGCACATCCCAGGCAGGATGGCGCACAATGCTGCAGATTTCATCACACTACCCAGGCTAGTAGGCAATTTAAAACTTAAAAATTGCTCATTTCTGTAACTTTTCATTTATGATTTTCGGACCGTGGCTAACTTAAACCCTGGAAACTGAAACCACAATAAAGGGGACGGCGATATTTTCATAGCTGGGTGTTTCTCTCTCCTTCACCACACCTGCTGAGGCTTCTCTGGGTACCAGTCTCTCCCATTGCCTTGGGGGCTCCTCCCACGTGGTGAGGAGGGAGGCAGCGTGCCAGAGGCTAGCCGCGCTACACCCCAGAGCACGAGACTGAGAGCTGATCTAGTCGGTGCAGAACAGGAGCAGGAAGGGTTCTGATTAGCCCAGCACTGTCATGTGACAATCTGAGGCCTCGCCAATTGGCCCATGGGTCCTCCTTGCAGCGCCAGGTTGGGACTTCCACAGCCAGCAGCTCCATCACAGCTACCGGAGTGCGGGAGGCCATGGAGGGCTGCGGGTGGAGAAGGGACGCTCCTATTTTCGTTATTTGTGCTACCAAAATGACCTCATTGTTCTTTCTGATCAGTTAATAAAATGATGTTAGTAATTAGAACTGATCAGGCAGAGAAAATTCTCAGTGGCTGCAGAGCTGGTAAATGAACCAGTATTTGGGGTGCTGCTGGATACCTGGAGAGGATGGTATTGATCAAGATCACTGCCAGGCTCAGAGGCTCTGCACGTGGGAGGAGACGCACAGGAGCATGAGTGGATGTTGCCTGGCTCAGCCAAGCAAAGAGAGGGCAGTGGTGAGGGGCACACAGAAGGAGGGGCATGGCGCCCACTTGAGAAGTGGAGCCAGCTGGCTCATCCGCTGCCACAGGGAAGGCATCGGCCCAGGGCTAGCTTGGATGGAGACTCTGGACAGGCCCTGGCTCCAGGTCACGAGGAGGCTACAGCTGCCAGGGTCACTTGGCAGAAACCCCAGGTCAGCTGCAGCTCTGGGGAGGCCTCTTCCTCTAAGCTGCCAGGGACAGCAGGATGAGGAGCCGGGCAGTCACATCCCAGGTCCCATAATTTCTCCTAGGAACAGAAGGGCCCTCTGGCCATAAGAGAAGGAAACACTCGAGTGGCTTAAGCACCCAGTGGTCCTGGGGCCAGTGAAAGGTTGTTTCCTGCACCCAGAGGAAAAGGCTGGAAGTCTTCATCAGAACAAGCTGGGGACCATCCCTTGTTCCTGCTCCTCTGGGGTTCCCTTCTGCTCTTTGAATTGTCTCTGCACCTCTGAGCTCCCCTTTCCATGTGAGATCCTGAGACTCTAAAAGGCTGGTTGGATGCTTAGGGCTTGGCTGTGGCTTATCCACCCCTGGGCCTCCCTGCAGGGTTCAAGGGACCAGGCCATTTCAGTGGGGATAGAACCAGTGTTGGCACCCCAGAATTTTCCTTCAGCCTATTAGCCTCTCCTGAATGCATTTCCATATTTTACCAATAAAAAATGGCAATATTTGGGACATGCTTATACTAAAACAAACAAAACAAAACAAACATCTATTGCTTATCTGAAATGCAAATGTTAATGTGCACCCTGTATTTTATCTGGCAGCCCAACCTGAAGAATCCTGCAGACTTGGGCCCCTAGTTGCCAGTTTCTCGAAGCTGGGTTGGGAAGAACTGGCATCTCAGTGCTTAACCAACAGGCTGACACAACTCTGTGTTCAGCAACAGGTAGGCTGGAACCTACCTGTATTCAGGTCGCCAATGCCAACATGCAGAGGAACCCCGTGGGTCTCTCCCCAGATAGAAGAGAGAAGATGCTTAGGCACCCATCACCCCAAGTGATAGGGAAGATCTGGGGTCTGCCTGCCCCTGGGAAAGATGCAAGGAATCCTGTTTTCCTTCCCACCCCCAGAAACTCCTGGTTACCTCCCCTCATTTCTTTCATTTCTGGGCTCTCTGGCATGAATGTGCTCCCCACTCCCCAATCCCCTCACCCACAGACTCAGCTGTGGGATGATCTAAATGCCAAGCCTGTTGTCCTTTGTCTATCAGCTTTCCTGCTTCCAAATGACATCTCTGGGTGCCATGGTCTCCCCTCCAGCTCCTGCCCTAGGGAGCAGAGACCATCTGCCCACCCCTCGGCTGTTTGGTATTCATGATAACCACATGGGCTGCACCTGCCTTGCTATATCCATGATTCCTGCTGGTCTCTGGCCAGGAATGTCCCTGCCCCGTTACACGTGGCACAGGCATGCCACACCAGAGTTCACAGGCCAAGCCACGTGAGCCATGGTCCCACAGGTAACTAACCTGGGTCTCCATATCCAGACTCCAGATTTCCAGGAGATAGTCTCTGCTTGGTGCCTGGGGGACAGGAGACGGTCAAGCGGCCATGCAGAGACCAGGTCAGCAGGTACGAAGGAGGGGGTCTGTACAGCCAGCCAGAGAAGTGTTCTTAAAGCCCAGATCTGACCCTCTAGCCATGTGCCTCCCACCCCTCTGTGGCCTTCAGCCGCCCACGGGAAACTGCACCAACTCCATCGCTGGCCCTGTTTCCCCACCGCGGCGCACCCTCCTGGCCCTCCACCTCTGGGGGAAAGCTGTCCATATCCCAGCCTCCTGCCCGCACACCCACACTCCCCAGGACACTCTGCCTAGGGCATGCTCTGTAGAAACACCCCCGCCCTCCACCTCGTCCTGAAGCCTCATCTTCCTATCACTTCCTACCCTAAATTTCTCAGAGTACGCAAACTCACCAAGTACCGTGGGCCCTAGCCTTTGCTCCTATATTATTCTGGTGTGTCTTTATCACTACACTAAGACCCTTACACAGACTTGTGAAATACAGTGTGGTACGGCCAAGAAGCCACTGAGCTCCTTCAGACAAAAAATCCTAACCAATCAATATCTTAAAAACAAATGATCAGGGCCGGGGTTGTGGCTCAGCGGTTGATCGTTTGCCTAGCATGTGTGAAGCACTGGGTTCGATTTTCGGCACCACATACAAATAAATAAAATAAAGGTCTATTGACAACTAAAAAAAATATTTAAAAAAAAAATGTACAACTAAAAAATAAACATTTAAAAAAAAAAAAAAAAAGGGGGGGCTGGGGTTATGGTGCAGTGGTAGCGTGCTCGCCTAGCACGCATAAGGCACTAGGTTCGATCCTCAGCACCACATAAAAATAAAATAAAGATATTCTGTCACCTACAACTAAAAAATAAACATTTAAAAAAAAAAAAATGATCAGGAGCTGGGGTTGTGGCTCAGTGGAGAGCACTTGCCTAGCACGTGTGAGGCACTGAGTTTGACTCTCAGCACTGCATATAAATAAACAAAATAAAGGTCCATTGACAGCTAAAATAATATTTTTTTTAAAAAGATTTCTTTAAAAAACAAAAACAAATGATCAGCCAGGTATGGTGGTGCATGCCTATAATCCCAGCAATGCAGGAGTTGAGGCAGGAGGATCACAAGTTCGAGGCCAGCCTCAGTGACTTAGTGAAGCCATAAGCAACTTAATAAGACCTTGTCTCAAATTTTTTTTTAAACGGATCTTCATTTTATTCATTTATTATTTATATTGGTGCTGAGGATCGAACCCAGTGCCTCACACATGCTAGGCAAGCGCTCTACCACTGAGCCACCACCCCAGCCCTGTCTCAAAATTTTAAAAAAATCTAGAAAGGGCCAGGGATGTAGCTCAGTGTCAGATCACCTGAGTTCAATCCCTGGTAACAACAAAAATTCAATAGAAAATAGACAAATAAACCACAAAGAATATGAATAAGAAGCTCACAAAAATTAAAATATATGCAAAAATGCTCAACTTCATAATCATAGAAATATGAGTGTAGGAGCTAAAGCTGGGGATACAGCTCAGTAGTAGAGTGCCTGCCTGGCATATATGAGGCCTTGGGTTCAATCCTCAGTACTGTGAAAGGAAGGAAGGAAGAAAAAGAAAGTTTGATACGCCAGGCCCAGTGGCATGCACTTCTAGTCCCAGATACTTGGGAGGCTGAGTCAGGAGGATCCTTCGAGCCCAGGAGTTGGAGACCAGTCTGGCAATTTAGCAAGACCCCATCTCAAAAGAGAAACAAAAAATTGATAATGTACAACTTTTATAAGGACGTGGGTAGTCATAGTCGTGAGATTTGTGGCAACACGCATTGATGCCACCTCTTAGGCACTTTGGCGATAACCCTAATAGTTTTAAATGGACCTGCCCTTAGCCTAGACTCCTGCTACCTCACACGTCAGACTCTAATAGCACGCACAGGTGCAGAAAGGCGAGCAACTGGCAGCCGCTGGGCGTGTGGCGTTTGTTAGTAAAAGAGAAGAAATACCTGAACTCAGGACTGCGCACGGCGGGGTAGAAGGCAGCCCTGGGGACGGACACATCAGCAAGGACTGTCATCTCAGGAAGGGAAGAGAGCGGCGGCACACAGCTGAGGAGCCCGGGCCACGGCAGGGGAGGACACGAGGTACCTCGCAGACCTGGAAGGGAAGCCTTAGCAGTCGCCCAGCCGCCCAGGGGGACATCGGTGGGAGGACCAGGAAAGCTTACTTCCTGGCAAATCCATTCCTGCTGTTCCACTGGAATGTTCTCATCAGGCTGATTTTTTTAATCTAGTAATTTTAAACCTTCCAAATAAGGATCCAGTGCGGTGCCCTCCACTCTGGCTGAGCCGCCTTGAAGGTAGAAACACGCTTGCCCTCCCGGGGCCATGGCCTTAGCCCCTGAGGAGCGGGGCTTTGCAAGCTAGTGACCCCCGCCCCGGCGAAGGTCCCTGCCCACACCCTGCCTCCGGTCTGCCCAGGTCTCTGCACGTCGCAGGAATGTTAAGGCAGGAGCTGGAGGCCACGCCTGGGCAACCACAGTGCTGGCACCGTACCTTCCGGCCCCAGCACCGCTCTTGGGACATTCCTGCCAGTTCCCTCCTCACTGTGCCCACTGCGCCGGGGAAGACCCAAGGGAGCCCGGAGAAGGTCTGAGCAGACCCTCCCCTGGGGTAGGGACGTCCCTTGAGGGCGGGGACGCGGCCCAGCGGTGGTGCGCTTGCCTAGCGTGCTGAGGCCCTGGGTTCAATCCCAAGCACTGCAAACTGATGAAAAAAGAAGCGACGTTTAAATATCTGCTGAGGCTGACCCGCCCTATGAACGTGACAGGCCTGGCTCCGTCCTGGGCTCAGCAATGAAGTGGCCCCGTGCTCAGGGACTTCTGGCCTGTCGTGGAGGATGGCTCTGGCCCCTTCATTTCCTGTGGAAGGAAACGAAGCAAGAAACGGTGCTCCAGAGGCCTCTCCTCACGCCTAGCCAGAGTGAGCCCCAGCAAAACCTGGGGTCTCCACATCACCTCCTCCTGCCATGGCCCAGCCCCTCCTTCAGGCACAGTGTGTCTTCCCCCTTCTCAGACCCTGTGGTCACAGCCAAAGGCAGGAAGCAACTCCATGTCCTCAGAGTGACATGCCCCTGAGTCCCATTCGTCAGAAAAGGGACAGTTTCAACATGTGATTGGATTTGTGAGCATTTGGGGGGGCGTCCTCAATAATCAAAACCAGGCATGTTTGTAGCTCCACCACCCAGCTTCTATCTTTGGAAAGCACCTACTGTGAGCCTGGGCTGCGCTCAGGTGGATACAGAAGTGGCGTGTGTTGTCCCATCCAGGGACACCAACCCCACCAGTCACTTTTATTTATTTATTTGTTTATTTTTTTGGTACGGGGTGCTGGGAGGATTGAACCCAGGAGAGTGCTTAACCCTGAGCCACTGCAGTGGTCAAAGCCTCGTGACTTGAATTGACCCACACTCTAACCCTGCAGGGCGAGGCCGGCATCAGTTCATCCCACATTTGAGCACCAGGCATCTAGTAGCACTCAGGAGTGTGTTTAGTAATATACTAATGACTTTTAATTCTTAACAGCACTAAGCTTAATTTAAGGTGAATTAGAAAAAGTTCGACAGTAAGCACACGAGGCTGGTGTTCTTGGACACATTGGCATGCCAAGGGCAAGCACATGAGCTCCAGCGTCCTCCTCAGCCACAGGTGACACCTCTTGAGCGGAAGTGGATTCAGTATAAACACAGAAGGGGCGGGGACGTGGACACGGCCCGCCAGCGCTCCTAATTCCAGCCGTACAAAGCTGCATCCCCAGACCCAAGTTCTTTTTTAATTATGAAACTGATGCATATCTGTGTTAGATGTTTTGAACATACAACAATTTACCCAGCAAGGAGGTGTCAGTTCACTGAGGGTTGAGGGAAGCCCACAGGTATGGCATCATCCCTTTGCCATGTTTCTCCGGTAGTGCTGGGATGGCCCCGGGCCTGGAGCCTGGGAGCCCAGCACTCTGAAGCGGGATACAGCCTGATGGTCCCGTTTCCGGCAGGGCTTTTCAACGGCCAGCTGAGGATATGGCACTGGGGCTCCTCTGATGCAGAGAGCTGCCGCGTGCATTGCTGGACGTGTGGCATGCCAGTTGCCACAATCAAAACCGTCCCCAGACATCGCCAGCTGTCACCCAGGGGACGGGGAGACTCCACCCCTTCCAAGGCCTGGGACTCCAGTGTGACTCTGCAGGCTCCTGGCAGAGGAGCTGTGACAAGGCAGCCAGGCCCTGGGCAGCACCCCCTCCACCCCAGGACAGGGGACGTGGATGGGCTGCAGAGAACAGACTGGCACACAGGGACTTGCTGCCACCATCATCTTCAGCATCTTGAGAGAAACTGTGGGCCCCACCCTGTCCTCCTGCAAAGCATTCGGGCCAGGAGACGGGCAGGTCATTTTGCCTGAAAGAGCATAAATCAGTGGGCCCTCCTCTGTCATCCCCAGGGGCCCAGGAGAATTGCCAAATTCCAGAAGCAACTGTATTTAGTTTACAACTGCTTGCAAAGTGCTAACGGTGTCTCTCACCCAACCTGGCAGGAGTCTGTTAGCTCCAGTAGCAAAACACATCAGCACCCACACTCCCTCCCTCCCCGTGACACAGCCCCCATCTCCTTGGGTGATGGGCAGAGCCTCCTCGCTGGCCTTCCTGCCCCTCTGAGGCCAAAACAACCATTCCTCTCACAGAAGCCAGCACCATCTACAAGCTAAGTGGGAGATGGGCACAGTGGTGCGGCCTGTGAT
The DNA here is from genome assembly GCA_004024805.1 of Geosciurus inauris. Classification (NCBI taxonomy): domain Eukaryota; kingdom Metazoa; phylum Chordata; class Mammalia; order Rodentia; family Sciuridae; genus Geosciurus; species Geosciurus inauris. The sequence goes on along the minus strand of PVHX01000557.1, from coordinate 28,614 downwards.
CTCAGCTGGTTTTTACATCTTCTTATTTTACTTATTTATTTTTGGTACTGGGGATTGAACCCAGGGGTGTTCCAACTGAGCTACCTCCCCAGCCCTTTTTAATTTTTTTATATTTTGAGACAGGATCTTGCTAAGTTGCCCAGGCTGTCCTTGAACTTGTGATCCTCCTGCCTCAGTCGCCCAAGTCCCTGAAACGACAGGTATGTGCCATTGCACCTGGTTTCTACATTTTTTTTAATGGTTGAGAAAATATTGAAACAATATTTCAAGACAGGTGAAAATCTAGTGAAATTCAGCTTCTCAGCACCCGTGAATCCAGTTTTACTGGAGCACACAGATGCCTGCTCGTTTCTGTGGCCCCAGAACCACCAGACCCTCTGCAGGAGCAGCTTTCCAAACTTGGTTCTGGGCTGGGACACACCAGCGACACAGGGCACCTTCTCAGAGCTTATGCTCTGGGACAAAAATGGCTTGTGCAACAGAAAAACAAAAATCTCAGGTTCTGACACCAACCCCAGTGAAGATGCCACAGGTGGCTCGGGAGGTGACCGAGTCCGTCATACCCATGATACTCCCTCAAAGACTTAGACGCAGAGGGGCCAGGAAGGGGCAGGGCCAGCAGGTGCCAAGCCTCTGAGACAGGACGGAGCTGGGCCCAGCCATGGGAAGGGAGCAAGGGGTGGGGAGGGCCGTGCGCAGGCGGTGAGGAGTGCGCGCCGCAGGCTGGGCGGCTGAGCCTGGTGGCATGGTGGCAAGCCTGGCTCCATGCCCACTGGATCCCCGGGGCTCCTGTGGGAAAGGTGCACAGGAAGACCAGAGAGGGGCAGAGAGCACTGAGGACACGGGGATGGCCAGGCCAGAGAGCACGGTGGCCTGGACTGAGTGTGGCTGGGAAGGAGACAGGCTGGGTGGGTATGACTGGGGGAGGGTAGTTCTGCCTGATATGGGCCCCGAGAGGTCCCAGTGAGGGGCCACCGGCTGGTGAAAACTGACAGCCAGAGGCTGCGGGGGCCTCGCATGGTGGTGTCCCTTCAGCCCCCCTGCCTCAGGCTCAGGAGCCCACAGCACCTCACAGCTCGTCGCGCAGACCTGGATGGTGGAGGACGGTAGAGGCGGTCCAAGTGCAGGAGGGCACCCACGGCTACATCCCTGCAGAGTGGACAACCACTGTGCCCCTCTCAGCTGCAGACGTCATTCTGCCTTTAAAAATTCCTTTTGTGGGGGCCCCGGCACCTAAGCTTCCTCACGCCCACCAGGTGACGGATGGGTGCTCACACGAGTGGGTCTCAGCTCTGAATGTTGGGCTCAGGTGCTTGTTCTTGCATGGAAGCCCACCTGCCTTCTTTAGCAAGCTCTCTGCAACCTGCAAATGCATGTGGCCCCTTTCTTGGTCTTCCCCAGGCCTCTGGTCTTTGCGTCACACTGCAGTAGGGAGCCAGAATTGTCGCTCATCAGCTGAATTCAAGTCCCACTTGTTTTTAGGAAGATGGTTATTTGGGGAGGGTACATCCTAATAGAGTTCTTTTCATCTTCAGACTTGTAGTAATGGAACATGAATGCTCTTCTGCATTTTTCAAAAACTGCAAATCTTTGTCAGTGTCAGCGTTGTCAGAGAAAAACATAGAAAATATAACAAGTACTATTTCTTCTCAGTTTCTTGCTGACTCTGTAGCTTACCATCTTATTAGGAGTAGAAATTTCAGTTCTATCTAGTAAATCCATTCAAAATTTCTAATTCCCTACAACACGTTTGTTTTTGTCTTTTCTCTTGAAATCAGCCCATTAATCCATTTGGATTTTTTCAGAACAACTAGCTTTTCCCTTTATATGGCACTTTATGCTTTCTAAAATTTTTTCCTAAAACCAAGTATAGTGAATCATTTTATTAAGAGAAAATGCAAAGCCAGATAGTTGTCCTTCAGATTCAAAGACAAATGAGAGACTCAGTGTTTTGACTTTTATTTAGGCTTATCATATTACATAGACTCACCTAAAGCTTATTACAATGTTAAAACACCTTTGGGGATTCTATATTTACAGTATTCAAAGATGTTGGCCAATGCCAAGTAGAATAACTTGTGTGTGATCTTTCTTCTTTAATCCATCATACCAAGGACAATGCCATTTATGTTCTGTCTGTGTACAGTCTTGATTAGTGTAGGTACATAATAAGTTTGGAAATTAGATAGACTAATTCCTCTCACTTTTGTCTTCCAAATATTTTTAGTTATTTTAACTCTTTTGTGTTCTATATAAATTTTAGCATAAGTTCTTATTGGAACTTTGGTAGGAATCACATTAAACTGTATGTCAACTTAGAATTGACATATTTACTACATTGAGTTTTCCAATCCATAAACATGGTATGTGGCCCCATTTAAAAAAAAAAAAATTCCTTTTGCAGAGGCAGGTGTGGTGGTGCACACCTGTAATCCCAGGCGCTTGAGCTGAGGCAGGAGGAGCACAAGTTCAAGGCCAGGCTGAGCAACTTAGTGAGACCCTGTCTCAAAACAAATAAATAAATAAATGAAGAGGGCTTGGGAGGTAGCTCCATGGTAGAGCACCCCTGGATTCAATCCCAGTGCAGAAAAAAAACAAAAAAAAAAACCTTTTCCGTTCTTTTTGGATTGCTTGCGTCTTCCTCCTCAGTCACCCTCACCCCGCCATCTCCCCTGTCCTCCTTTTATTATTTGATCTTCTTGACAACTTGGCAAGCTAGGTCTTATCTGTGAACTCAGAAAAAATAAACACAGAGAGGTGTGGAGCTGGGAAGGCCCAGGACCTGCCCACAGTCACAGAGCTGGTCACAGAGCCGATCCGTGACACAGCCAGTGCTAGCGCCCAGGCCAGGGTCTTGAGCTCCCAAGTGAACGTCGACTCTGAACGCCCAGCCTGGCTGCGTGTGAGAAGAGGAAGAAGGTGGAAAAGCAAGATGCCAACTCCCGGCTTCCAGAGCCAAGTCGAAGTCCCCAGGCTAACAAGATGGGTCTGATGGTGAGCAAGGGAAGGTGAGCCTGGCCAGCCCTGTCTTACCCTCTCTGGCCCCCAGCTCCCAGGAAGGACACATTCCATGCAGGCGCAGGCACTGCAGCCAAAGGACAGATGACTCAGCCACCCAACTCCCAGACAGGAAAGCACTGGTCTCCCCAGGTGTGCGCACTGCTGTTCTGTTTGCATCGGCTCTTTGTAAAGAGAACAACTGGAAGCCAGGCGCGGTGGCTCAAGCCTGTAATCCCAGCACTTTGGGAGGCTGAGATAGGAGAATCGCGAGTTCAAAGCCAGCCTCAGCAACGGCGAGGCGCTAAGCAACTCAGTGAGACCCTGTCTCTACATAAAACACAAAATAGGGCTGGGGATGTGGCTCAGTGGTCGAGTCCCCCTGAATTCAATCTCCAGTACCCCCAAAAAAATAGAGAACAACTGGAAGCAGCCCAGATGTCTATCCGCCGGGGATTAGAGGGACAAACTGTCACAGCCACACCCCGCGGGCCTGTGCGGCATCAAGAACACACTGCTGAGGCCAGCAACAACGCAGGGACCTCACTGCAGCGTGCAGGGGGAAGCAGGCGACCAGCACAGGCCTCCACTCCCATCCAGAGTTCTAGAAAAGGTGAAGGAATCTGAGGACGAAAGCAGGTGAGTGGCCGACCAGGTGCAGCGGGGGGAGGGCGGGCGGAGACACAGCAGCGCTCTGGGGCTGAAGGACGCGCTCACGTGGGTGCGATGATGTCACAAACACTAAATTACACACTCAAAATGTGTGCCGTAGACTCCACTCACTCTAAATTACACACCCAAAATAGGACATGTAGACCATCCTCCAACAAAGCTGCGAGGGTTTTTTAAGAGGAAACAAAAGAAGTTTCTTCTGAACAGCACTAGCACCCAGTGGGGTGGGTGGGGACGCCCTTCCCCAGCACTTAGGGTGAAAAGATAACCCCGTGGACACCTGCCAGTGTAGAACGTCACATGTCCAAGCCATCACCACAAGCCCGTGCCAAGGATGGACACTATTCTTTTCCTTAGGATGTTGGAGTCCAAGACGTAAGATTAGTGGCTGAGCTTCCCCTGGGGCTTCATCCCAAACTGGTTCCTAATGCAAATTTGGAAACGGTCACTGTCCAGAAGAGTGAGTTGTGTATGTTCACACAGCTAAGCAAACACTGCAGGCCACTTAAGAACACATGTGAGGCCGTCACCACCACAGCTGAATGCAGCTCCTGCCACACACCCAACCTGAGGGGCTGCTTCCCCTGGCTGTGGTCAGGAAGGTGGCAGAAGCAGGTTGAATCCAAGTCAGTCCTTCTTAGAGTCTGCCCACTCCGTCACTGGGCTATGCTGCTTCCAATTTGGGCACAAGGAGGGAGTCACTTTGAGCGAGGAAACTTGCAGAATAACATGAGCACATACGGGCAAGGGGCTGACCGTGGGCCAGCCGGATGGGACAGTGCGCTTGGTGGAGACAGCAGCTAGTGAGGGTTCGACAAGAGCCACCTGCTTTGTACCGTGCACATCTGAGTCATGGGTAGGTTGCCCTCCTCCGTCTCATGCAGCACTTATCACGTATACAGTAGGCATCACATACACCATGTCTTTCGCCACACATCCGATGCATAGGAAATTACTATGGACCACGTCTCGCTATGCCCAAATTCCAGGGCAGAACTGAGGTGGCACTGGGCCAGTGCTCCATCCTCCACCCTGACGACCAGTGGCACCAGGAGGTGGACTATCCCTCGCCCCTGTGAGCATCACTCTACAAAAAGCTGTGGGTGCCTATAGGGTTCTCTTGGGTCTATGCCACTGAACTGTGCAGGATCTGACCTGAGGGATCGTCCCCATCGTGCTGGGGAAGGAACCCAGGGCCTTGAGCATGAAAGGTGCGTGCTCTACCACTGAGCTACAGCCACAGCCTTTTTTTTTTTTTTTTTTTTTTTTTTTTGAAATTTTGAGACAAGGTCATACTAAGTTGCAGAGGCCGTCCTTGAACTTCGGATCCTCCTGTTGGGATTACAAGGCAGGTACCCCTGTGCCTGGCTTGTATGGGCTCTAAAAATGTGACTTAACAACTGCTTCAAGTGTTAGGTCCAGTTATCTGTGGCCTCGGCTCCCTCTGCCTCCCAGGGCACAGCTGCCTCAGGCAGCAGAAGTGAAGTGAGTGAAACCAGCTGTCCCAACAGGAGGCCAAGCACCCCAGGGGTTTGGATGCATGACCTGTGCACACCCCTGGGAACTCAGCTGCAAGCTGCACACAGGAAGTCATGTTAGACCTTTGCTTGACCAGCTCCTTTCTGCCAGGCAGGGGTCAGCCCAAATGTCACCTCCTCCTGAAAGCTGCCTTGACTGTGCCTGTCTGAAATCAGCTTCCCCCATTGCTCCTGTTATTTCCTTCCAAGCACCACTGCGATCGGAAAACACTGCCTTTTTAAATTTTATTTGAACAGTACTGGGAACTGCAGTACTCAGCACTCTACCACTAAGCCACATTCCTAGCTCTTATTTTTTATTCTTTGAGTCATGATCTCACTAAATTGTCCAGGCTGGCCTTGAATTTGCAATCCTCCTGCCTCAGTCTCTCCAGTGCCTGGCATTACAGATGTGCACCACCACACTTAGCTTGAAATGATTTTTGTTCATTGTCTGGCTCCATGCCAGCAGAGCTGGGTCCACCCTGTCCACCATTCTGCCATGTTAGGATGAAGCCCAGCATTAGGCAGGTATTCAATCAATGTTCGTCGATAAATGCAACTAGAATTGGCCAGCCTCCATCAGCCCTGCCCCTCCACATCGAGCATGACCAAGGTGGGCTCAGTACTTGAGAGAAACAAACAGAGCCACAATCACACCCCCCCCCCCAATCTATTCACCACTTGGCAGGCGAGTGGCATTTTCAGAATGTAATATCCAGAAATTTGTATGGTTTGAACCCCATTGGCATCCCCACATCACTGTAAGATCCCATGCTCCCACATCTGCTGCATTCCAACCCTGGGGTCTTCTGGGGTCTTCTCTGCTCTTCAGTGTACAGACCAAGCACATTCTGCCTCATGGCCTTTGCATATACTGTTTTCTTTTTTGGAATTCTCTCCTTCCGGTATTTGGTGGCTTACCCTCTCACCTGCAGGTTTTTTTGCTCAATTTTTTGTGTGTGATTTCATCTGGAATTATTTTTTCTTTTTCTTTTTCCAGCCATTCAGGAGAGAGAGCTCCTGGAAACCAAGGCACATAGGAACCATGGAAAGAACCAGAGATAGTTGGGTGTGGAAAAAGATGGAGAAGTTAAAAAAGTGAGAGAGCCCTCTTAGAATGCCTGAAAGAGCTGGGTACAGTGGTACACACCTATAATCCCAGCGGCTCGGGAGGCTGAGGCAGGAGGATCGCAGTTGAACAGCCAGCCTCAGCAAAAGTGAGGCACTAAGCAACTCAGTGAGACCCTGTCTCTAAATAAAATACAAAATAGGGCTGGGGATGTAGCTCAGTGATTGAGTGCCCCTGAGTTCAATTCCTGGTAACCCCCCCTCAAAAAAAAAAAGTTTGAAAGAGGTCATCTGACGAGTGGTCAGTTTATTCTACAACATCTTTAGGCCAAATGGGCTCCAGTAGTACAAGTTCTGAGTCCAGTTTAGTTTTGCAGGTCTTGGGAGCCACCTAGGAGCTCCGAGGACCTCAGGACAGCTTGAAGATGCCACCCTCGCCTCCAGAGCTGCCCAGCCCCCCAATGGTAAGGCTCCATCCTCACCCTTCTACAGGTCTACATAGAGTAGCGTGGCAGGAGGTGCGGGGCCTGGGGAAAGCCCCTTCCCAGGGCCTCCGATGACCTGTAAAATGACACAGTGAGACAAGTTCATCTTGGATTCCAATGGTCAGTTTGCCTTGTGGAAGAAAGAGGCACCATTAGCGTGACCAGAAACGCACCCTCCCCAGGAGCAACTGCCTCTCCTCCAAGCCTGAGTGCAGCATGAAAGCCCTGTGGCTTGGGGCAATCGACCCTGAACAATGGGAGGTTCAGGGAAGGCCCAGGGAAGCCCCAGCCCCAGTTTGGCCCAGGAGTTCAACGCCGTGCCTCCTGGAGTCTACACTGTGCGGGCGTTGAGCTAGTCAGTGCACCATGAGACCCTGGAGGACAAGACAGATGCGGCTCTGCCCTCACGAACTCGAGGCCTGCTGGAGCAGCCAGAGGAGTGTCCCAGGGGTGGTGGCCACTGAGTGCAATAGGAGCCCAAGAGCAGGAGCACATCACCTGGAGGATGCTGGGGACACAGCAAGTCACATCCCTGCTACTAAAGCACACAACCCAAAAGAATTTCAGAACTAGGAGGTCCTGGAAGACGTGATTCCTGAATTCATCTCATGGTCAAGATCACCCAGAGAAGTTTGTTTTTAATAAAGATTCCTAAACCTACACCCAGAGTTCCTGCTTCCATAGGCCAAGGGCAGAGAAGAGCATCCATGTTTTAAGTGCTCTGATGATGGACAGGCTCGGGATCCAATGCTGGGACATGCAGAGGTGCCCAGTTTGTTACTTGGCGCAAGCAGAGGGAGGTGGGGAGGAACCTCTGAGTTCGGGTTTTCCTAGGATGAGGACACCGACTGCTCTGGAAGGACCAGCCTCCACATTGGTAGGTGGGCCTGGCCTGGGCAGAGGATCACATTCTTTATGTAAATAGGAAGAAAACAACAAAGGAGAAGTCCTTACATAAGTACTGGTATAAGTGATCTAAGGCTGACATGACAAAGTGCCACAGCCATGTGGCTCCAAATAACAGACTGCACCGTCTCGCAGTTCTAGCAGCTAGAGGACGAAGTGGAGGCATGTACAGGGCTGGGCAACCCCTGAAAGCCCAAGGGGAGGGCCTTCCTCGCCTCTGCCAGCTCTAGCAGGGACACATTTCCATGTCCCTTGGCTCTAGCTGTGCCGCTCAGGCCTCTGCTCCTGTCCTGATGTGGTGCTCCCCTTGTGGGTCTGTCCAACGGACACAAGCCGTTGGATCAAGCAAGGGTCACCCACTCCGGGATGACCTTGACTTAATCACCTGCAACAGCGCTACTCCTGAAGGTCACATTCTGAGGTTCTGGAGGTTAAGACTTTAACATGCCTTTGAGGGGGACACAAAGCAATCCATGACACTCACAAAATCCCAAAGGCCTTCAAGCCTCAGCCAAGGCCAGATGCCCAGACACCCGAAGCCACTCAGCTCCGCTCGCTCAGGAGACTGCTCCTAGGGCTAAGAGAAAAAACTGAGAAGCCACAATCAACGCCACGTGTCTTAAAGAAAAAAAAACACTGAGAGAGACATGACCCTGTAAATATTCTTAACAAAGCCATCCCTGGAAGGAGCCTTCCAACTCCATGTCTACAGTTTTCTTCTTCCCGTCTCCTCCATGGAGATGTTATCTAAAAGAAGCAAGGAAATCACAGCGCTTCTGACAGTGCCAAAAATAATTGAGCATTCCATGCAATAGGGAATCTGCTGTGAAAGTAATTTTATAATCATAAGGTCAAGTTTGTTTCTGCAGAAGATCATGTTCGGTGTTACCAGCGGACAAACACTCTCAAGGTGTGATGTGTCTTGCATCAGAATGGACCTTGGGCATGAGGCCAGCCCAGGCTGGCCAAACCAGGAAGGTGTCAGGTTTTGATGACTCCAAGTTTCCCCAAGCCTCTGAGGGGGGTGACCGCAGATTTCAAAGAAGCAAACAAGGACTGTCACCTACAAGAGAAACCCCAGGTATACCAAGGCCTGGGAAAGGTGAGCCAGCGTCATCCAAGAACAACATCTGCTCTGGGAGGACACACCCATAAACTGCAGCAGCCAAGCATGGAAAGTGGACATTCCTACATCTCCAGCTAGGGGGACAGCCCAGGCCACCCCTCAGCCTCGCTGGCTAGAGACAACTTTGAAAAGGGTGGCCGCCATGCAGGGCCAGCAGAAAGTTCCACGGGTACCTACAGGAAGCACAGGCCATTCTCCCCTGAGGCCAGGTTCTCCCCCTGCTTGTAAAGGCAGACAAATTCAACTGCCACCTCCTGACACCACTCTACCCACCTGCAAAGGGGAGAAGGCTGGAGAAATACCTGGAAGTAACAGCAACCTTCTTATCAAAGTGACAGCCACGTTTCCCTGGGAAACCAGGAATGGGTTCCACAAACCCAACCTCTGCTGAGCCCTGCCGAAGTCTCTCCCTGTCCATGACCCTCTCCAGTTTCATTAAGGTTTCAACATTCAAATCCAAGAACTCTGGGTCTCATAGCTCACCCGGATGCTAGACCCCCAAAAGAAGAGGATGACAGTGATTGTTATGAAATCATTTTCCTTTCCTAACCCACAGTACTGATCACACACACGGAAGATGGCCATGAACTGCTTTGGAAAACTCTGACTTTCCTGAACACCTATGGGTGTGCCATCTGCAGGGCAGGAGGACATCTTTGAGGCACCAGGTCCCTGGATGCCAAGTCCCCAGCCAGCAGATATGCAATCTTGCCCAGGAGTCCCACAAACTCTAGGCAGCTGGTGCCTCAGACAACTGAGGGGGCTTCCCACAGTGCAACCAGGAGAAAAGGAAGCCCTCTATTTCCTCTCCCAGAGTGCAGTGACATCAAGTACCTCAATGGAAAGCAAGCTGTTTGTGGGCCAGCCAGAGTGCAGCCACAGGACAGGGACAAAGAAGAGCAGGGAGGACATCCATGCTCACACGGGGCTCAGAACAAAGCCCACCCTGGCCATGAGGAACAACATCCAGTGACCTAATGCCCGAGGGCAAGCCCGAGCTTACAGCAGGGCTGCAAGCAGCCAGAGGTCAGTATGTTTTCCACGGCACCAGCTCAGAGATGTTGGGCAGAAAAACCTATTAGTACTGTGCTCCATTCCTAGGGAGCCTGACGGCCACCTGCCACCGATGACAACCAAGATCAGGGAGGAGCCAGCACAGAGCCAGGCACAGGGGCCCTGCTCACAGCTCTGCCATCCCAGGTTGACTGGGGGTTTCCAGAACACCATCCGCATTGCAGTTCAGCGCAGCTCCTGAAATCCCGCCTCCAGCTCAAACACCAGCTTGCAGGTAAGAAAACAGCCCTGTTCCTTGAGCCCTTTGCCCCCGTGACTTCCTCTAACACCCAACATCTTAAGCCTTGATTGAGAAATAACTACTAACCTAAGACCTCTTTTTGCTGCTCTAAAGGAAAGCAATTGTGATCTTGACATATCAACCAGATCAATCCAACATAATGGGAGCGTTTGGTGGCCAAGGACAAGCTGTCAAGAGAAAGTACTGGGTTGGCAGAGCTTAAATTACTTAACCACCACCACTGCCAACACCGAGGGAGGGCGGGCTAAGCGAGCTAAGCACTCGGTGGAGAATTAAAAACCAACGACGATGCGCCCAGAGCCGCTGCAGGGGCCTTATCCAATGTGGAAAATCCTCTTGCTCCCCCTTCCTTTGAAGCCTGGCCACACATGCCAAACCATAAACATATCACTTCCTGGCGGATATGCCAGGCCACTTCAACTTAAAATCGAATGCCAGCGGTGTGCATCCAAGACCTCTGCAAACATCCAGCGAGCACACAACCCCTGCCAGATTCCTCCACCCACCCGAGAAGCATAAAGACCCAATCTCTGGTTTGCCCCGCAGGCAGACAAAATGACTAGGATGCCTTGGGAAGGCCACGTTCCCAAAGATGGAGAAGTTTGATTCATTGAAAACTCTGACATCCCACACCTCCAGTGCTTGCATTTGACTGAACGCCCAGTCCTGTAAGGCACATGTGCCCAGAGAATATCTGTGATCTCATGTCCACTCCTGACCAGCATCCAGCATCTCAGCGTGCTGAGTGCAGAGCAGGAAGGCACCCATCCTAGGAGACGCTGTCCTGGAAAGCTCTGCCCTGGGCTGGGGGTCTGTGGCTCAGTGGTAGAGCATGTGCTTAGCATGCCTGCCGCCCTGGGTTATATCCCTAGCACTGAACCAAAGCGGGGAAAAAAAGAGTTGGCCTACGTCTCTCAAAGTCAATAACCTACCCCTCACACATTTCCCAACACCCGAGTGGAGAGGAGTAGGCACAAGTAGGCACGATGGCACCATCTGCTATTGACACACTGGTGTCAGCGCAAAGACCTGGGGCTGCGGAGAAGTCTCACTAGGGAGAGAAAACAAAACTAAAGATTCCTTCCCAGCAGACACAACTCTTTTGCTTGGTCTATTATATTAATAAGCCACAGTCAAGCCATAAATTAGCTATGCACTTTCCACTCATCCTAGAGACTTAAAAAAAAAAAAAAAATCAAGTTAGAACCAGACTTCCACGGATTCTATCGAGAATACTTTTATTATACAGGTATCATATGCACACAATGATTTGGGGAACATTTACAGGCATGGAGTTCAATTCCAAATCTCCATTCTACCCACACCAACTATAACACATGTTCGCCTTGGGGTGAGTGACCCCACAGGAGTGACACACCAAGTTACTGCCTTGTGAACAGAGAATTCCAATTAAATAGAATCTTCCAAACCAAGAACAAAGCCCTGTATCCTCTTAATTCTTCATACCCTGTGTACAGATGAATAAAATCTAAAGACGTGTTATAGATTACCCCACCACCATTAAAAGTTAATATTAAAATCGAATCCTATTTCTCAAAAAAGTCATAAGAAGTGCACCAGTATTTACAGACCCCATTAAATTATGCATAAATAAAATCTGTACACTCAACACACTGTTTCTCAAAATACAGAGCCTCCACAGGGCCTTGGGGGTGACAGGCAGCAGCAGATGCTTTGTGTCCACCCTTTTCAAGTTTACTCGAAAAATCAAGATCTGAAATAAATATGCAAATAAAGCTTCAGTACCTTACAGGAACCTGTCATTTCAAAGAGTCGCCCATGTAAAGAGTTAACTTTCAAAGTTAAAAAAAGAGACAAGAAAAGAAAAATGAAATCGTCAGCAGGCATTGTTTCTACAAGTTTCCTACAACCAGAAGGCCCCTGTGAGCACCGGGTTTGCACCCACCCACCACTACCTGCTTGCCAGCAGCCGAGCACGTGGTACCTTTGCCTCCTCCTGGAGGGCACGATCGCTGAAGAAGGTAGATAAAGACTGATTTTGGAAAAAATATTTAGTGGACATAAAAACCAGCCATATCTTAACACTGAATGAAATAAATTATTGTTGATCTGAATCGCATCAATCTGACGTTTCAACAGCTAGGCGCGTGGCTTCTTGTCAGCCCAGGGAACTTGGGAGGTTCTAAAACTCGTAGCACCACTTTCAGAGGAAGGAGGGATGGGGTTCCAAAAAATGAACGCTCAACCAGTAAAAAAAAAAAAAAAAAAAAAAAGACAAAAACCAGTACTTGTCACCTTGGGATCATGTGTCCAAGGTCAGACACGGCAGCGCTGCTGGAGAAGCCACAGGGATCCAGGAGGGCAGGTCAAGATCCTGCAAGCCTCAAGTGACAGAGGCCTCTGGACAGGTGGGTAAGGGGGATCGGAAGCTCCTCCCCAAGCAGGAGCACCTCCCAGTCTGTCCCAGTGAGAAGGATTGCTCAGTCCTTTCCCTTCCCGCCCTCTGCTCACTCCCATTTTACTTCCTGTGTTTCTCCATTTTCTCCAGGGTCTTATTCGAATCTGCTGGACTCTGGTCTCCAGGGTTCATATAGGATTTGTCTATGACAATCAGGGCTTCTTTGATGTAGTTCTGCACGGCAGACACAGCGGCACAGATGGCCTGGCTGCCAAACCCGTGGGTAATCAGGCTGAAATGAGACAAGCAGTTCTGGATGTTCGTTTCCAAGACCAGGGAGGGCCTGTTGTTGCCATTGGGTGTTCGGTCTTGATTGAGGAGGTCCGTGAATTCTTTACACACTTGCCTGTAGGAAAGGAGTGCAGGACAAATGACCCTGAGGATGACCCCTGGAGGGGGGTCAGAGCCAAGGGCACCGCTGAAACTAAGGCCAACAGCCCATGACTGCACTTAGCACCTATTAAGTGCCAGACCCTGAGTTAAGCTCTTTTCAAGTACTATCTTATCTATCCTCACTACAATTAGAAGTAACAGGATTAACCCTGCAACTAGCCAAGGTCACCAGGATCCTGAGGTCAAGGCATAGTTTATTTTGGTACAAATTGGTTCCAATAAATGAACCTTAATCAGGAACCCAGAGAACCACGCAGCCCCCTGAAACTCCACTCTCTGAACAGACCGGCTCACTGCTCTTGCCTCCTTTCCTGACTTGACTGGTTCTGCTTCATTTAGCTTGATTTTAAAAATCAACCTACTTTGGGTTTCCATGAGAAACTCCGCAGCTGCATTAAGTAGCATTTGAGACATTTAATTGGCTCAGGTCTCTCCTTCAAATCACCCTGAACTTTGCATTGAAAAAACAAGTCTACTATCAGGAGGCAGAAGATACACAATGTCTTTACTGCCTGTGACAAAACAAAATTTTTTATTTTTGGTATGGGGAATTGAACTCAGGGGCACTCGACCACTGAGCCACATTTCCATCATCCCACTCCATTTTCTTTTTCTTTTTTTGGCACCGGGGATTGAACTCAGGGGCACTCAACCACTGAGCCACATCCCCAGCCCTATTTTGTGTTTTATGTAGAGACAGGGTCTCACTGAGTTGCTCAGTGCCTCGCCGTTGCTGAGGCTGGCTTTGAACTCGTAATTCTCCTGTCTCAGCCTCCCACAGTGCTGGGATTACAGGTGTGCGCCACCGTGCCCAGCAAAACAAATTTTTATAAGCTGTGCAAATATAGAAATGGAAGAGAGCTGAGTAACTAGGCAGCCCAGCGCGCTCATTGGCAACCCACCCAGGCGACCCTTCCAAACCCTCAACAAACTTAGGGACTTGGACTTAGGAATCCCAGCTGTCTTGGGGTTTTCCTTCACTGCACCCAACTTCACACCTGGTTCCTTCTCTGAGCTGCAGGGACTGCGCTTAAAGTTCTGCGACAGTATGTATACTCACTGAGCAGCCAGTAGCATATTCTTCCTCGTTGCCATCTCATTCCGCCCTCCCAGGTGAGGCCTGGTTAAATATTCGGCCACTGGCTTACTAGGAAACTCCGCTTCACACACGTACGCAAAGTCCCGAGCCAAGTGAACAGCTTCGCCTAGAATTGTCAGCAAGGGCAACAGGTTTGGGTTTTCTGAGGGCTGTGGGAACTGTTAGCAAACTGCCCTTTCTCTGTTCCTGGCACTAACTGTCTACCAGTCACTCTGCACTCTAAGATGAAATCACACAGGGCAAAGAGCTCCTTAGCAGGCAGACAGGGCGTCAGGAGTGGAGGGTGGGGCACACAGGTGGGGGCAGAGCACCTGAGGTCTGTTCCTTGCCTGGGACAGCTCCCCAGTGCCCTGCTCCACAGTGATCAGAAGCCCACACTTTCTTTTGACAGTAGGAGTTTTGTGAGGCAGCTGGAAGATGAAGGGAGATGAGCACCTCTTGTCCAAGCTAAGGGGGCCTTGGGAGGAAACCAGGGGAGTCATCTAGCAGAAAGGCGCCTTCCCTGGCCCCAGGGAGCAAGACAGGAGGGCTTTGCAAAACCCCAGATGGTGGAGGGGCCCCTGTGTGCATAGGGATCAGAATCAGAGAGCCATTGTTCAGCACCCGCATTCATTCAAGCCCCCTGCCTGGCTGGTCAGGAAACCTGGCAAAATACCGCACTCCTCACGCAGGACCCACGTTTCTCCTGCTGGACTGCTGCTCCCAAGCAGGCAGCCCTTCCTCCTCGCCTTGGCCTCTAAAGCACTTGAAAACAGGTAGAGAGGGGCTCTGCCAGGTCTTTTAGCACCGCAGTCACGCCAAGAAGACCAGGGAAAGGTGTTCAAAGGCTGTGCTGCTCGGGAGCCCACTTCTCATTGGCTCCCCCAGCCCCCAGCCAGAGCCAGCACCCTGCTGAGGGTGAGGGGGCTGATGGGTGTATGCCTGGGCTCAGGCCTCTCAGCGCCCAACTCCACGTTTCTGTGTGATAACAATGTACTACTGGCTTTTTTTTTTTTATAATTATTTACTTTTTCCTCACCCCCCATTAAAAGCCATTTTGCATTCTTGGCTACTCTCCAGGTCGAGGGAAGGGTCTCCCATCCAAGAAACTAAAAACACACACTATGATCTGAGAAGTGGGCAAAGGGCTCATTTGTGAAGGTTCTATTACTTTTTTCCCCCCGTGTATTGGGATTAAACCCCAGGGAACTCACTCACTGCTCATCCTTAACCCTTTTTTTTTAAATTGTATTTTGAGACAGGGTCTTACTAAGGCTGACCTCAAACTTATGCTCTTCCTGATCATCCTCCCAAGTAGCTGGGATTAGAGGTGAGTTTCCATTTTGATGGAAGGAATTGAACCACGCACATCCCACTGTGTGCACTGAGCACAATCCCAGTAGCCCCCAGCTACAAAACTATTTCAGAAGTGCCACTTTTGACCACCAATAAATAAGCTGCTTTTAAAAGCTGCAACAACTGATCAACTGTACCTCTCAAAAACTGGTTCATGAAACAGGAAATGTTTCTTCACTCTTCTGGCAGGATTTTAGGTTAAGAAAACCAATTTCTTTTTAACACTGATTTTCTGGGAAACCCAGAACAGAATGCATGAGCAGTCACACACAGGTGTTAACTTATTTAATAAAATTAGGATTCATTGCAGTGAACATGACAACTCAAACTTTCGTCCCTACTTGTAACCGTGTCTTATAAATTGTTTTCTGCCTCTTCAAAATACTAAAGACAACACAAACTTAAATCACCAAAAAACAAGGCTATAGCACCAACCTTCAACCAAGGATGTCAGGAGGGTCACGTGAGCAGCTTTCCGTCTCCCAGCTGGAAGATTCAGCCCAATCTTGTCCAACTTCTCCCGCAATGACCGGCCTCCATTTTTGGACTTGGCTCTGGGTAAAAGAAAGTTGACGATTCTTAAGAAACCACACCTTGAAAATTCTACAGTGCCTATGTACTGCTGTCCAAGCTGTAGTCCATCCAAGCCTACGTGATGAGAGCCGTCATCCAAAGTGATACCTGGACCTTGTTTAATTAATACCTATAAAATTCAAAATCAAAACTCTTCCCTAGCATCACTCTGTGTCTGCTTTTGGGTTTTTTGTTGTTGTTTAATCACAGAACACTGCAAGTTGTACTGGAGTAGATAAATTTTCTCTTGTAAAATTGCAACAACCTCCCAAAAACTCCCTGGGGGAATGAAGCCCCCACTGCCCCCCTTCTCCTAGTACAGATGCTGCTGCTTCATGCACAGAATCAAATCCCAACCAAATGATAATTTGTTAGCGCTGTTTTAGCACCTCCTTCTACATTTGGCACTTTCTAAAACAGAAGAAAGAAATGTACTGAAAACTCTAAGCCCATTACAATTCAGCGTTAGGTATAAAAGTTACATAAATGTTAAAAATACCTCCAGGCCCTTTTATACACTCACTTTCAAATCCCCAGCCTCAGAGCCCAGTACCTTCTGAGAACACCTCCCAGCAACGAGGCATTTAGGCATTCTGGCGGAGACAATCGCCTCTGCACTTCAGCCACGGTCACTTTATATTTGGACGTGGAGCTGAGGAGGGACAGTCTTCCCGGAACGGAGCAGAAGACCTCGCTGGGATTCATGACCGCTCCCACCAGCTCCTTCTGACAGGGGAGACCCAGTGGGTTCTTAGTCATGGAAATGGGACCTAAGAGACAAGACCAGGACTGGTGGTCAGAGTGGCATCTGAGCAAGAGACCTTTGGGGGGAAAAAAAACACCACTAACCAAAGCTGAAAGTAGTCTTCAGACAAACAGCTTTACATGCTGGATTACAAATTGTAAGCAGATCTTTCCCCACTGGCACTGGGGATGGAACCCAGGGCTTTCAACATGCTAGGCAAGTGCTCTCAACAGGCTAGGCAAGCGCTCTATCACTGAACTACATTCCCAGCCCTTTTTAACTTTGAGACAGGGTCTCACTAAGTTGCTGAGGCTGGCCTCAAACTTGCAATCCTCCTGCCTGGGCCTTCTGAGTAGATGGGATTACAGGCGTGTACCACCACGCCCTGTTCAAGCAGACTTTTTAAAGCCATGTTCTTTCTTTCTTCAAAGACAAATCAAATCTGAAATTCACAAGGTAACACCTTGGAAAGTTAATTAGTCAAGATTCCAAGCATGGAGGTTTTCCAGTTCCTGGCCACCACTGTAAATCTTTTTTTTTTTTTTTAATATCTTTATTTATTTTTATGTGGTGCTGAGGATCGAACCCAGTGCCTCACGCATGCAAGGCAAACGCTCTACCACTGAGCAACAATCCCAGCCCCACCACTTTTCAGAAGACTGCTTCAATATTAAATAAATGGTGATTTGTTCCCCCTCAATCCAATGAACAACTAAAAGCACAGGACAAATTCAGATCCTTTGCCAGACCCTTCAGAGCAGCTAATCACAATTTTTTTTAAAAAATTGATCAATTTTTTTAAGTTTACTGGGAAATTCTATTTTCCAAGTTTTGCTCCAAATCCTATTTCGTCCCACTCCCCAATCTGTTCAAACAGTTCAATTTCAAGGAACAGACCTTGGCTACCTTTAATTTAGGTCCACTCCATTTTCCAAAACAACCAGACTGGTAATCCTGTCAGTGTGACTTAAATTTGTGAGCCGCTCACTCAAAGTAATCCAATTTTCTCCATCTCCTCCCTCCCCTGCAAAAACCCAACCTCCCACGGATCACGTAGCTTTGTCCCTTTCGGGTCTGTTTATTTGGTAGGCCACACTGTTTCAAAACTTTTCTTGCAGGACAGAATTAATACTCCACCCATATGTGTGTTTGAAATAGGAAACAAAATCACATCAACTCGTTCCACAATTAAAACTGTCAACAGAACCAATAACTAAGGTGTGAGCTGCTGTGAGCAGTCCCCCCCACCATTAAATCACAATACCAACTCTGGAAGATTTTTTCTGACTCTGCAAAAACACCCTCTGGCATTCAGAGAATCACATTTCCCTGAGAACACCATGGAGTAGCAAGCAACTCCCGAGATGAACAGCCAGCTCCTAAGTTGCCATTCAGATGGGGGGCGGGAGAGAAATCCCCTCTTCTCACTCCTACAAACCTAGCCTCCTTCAGTTCCCGGGGGTTCCCCTCCATCACAGAATGTCCCTTGTTGACCACCCAGGACCCCCATCCCGCCAGCAAGTTGGTAACTTCAAAAGTTGTGCCGCCTGTGCAGAGCCAGAGGAAGACAGACCTCTGGGTCACTATTTACCTTTGCGGATTACAGTCTGATCGGGCCCAAGCAGGTGTGGGTCGTCGACGTTCTGGGGGAGAAAGGACAAAGTTTCCTTTCAGTTTGGGGAAGCGTGGCATGCGGGGTGGCTGTAGGGCAAACGAATCTCAGCCGAGCCTCGCCGCTCACCTGCACCTCCTCCATCTGGTGGGCCATGTCGTGGAGCCCCAGGTTCTCCGCCAGGCCCGCGGCGTCCAGGGCATGCGCGTGGGGCAGCAGCAGGTCCGAGCGGCGGTAGGCATCCCTGCGGGCGCCCACGGCACCTCCCTCCAGCCCGGAGAGGTGGGGCAGCAGGCCGGCCGGGCGCCCGTGATGCGAAGGCAGGCCGGCGCCCTCCTGGCTCTGGCGGCCGGGCCAGGCCTGCTGCTGGCTGCCGGCGGCCGCGGGCTGGTGCAGCGGGTTGATGGCCGCAGCGTAGGCTTCGCCCAGATGCGAATAGGGATCGGCCGACTGAGAGTAAGCCAGCTGCTGGTAGGGCGGCGGGAAGTAGGGTGGCGGCTGGTATTCGGCGACTCCAGTGTGCGACAGCGGCGGTGCGGAGCTGTAGAGGTGCTGCCCGGCGGAGGAGAGGTGGGGGATGCGCGGGTTCCCGTTGCTACTCGCATCGTGGCGGTCCTGCAAGAGAGAGAGACCCGGTTAGTACGAAACCCCGCTACTGCGAACCGGCTGGCAGCGCGAGGAGGAGCCGTGAAGCCCAGGCGGCCCGCCCCAGGGTCGAAGGGAACCCGGGGGCAAAGCGCCCCGGGGATTTCGTTGTCAACTCAGTCCAGCGACTGCGAGGAAGGAGAGGCTGGCTTAAGACCTGAGGGAATGAGTCCTCAAAGCCCGGAGGCCAAGGTCTGGGCGCTCCGGCACCCGAGGCGCGCAGAGGCGCTCACTCAGGACGTCGGGCCCTGGGCCAGGCCAGCCGCGGCCGAGGTAGCAGCCCGCGCTCGGGGAGCACGCTGGCCCGCCGCACACTCGGTGCCGGGCGCGCGCCGGGCAGCCCGCACATGTTGGAGTCGCGCGGGGAAACGGAAGCAGCTGACGCGGATAATACGCACAGCACGGGAGGAGCGCGTCCTCCCCGCCCTGAGACCCTTCCTTCCACGCCCTTAGGACAAAGACCTCCGGGCAGGTGACGCTCCCAGGCAGTGCCTGCCATCCAACACCGCCCGAGGATGTAGGGAGCGTACGCGCGGCGGCCAAGGCTGTCCTCCCGGCTCGCCAGGCCCGGCCAAGCGGAGCCAAGCCTGAGATGCCCTGCCCGGCCAAGGCCAGTTCCCACACATCCAGGTGCAGAGGGAGAATGAAAAGACCCCGAAAAGTGGGCAACCTTGCCTGCACCCGTCCCCTCGCCCCACGGCGGCCCGACTTAATTCCTAAAAGATGTGTTTCCATTTGTCCCGGGGTCACAAGGGTAGCAGGGGAACAGGAGAAATATGGTACTGTCGCCCCCTAGCGGAAGTGTCCGGGCCTGCGAGCAGGGGCAGCCCCTCCAAGTCCAGCAGACGCCGTGCGCTCCAGCGTCGGGCCGCCTGGGCTCCGCTCTGCACGCGCCCGGGCGCTCGACTCCCGCCGCCCGCGTCGTCTTCCTCTTCCCGCTCGCCGCCTCCCTCCCTCCTACTCTCCGAAACTCTAGCTCAACCTGTCCGACAGGCTGGAGCACTCCCGAGCGCGCACGGCCCCATGTGGCCTCAGCACCCCCGGCACTCCCCAGCCCCCACTGCTCCTGAAAGCCAAGCCGCGGCTGCCTTCTGGCTTCCCTCGGGAGGTAGCGGGGCAGGTGACAAGCCCGCCTCGGAGGAGGCTCTGCAAAAGTGTCGCCGGCAGGTAGTCGCACTTGACCCCTACGGAGCAACACTTCCTGCGAAAAAGCCACGTCTAAGGGTTGCAGACGGGCGCTCTTCCGTGAAAACGGGAAGAAGGACTTGCTCTCTTCGGAGGAAACCGACCGGTAAGCTTTGTGGGTGGGATCTGCCTTTCTCCTTCCAGGCCTCGCTCCCTGGGGCTGGAGATTTAGGGAAAGGCCCGGGACTGGGAAGGGGGCCCGGAGAAATGCGCTAAGGGGGTGTCGGGAGGACCGGACCCCGATCCGCCGAGAGATGAGGGCTCGTGCGCACTCGTCCCGACCTCGGTCGGGCGCCCCTGCCTCCGCGACGGCAGTCCGGCGGGGCGGGGCAGCGCCCCTGCACCCCTGAGCCCCGCTCACCTCGCAGTCCTCTTCGTACTTGACATTATCGGTTATTTTCCACAACATGGCGTCCGGCGTCCCCCAAAACAGTCGCCAGTTAAATCCAGATTCCCCCCACCCCCCGAGCGGTAAATCCAAAATTGGGGTCACGGTGAACAGGCGCCTGCCGCCGCCCCGCCGCGCGCGGGCCTTGCTGACCGGATCACTGGACGCGCATCAGCGGCCGTAACAGTGGAGATGTTGCCGCCGCGGGTGTGGAGACCGCTGCCGTAGACCCGGGAAGCCGCACCCGCACTGTGTCCCGGCGATAGCCGCGGGACCCGAGTGCCTTAATGAGAAGGAAATTATCATAACTCCTCCCCGGGGGCCGGCGCCGAGGCCCGGGCGCGGGCGGGGCGGCCCCCAGCCAGTCCCAGCCTAGCTCCGCCCCGCACCCGGGCCTGGCGTCGCGCCGGGCCCCGTGTTGCGAGCGACTAGTAGGGGAGTCAGTAGACTGTACCTCGCCAAGAACCACAAACTGGCGAGGCCTGGGTACCCCCGTACGCCTTGCTCTGGCACTCCCACCCTGCACACACCTGAGATTGGCAGAGCTGGGAGCCGGGATCCAAATACCTATGAGCTGCTCTCTTTCACGTAAAGGGCCTTCTTCACAATCTCGGAAAGACCGAGGTCACCTGGAAGTGGAGACTGCATGCGGGGTGTCCCAACAGTTGGTGTCCCCTTATCTCTAACAACACACCCCCACCCCACCCGCCCTACGGAGACTTAAGAACCAGGCTGGGGTCGTCAGCTGGAGCCCCAGTCACCTTTTCCCCTCTCCCAGGTTAGTGCATCGTCCTGACCCAGAGGGCCGGGGGTGAGGAAAGATTTCTTGAGGGGTCTGCTCTAGCGCCTAAGAAGGACAGCCATCTATTCTATCCGCCCAGAAGTTGAGCCAACGGCGTGTTGCCGCTGTTGCCTGAAGCTGCACCTCCTGCCGCTGGCTGCGGCCATGGGGTACCCGCATTCCACCGCCCAGACCCACTTCCCTGTCCTGTCCAGCGCCCGATCCGCAAATGCGTCGAGCGGGCCGCTCAAAAGCCACAACTTGCCATGCAGGAGAGGTGCTGGGTAGAAGAAATCCCAAGCGCCACGGGTGGGTGGGGTAAGGAGGTACCGGGAAGTGGGAGGGGGCTTCAGAGAGTCCACCCTTGGAGAAGGGGGCATGCCCGTTCCACAGGTGGAGGCAGAAAACGAAACTTCTGCCTAGACTCAGCCTCCCTTCCCTCACAGATACTCGAGGCCCAAACTTGAAAGCGACGTTCAGTGTTGATTTTTTAAATTTAAAGAAACGAAATTCATTGACCCAGTTATTATAATTGACTTTTCATTGCAAGAGGAAAGTTGTTAATTCTTGAGGGAAAAATTTGTTTGGACGTCCCAACTGGCTTCCGGGTCTGGATCTAAACATTCTAAGAAGATTGAAGGAGGGGACTATTTCGATTTGATTCCTAATCCACTTTTGCCATCATCAATACTTATCCATAGTGTCCCACCCCCGACCTGGACTGGCCTTGACTCCCCCCATCCACAACATGACAGCTTCCTCCACCTTCCTGCTCCTCCTCGGGTTTGTTTGAGTATTTCTTTAGACCCAGTTGGGCCTCAAAGTAAGAACTAAAATAAAAATACATGTCCTCCTAGGAAAACGTTCCCCCTCACCTTAGACAGCAGCCAGGTCCGAGGTGATTTTTCGATCAGATGTAAGACCAAAAACCTGAGAGTTGAAATCACTGGGACTTTTCGGGCCAAGGATGTCTGCGGAACTTTGAATTAAGTATGAAGGACAATGAATTTAAGTGACATGCGCAACCCTGATGCCTCACTTCCAAAATAGGAGTCTGGGGTGGGGGGGTTAAATAACCACAGAAACAGGCAGCGCTCCTGGTATTCGCGGATGAGGAAAGCCTGGCACCTGCAGGGTGCAAGAATTGGACCCCGGCGCCGCTCGTGCCCAGGAGTAAGAAGATCGGGGTCCCAGGGCTTTCTCGAGAAGGAGGCTCCGGCGCCTCCTTCGGGTGCCCAGACTCCCCAAAGGGTGACGCTGGGCTTTCCTCCGCTCTGTGCCTTCTAGCCTCGGGTCTTCCTCCAAGACCGACCTGGGGTGCAGCTTGAGAAAGTTGTCTGGTCTAAGCCGGCAACTTTACCTGCAGTCTGGGGCCGGGAGTGGGAAGGAAGGTGCTTACCCCATACCCGGGCCCTAGCTGTCCTTCCTTCCAGCGGCAGCTCTCGCCCAAGCCGCCCGGAGGAACAGAGATTTCCTTCTGCCCGCGAGCGGCAATGGCGGAGGCGAGGAAGTCGACGGACACTGAGGGTCCACGCGGCGCCTCTATGAAGACCCAAGGTCACAGACTTCGGAACCTCTTGGCAAAGGTCATTCATTCGCGCTCGCCCAAGAATGCAACCCGCCACGGGGAAGGCGTCTCAAAAATAACATCTTCCCGTCTCTGGAGACCCTGCCCAAACATGCACACCATCTGCTTCGGGGCCAGTACGTAGGCGCGCGCCCCTTGTCAGGGTGCCAGAAGCCTCAGCCTTCCGCGAGCGCCACTTCTTAGCCAGGAACTGTGAAGCGATCGCTCTGGCGCCCACAACAACCTCGCTCCGAAGCCCCTGCCCCTCGCGGCACCGCGGGGCTGCGCCCTTACGCAGCCGGGGGTAGAGTGACCACTCTGCACCCCCCGAGGCCTCGCAGCCCCGAAACTAACTGTAAGGATCCACGCCCGGCGGAAGCAGGGATGCGGGGGTGGGAGGTTGTCCGGGGCTTCGCTCTGCCGCCCCCTAGGGAGCCTGCAGTCACACACACCCTGGCTCCCGAGCCTCAGCGCCACCCAAGAAAGCACAGACCAGGGGCGATCAGGTTGCCTAAAAGAACAGCAGCACCCCAATTGTGAACCACCTCGGAAGAGGGTGGGCGGGTGCCTCTTGGAAACACGGCTCCGGCCGCAGGCTAGAATCCTCGGCCGCCCTAATCTCCACCCCAACCCCAGGCCAAACAAGGAAGCTCCGGGCTAAGGAGGGGGCGCAGGTGGAGGCCCCTAAGCGACTTTGCAGACCCCGCGCCGGACCTCTGTCCCACCCCTTGCGACAGCCTGACCTCAGTAAATGGCTAGCTCGCCCAGGTCGGGCAGGACTCAGAAGCCGGGGGCTGCAGCAAATCCGGAAGAAGAGTGTTGTGCTTCGCCCTTCTTTCGTGGCACACTGGACACGCAGTGGGCTTCTATGGAAACCCAAAACTATCTAAGCCCGGTAAGCCAAGCCGCACCCCCTCCAGCGCTACAGACGTCAATTCACAGGCACTCCAAAATACTAACAATCTTGACAAAAATTAATAGCAGAGTTTTTGTTAAATAGCATGCAAAGCAGCCGCTGCGCGCGCACGCACGCACACACACACAAACCTGGGGTCTCGGTCCAACCCAATCCCTTTACTGCTGGCTCCTACCGAATTGCGCCAGGCCACATATTGGAAGCGGCTTCTCAGTCTTGAGTCCTCCTCACAAATAAGCCCCTTTACAGGTAAGCCAAGGAGGCGCCAAGTTGAAGATACTTGCGGTTCCAAGCTTCGGAGGAAGGTCCGGTCCAATTCTGTCCCAGATCTGTTAATCCGCACACATTTGCACGGCGCACGCCAAACCGAGACCTGGCAGGCATCTGTCCTATTTGCTAGCAGCGAAGGTGGGTTTTGAGTTGTCCAGTTACCTGAAAATCAGAGTTGCCTAGTATCCAAAGCTACTGTCCTAGCTGCTCTCAGAGACCCGTTAAGAGAGACAGGCCTGGCTTTCCCCGGCCCTGCGCCTGGGGACCCCAGCCAACCAGAGGCCACTCATGTTTGGCCGCGAGACGGTAGAAGCCTACCTATCATCTCTCCATTAATGTCCTGGGGCCGGTCGGTGCGCGACCTAACTGCTCCGAGCGCGGGCGGGGGGTCCCTATACCTGGAGGCCTTCCCCGCTCGGCGTCCTAGGTCACCATATACCTGCAGGCCAGCTAAGCCCGGAGGCTTTAACTCACTTATCTTGTTCGCCGTCCGGCGAGGAGAAGGCTCACTAAGGCCTGGCGCTGACGGCGCGCACCAGGCTCCCCGCGCCAGTACTGGTCCGGAGAGGCAGCCCCGCAGCGCGCGGGCGCCACCCTGCACCCGGCAGGCGCCCTCCGTCTAGCCGCCAGCCCTCACGCTTAGCAGCGGTCCTGGAGCTCTCCGCTTCTCCCTGCCGGTGTCGGGAACCGCAGCTGCTCTCCACCCAAACACCACTTCTCACCCTTAGGAACTGGAAGTTCATGTTGCAGGTCTTCAACTCTGGGAGCTGGGGTTTTAAGAACAAGCGCAACGCAGGAAACAGCTCCCCGAGGGCCGAGTCGTGTGCTGTAAACTCACGCTCCGAGGAGCGTTCATTTAATTAACGCAAGGGGAAAGGGGTGGGGGGACAGATTCACAGCCAAAACCAGCTATCGCGATTGGAAGACACACCTGGAAGGTCCTCCTTACTCCTCCCTGCCCGCCTCCCTCCCCTTGGAAACTGTAAACTAGCCATTTGAAAAGGGCCTTCCCTTGGGTTTTAAATGTTCTTTACATATGTATATGACGTGCAGTCCCAGAGTTCATCCAACAGATTTTAAACGTAGTGTTTTGCCCTACCGACAAAGGATACTTTTTAAATTTATTTAGCCTCCAAAGCTGGAATTATTAACATTTTCATGAATTCGCAGCCGTCATTCCTAGCTTTGATCTGATTTCAGGCACCGCGCAGGTTTTCAGGTCCTGCTGAAATTGAACCAGTCGCTGTGAGTGAATCCTCTGGAAAGAAGGAACGGGGCGGGGGCGGGGAGGGTCTTCTCCGAGTGCCTGAGAGGTTTCTTTACACCTAGGTTATCTCAGGCTGTTTGCCTTGTGGAGAAAGGTAAAGTACTTGGGAAACCGAACAACAAGGGCGGGGGTGGGGTGGGGGGACAAAAAAAAAACTCTAAGAACTCTCTGTAATGTAGACCTGTCCTAAGGAAAACTGAAATACATGCTGATGGTTGACCACCACACCCCTGCTCACCCAAGCTAGGCAAGAGGGGAAATTAGACTTGTACAGACTGCAGTTCATTTTCCAAGCCCTTTCTGTTTTTCACACAAACCCTGCCCAAGGCATCCAAACAGCTTCTTTCTCAGGGAGGTGAGTTGAAAATGTCTCCAAATTTCTCTAACATACATGCCTTAGAAGAAAGAAGTGTCAGGAGAAACCACCTCCAGCTGACCTCCTCCAGTGTGGCTCCTGCCCCAGGAGCCTTCAAAGGCACAGTTTTTAAATGCACCAAGGGATTTTTATAACAGAGCCATCCATAGAAGGACATGTAAATTTTCACATTGTGCAAAACAAAAAGTTTTTGTTCAAACACAGCCGCAGTTCCACGGAAAGGGTTTTAAGCATTTGTGTCTAGCCACCTCTTGGGGCAAAGAAGACAGAATACAAAAACAGGGATAATTAGTTGGACATACAATTAGGTTTTAGGGGGGGTGGTTTTTGTTGTTTTGTTTTGGTCTCTGTTTCTTTGGTTTTGGTGATGGGGATTGAATCCAGGACCTGGCATATGCTAATCACCCACTCCTCCACTAAGCTGCACTCCCAACCAACAAACTAGGATTTTGATCATTGATATTATTCTAAGAGTGATTGGTACCATGCAGTAGGATCCTGCCAGACCTCTTTGCCCAGTAATAGGATGGGGGTGTGGAGGAAGGGCGATAAAGCTGACTTGTATTTCCTTTAGGGTGAGGTCTTCATTTCCTTGGGGAAATGTTTGCAATTAATGTGTCTTGTTATAATTAATTTTCAAAATGAACAAATTTGTCACTATTGAGCATATTGATTTTATTTTAAAATTTAGTCCAGAAAGGAAGTTTTTTGTTTTGGGGTTTTTTTTGGGGGGGGGGTATTGCTATACGTTACTGGTCTTGGTTGTTTCTACTATGATTGTATCTTTAAACCAACAAAAACCAAAACCCAAAAGATGCCATAACCACTGCTAATGCCCAGATATGTTGTCTGCCTCCAGAAACGGGAGCGCCTGTCCTATTACAATATATCATTATGAAAAATCAGTATTTGGAGTATGGAGGAGGCTCTGCATTCAACCCCCAGCACCCCCAAAATAATCAATACTTGGATAAGTCCCAACCTCCCCAGGACCCTTTTTCTCCAAGATTCCAGGCCTCCCTGGACTGTGCCCACTAGCAGCACTGCTTCCTCTCCTCTCCCCTTTGCATATTTTTTTTTTTTTTTTTGGTACCAGGGATTGAACTCAGGGCCCTTGACCACTGAGCCACATCCCCAGCCCTATTTTATGTTTTATGTAGAGACAGGGTCTCACTGAGTTGCTTAGTGCCTCGCCGTTGCTGAGGCTGGCTTTGAACTCGGGATTCTCCTGTCTCAGCCTCCCAAAGTGCAGGGATTACTGGCGTGCACCACCGCGCCTGGCTCCCTTTGCCTACTTCTTAAACTTCCACCAGCCAGGCTGCAGTATCTTGTGTTTCCTCCAGCATCTCCCCCACGTGGCACACCAAGCTTAGCTTCCCAGGCCCTGGCGCCAAGCTAGGAGTCCTGCATGTTGGAACTCATTCCAGTGGGGCCCCCAGCCCCAAAACAACACCACCACCCAAAAGGCCAAAATGTCACCATGGCAACCCAGGGATCCAGAGGGGAGCTCTAGCAGTGAAACTCAACACCAAATTAAAACCAGCAACTAAAAGAAAGAAAAATATATTCTTCTTTAGATCTAGTCTGATATAAATATCAGTCTCCAAACCCTTCTTAATACCAGGCACACCAACCGAAAAACTTTAGCAAACACACACACACACATCACAGGCACACACATACGTGTGCATGATCTCTCCCCTTCCCTGAACAAAATCGTTAGTCTCCAAAACTAAAAATTGGAAATGTCTTCAGCCTTTTCGTAAATAAATAAATAAACTTAGATATGCACAAAGAAGACTCCTAACTACCCTGCCCTAATTTATCCTGTGAAGCAATAATGCCTTTTCATTCTGTTGAAAGATGCCCACCTGCTGCGAAAGTAGACCTGTTATGATTACATCTGAGTTAATTTACTTGCCGGCTCAAAAGTTGTTATCCACTCAAATCCTGGACTTAGCCTAAAGCAGGGCTTCTCAAAGCGAGGCCCCAGTCCAGGGATAGCAGCACCGCGGGGAAACTTGTTAGAACTCCCAGTTCTCGGACCGCTACCCTTGACTCCTGGATCAGAAGCTCTGGGTGGAGCCCTGAAGCCCGCAGGTGATCTGGGCTGCTGACATTGGAGGCCCACTGGCACACAGGATTCTAAGAAAATAAGCATGAAACGATTTCTTGTTCATTTGTGAAACTCTGAAACTGTGTATAGTGAGTCAGATCTGCTATTCTGAAGCCATAACTGCCTACATTAAGGGAGGCTGTGGTCCCGATCTTGTAAACTCTTTTTATAGTGAAAGGATGTTTTTATTTAATCTTATCACAAATTGGCCTTTGAGACAACCAGTTTACCCTATGCAAAACCTCTCATTTAGACCTTGATTTTATTTTGTTTTAAAGAAACACTCTTTCCTTCATATATACAGTGTTATAAAAATTCTGTAATTCGTACAGATTTGGGAAAAAAGAGAGCAGAAGGCAAGGAAGTTCATCTTATTAACTCTGACATGATATTTTAAAAACAGAATTTGATGGATTTGCCCTGTGTATTACTTCTCAACCTGCCTATCTCCCCTCCACCACCCAAAGGGTTAAATTATAAATCCAAGTTTATGTTTTATTCAGGAAAACAATAAGACCTCAAAAGAGATGAATAGCAGAAACCAAGACTCCTAGCCCCTTCCCATCCAGGATAGCAAGTCACCTGCATCTCCTTCTGGACTCCAGTCAAGGCAGGTCAGAAACCACCTCCAGGGACCAGCCCTCTGCCCGAGGGCTGCTGATGCCCCAAGGAGAAGGGCCTCTCCCTGCAGGGTCAGTCGTGGGGGGGCAACTAACAGGCTAGAAGCCAGCCGAGTTCAGAACAGACCTCAAGCTCCGTAGTCAATACCTTACTGCGACATTTTAAAATTTAAAAAAATCAAAATGGATGTAAAAAA